>CM035165.1:72550070-73148639 GCA_020205615.1 Panax quinquefolius | reverse complement strand
TGTGAGACCCAGATTTTATCAATAAAGATTTAAATTTTGTTGAAATAATTTTTTAATATTATGGTGTGAATTTGAGATAATATTATAGTTGTGGGTAGTATTTATAAATTTTGCAAAGTATCAAGTGGTTATATTATATTCGATTGGTGGGGAATATTCGGTTTAGCGGGGAATATTAAATGCAATGGCTCAATCATTGGTGGACCCTAATGAAATTATTGTCGGATTGAAAGCGACAAAAATATTTTATTGAAATAACGGCGGAAGTTTTCACTAGTGATTCTTGTTGAACTACTTTCGGTAGTAAAAATGCGATGTCGTGTGGTTGCATAGTAGCACTGCGGTATTGATTATTGATGCTTATGTGAGAAGTCACTCGGTTTGATTCCATTATTGTCGATTAATAATATGAATTATTATAGCGATAATGGCGTTTTATTTTATTAGTATTATTAGCGTAATAAAAGCGAAACATCTTTATATAAAATAGAATACTTTATTAAAGTTATTACATAAATAGAATATATTATATTTTATTATGCATAGTGTTGCATAGTGTTTTGCATAGTGTTTTGCATAGTATTGCATAGTGTTTGCATAGTAAAATGTTTTTTATATAAATAGAATATATTATATTTTATTTAAAAGATTTTTCTTTAAATATGGATAGTCAGATTAAAGTAAATCAATCTGGATAGTTCATGGATTAATTCTTATGCATTCCATTTTCCTATAAATGAAGCTCGTTTCCTTCATTATTTTCTTACGAATTCATTGAAAACTAGAGAGAGAAATTATAGAGAGAAAGCTATAGAGAAAATTATAGAAAGAAGAAGAGTATTACGCTACTTCACTACTTCTATATTAGGTTCTTTTACGGTGTTGAGGGTGTTATTCTTTCTTCTTGAAGAGAACTTACATTATTCCATTCATTATTATTACATTGGAATAACTTTGTAAAAAGTGGCATACCTATATCATAACTTTGTATCTGTGGCGTACCTATACTTGGTGAAATCCTTATGTTATTCCATTGCTTATTATTACATTGGAATAACTTTTGTATCTGTGGTTTACCTATACTTGGTGACATTCTTCTATTATTACATTGGAACATCACATGCATGTGTTTTTTTGGGACACAGTTCCGATTTTATTATACATTGGAACATCACATGCGTGTGTTTTTTACAGGACTGGTTAAAATCTTTATCATTACTGTTGGAATATCTATCGTGTGTTTTACAGGATGCAGTTCCATCTTTATTATTACATTGGAACATCACATCGGTGTGAATTTCACGACTTTGGTTCCGTTATTATTATTACATTGGAATAACACATACATCTGCAATACCGCATGCATGGTGATTTCTTTTGTTATTCCATTCTTTATTATACCCGGTTGGTTAAAACTTTGACTTATACTCCATGAAATTAGTAGAATATCCTTGATATTTGCGTTTCATCGATATCTTTTCATGGAAATATTCTTGATCATTCTTGAATTTTACTCTCTGAGCTTGATATCATGTTGACAATTTGGGCGTTAATAATTCATGGATTAAATAATTCTTGAACTTGTTTTATTGAATTATTATGTCATTGTCATCATCCTCATGTTATATTATGTTATCTTTGGCTTACGTGCATAGATGAACTTAGTATGATTATGACGGGGATCATTCGGTATAATCATGACTTGATATAAATGATGTGACAAAAAGTCCTCGGTGGCACTGTAATGCGGTGATGGATAGTTTTGGTATGATTATGACCGGGGTGATTCGGTATAGTCATGACCATTGATAATTTGATGAAAATCCTTGGCCAGTAGATGCAGGGGATGATTAGATGTGGTGGTTTATTTATTAAAATTTGAGTCTCGGTGATAAAATTGATGAAAACCTTTTAAAACCTAAAGATAGTAGACTTTATTCTCTACTTGACTCTTTTAATGGATTGCTTATTAAGCTGTGATTAAGCTGGTTGTCTATTGTATTTTATCGGTTTAACTTTGTTGAAGGCTAATGATAATTTATTACGCATTATCTTAGTCGTAATATTTCTTCTTGGGCTAGTTGAGCTCACCCTTTCTTTCTTTATTCTCTTGAGGAAATGAGAACATATTTGAGACGAGTCGGGGAGCGAGTAATGGTCGGAGGATAGCATTAGTAGTCCTCACTATTACGTGAAATAGTGTGATAATAGTTGTAATGAGGACTCCTTTTGAGTTTGTATAATATCTAGTAGACAATATTTGTATTCAAACTCACGGTTTATGTCGTATTGTACCACAGCAGTTATATTAGTAAGTTGTATTTGAATTTATGTACCATGTAAGTGGCGACCCAAGATGGGTGGCGTATACCTAATTTTAGAGGCGTCGGTTGGTATCGAGCCATAAGTTGAAGAAACCCGATTGGTGACTTCTGTTGATGGGGATGCTCTGCAAAAGCCGGACTCTCCGTAGGTTGTGGTGATAGTACCAATGTGAGGTCTTGACACAAGTTGGTGAGATGATTAGTATCGAGCTTAGGATGATCCACTGGCTAAGATGTGAGAATAGTACTAGGAGGGAGGCAGAATTCCTTAGCTAGTATGACCTACCTAAATTTATTTGGTATTTGATTGGTCGGTCGGGATATATAGGATAATATGATATGTTAATTAACCCTTGTTTTGTGGCGGTGTTTGAGAATAGATGTTGAAAATCTTTGAGATAAGCAATGAAGCACATGAGAGTGTTGATTGGCTCGAACAAAAGGTAACGACCAACAACACGATAATAATCATCTTTGGTAGCGACTATCGAACAATGATAACCATCGTGGGGAAATTATCATGCTAAGAATGGTAACCACTTGATTGGTAATCATGGCAAAGATAATAGAAGTGGAAATTTCAAGAAGAGAGGAAGAAGGTCGTCACACCGTTTCAAAGGAAGAAGAAGCGACCGACCCGTTCGTATGTTTCAAATCTTAGATGGGGAGGACACATCCGTCAATTGTAGTGGAATCAAAGCGTGTTATAATTGTGGAAGAGAAGGTCACTTAGCGGATTTGTGGTAAAACAAAAATTCAGATAGTGGTTTCAGGAAGGATGCGAATTTTTTAATGTGACTTCTAAGAAAAGTGAGGAACACGAACGAAGTTATCACGGGTAAGTTAATTATAAATTCTTCTTGAAAGTCTATACCTTATTAGATCTGGGTTCTACCCATTCTTTTATCTCTCTTGCTTGCGTTCAGCGTTTAAATTTGACTCAGGAGAAATTAGACTTTGATTTATCTATTGAAACTTCGTTGGGAGAAACCGTTACCTCCTTTGTTTATTAATCTTGTTGTTTCAAATAAACACTTTCACGTTACTGTCGATCTTATCTCTTTGAAAATACTTGCCTTTGAGGTAATTTTGAAAAGCGATTGATTAACTACTCTCATTATTCTTTTTTGTAAGGTTGTTAGCTTTCATATTCTAACTTGACTGTTATCTGAATTCAAAGTAACCAAATCCTAAAGTTAATCTTTGTTATATCAAGCCATAAGTAAAGAGCCCGATCCTTTCGTTGTTGACTTCCTTGTGTGGAATGCTGCAGAAGCCGGACTTTCTGTGGCGACATCGTGAATGAAGATGGCAAGTTTATAGGTATCATTGTGAGGTCTTATCTAGGTTAAGGGATAGAAGTCACAGTTGGTATCAATGTGACGTACTATCCAAGTCTTGGATGAGAGAAATGCGGATTTTGAATGATATTTCTATCATTAATAAATTTCTTGGCGTATTCTTGAAGACTTCCTAGCCTACCCTAGGCGTGAAATCGAATTTTGTATTGACCCCGATACAAAACCCATTTCTTAAACCCTCGAATATTTCTTGACTAAAAGGAGCATTTTCGTGGTTTATGATGAAAGTCATAATAAAAGCATTGGAATAATGAAAATCATGGGTATATGAAGTATTAGTAAGTTTTATGATGAGTTATGTTGGTTAGTATGTAAAAAATGAAAGTTTCTTAGAAATCACAAAGAGTTGAAAATCGATTTTGGTGAAAAGCGTAACATGAAATTCAATTGACCATATCTCTTATTATATTTTGAATTTTTGAATGTGGTCAAGTCCTAGAGTTAGATCTATGAGTTACCTAACTAATCCAAGTGGAATTACTGGAAAAGGTGTTGTAGATTTTTTGTGTGGACTGATTTTAGTAAAGGAGGCCAAAGCTGTAAATTTGAAAATGCTCTTGCCCAGAAACTTTAAAGGGCTGTTTCGGCCACTTAAATTATGAGAAAAATTCTGGCCTTTTGGGACATGAAAGTATATGGTATAAAGTACCTCCTGTCCAAAAATGAGCTCATTCGACTTAAAATGAGCAAGTTATGACTATTTCAATATTTAGGTTTTAGGCGAAAAACGCTATAATAGGAGTTCTATAACTCCGATGACCATGAAATTTAAACTAGAAGCTCACGTTAACATGTGTAAGGTCCTGCCAAGATTTGGGAATTTTGGAGTTAAACTTGAGGTAGCTAATTTCTTAAGGAATTAATTAGAAATTGATTTTTGAAAAATAGTAAATGAATTTAAAAATTCGAGAAAAATATATTTTCATTATGGGACTATATTATGCTAAATCCCAGAAAAGAAATATTTTTGGGACTGATTTGGTATTTTTCATGAAAATAGTTTAATTCTGAACATATGAGTTAAATATGTTATGTGAAGTAACAAAGTTGAAAATAGGATTTTATGGCTAGAGAATCCTATATAGAGTATATGCATATTTTTTGATGAGGATTTGATAATTGGTGATGATATTTTATGAGTATGGCATTTTGAATGATTAAATGCATTATATGGTAAAAGCGTAAACAATTGAGATAAATTGTTTATAAATTTAAAAAGTGATTAAAATATTGTTATAATATTAATGATATTAGATTATGAGATTATTAAGTGATTGATAACATGGGGATATTCTTGAATCTGGATAAATTATATTATAAATGTTTAATATTTATCCTTTATCTCATTTGATTGATTCTTTATATCATTATCCTCGTGTTTATATTATGTTGAAAGTCATACGTGGCTGTGGTGCATAGATGGACTTGGTATGATTATGACCACGGATTATTGGGGTATAATCATAGTAGTAAATGAATACACAATTATCTTTGGTAGTAGTGCATGGATAATTTTGTGGTCGTGATTAATGAATACACAATTATCTTTGGTAGTAGTGCATGGATAATTTGTGGTCGTGATATCTTAATGAATACACAATTATCTTTGGTAGTGCGGGGATAATTTGATGATGTGGATTATTATGAATACGATTATCTTTCGTAGTGCATGATAATTTATTAATTCATGATGATGATCGTTGAAAGTCATACGATTATCTTTACGTGCATAGATGGACTTGGTATGATTATGACGAGGATTATTGTGTATAATCATAAGTAATTGAATACACAATTATCTTTGGTAGTAGTGCATGGATAATTTGTGGTCGTGATACTAATGAATACACAATTATCTTTGGCGTAGTGCATGGATAATTTGTGGTCGTGATCTTAATGAATATCCTTGGATTATCTTTGGATAGTGATGCATGGATAATTTATTTGAAATGGTGAATACGATTATGCATAGTATGAAATATATAATTCATAATGATGTGTTCAAAGTATCATGGATAATTTGTAATTGATCTTAATGAATGGACGATTATCTTTATGTAGTAGTGCATGGATAATTTGTATGTCGTGATACTAATGAATACACGATTATCTTTGGTAGTAGTGCATGGATAATTTGTGGTGCGTGATCTTAATGAATATCCTTGATATTTTGTAGTGCGGGGATGATTCGATGATATGGATTAATTATTGGTGAGTCTCGTGATGAAATATTAATTCATGGATGTGTTAAAAGTCATCTTTGGCGTAGTGCATTGATAGACTTGGTATGATTATGACCACGGATTATTCGGTATAATCATGGTAGTAATTGAAAACACGAATATCCTTAGCGGTGGTGCATGGATAATTCGTGGTTGTGATACTATTAAGTTGAGTCTCGGTATTATTGGTTTTACATCTTATTATTGGTTTCTGATGAATTGTTATATATCTTTGGCACTGTAGTGCAAAGATGAATTGTTAATGAATATCTTTGGTAGGATTGCGAAGATGAATTTAATATTTTCAACGATAAAGGTATTCAAGGTATCCTCACCTCTTTATCATATCGAGGTCGTACCCTAATTTTGAGGCGAAATTCCATAAGGAGGGAGATTGTGAGACCCAGTTTTATCGATAAAGATTTAAATTTTGTTGAAATAATTTTTTAATATTATGGTGTGAATTTGAGATAATATTATAGTTGTGGGTAGTATTTATAAATTTTGCAAAGTATCACAGTGGTTATATTATATTCGATTGGTGGGGAATATTAGGTTTAGCGAGGGAATATTAAATACAATGGCTCAATCATTGGTGGACCCCCTAGCGGAATTATTGTCGGATTGAGAAAGCGACAAAAATATTTTATTGAAATAACGGCGGAAGTTTTCACAGTAGTTCTTGTTGAACTACTCGGTAGTAAAAGAAACGATGTCGTGTGGTTGCATAGTAGCCTGCGGTATTGATTATTGATGCTTATGTGAGAAGTCACTCGGTTTGATTCCATTATTGTCGATTAATAATATGAATTATTATAGCGATAATGGCGTTTTGTTTTATTCAGTATTATTAGCGTAATAAAAGCGAAACATCTTTATATAAAATAGAATACTTTATTAAAGTTATTACATAAATAGAATATATTATATTTTATTATGCATAGTGTTGCATAGTGTTTTGCATAGTGTTTTGCATAGTATTGCATAGTGTTTGCATAGTAAAATGTTTTTATATAAATAGAATATATTATATTTTATTTAAAAGATTTTTCTTTAAATATGGATAGTCAGATTAAAGTAAATCAATACGGATAGTTCATGGATTAATTCTTATGCATTCCATTTTCCTATAAATAGAAGCTCATTCCTTCATTATTTTCTTACGAATTCATTGAAACTACAGAGAGAGAAATTATAGAGAGAGAAGCTATAGAGAAAATTATAGAAAAAGAAAGAGTGATACTACTTACTTCACTACTTCTATATTAGGTTCTTTTTACGGTGAGGGTGTTATTCTTTCTTCTTGAAGAGAACTTACATTATTCCATTCATTATTATTACATTGGAATAACTTTTGTAAAAAGTGGCATACCTATACATAACTTTTGTATCATGGCGTACCCTATACTTGGTGAAATCCTTATGTTATTCCATTGCTTATTATTACATTGGAATAACTTTTGTATCTGTGGTTTACCCTATACTTGGTGACATTCTTCTATTATTACATTGGAACATCACATGCATGTGTTTTACAGGACTGGTTAAATTTTTTTATTATTACATTGGAACATCACATGCATGTGTTTTACAGGACTGGTTAAAATCTTTATCATTACATTGGAATATCTATCATGTGTTTTACAGGATCTGGTTCCATCTTTATTATTACATTGGAACATCACATCGATTGTGAATTTCACGACACAGTTCCGATTATTATTATTACATTGGAATAACACATCATCACAATCTGCATGCATGGTGATTTCTTTTGTTATTCCATTCTTTATTATACCCGGTTGGTTAAAACTTTGACTTCTATACTCCATGAAATTAGTAGAATATCCTTGATATTTGCGTTTCATCGATATCTTTTCATGGAAATATTCTTACGATCATTCTTGAATTTTACTCTGAAAGCGATATCATGTTGACAATTTGGGCGTTAATAATTCATGGATTAAATAATTCTTGAACTTGTTTTATTGAATTATTATGTCATTGTCATCATCCTCATGTTATATTATATGTTATCTTTGGCTTACGTGCATAGATGAACTTAGTATGATTATGACGAGGATCATTCGGTATAATCATGACTTGATATAAATGATGTGACAAAAGTCCTCGGTGTGGCTGTAATAATGATTGATGGATAGTTTTGGTATGATTATGACGGGGGTGATTCGGTATAGTCATGACCATTGATAATTTGATGAAAATCCTTGGTAGTGATGCGAGGATGATTAGATGTGGTGGTTTATTTATTAAAAGTGAGTCTCGTGATAAAAATTGATGAAAACCTTTTAAAACCTAAAAGATAGTAGACTTTATTCTCTACTTGACTCTTTTAATGGATTGCTTATTCAGCTGTGATTAAGCGGTTGTCTATTGTATTTTATCGGTTTAACAACTTTTTGTTGAAGGCTAATGATAATTTATTACGCATTATCTTAGTCGTAATATTTCTTCTTGGGCTAGTTGAGCTCACCCTTTCTTTCTTTGTTCTCTTGAGGAAATGAGAACATAGGCATTTGAGACGAGTCGGGAGGAGTAAATGGTCGGAGGATAGCATTAGTAGTCCTCACTATTACGTGAAATAGTGTGATAATAGTTGTAATGAGGACTCCTTTTGAGTTTGTATAATATCTAGTAGACAATATTTGTATTCAAACTCACGGTTTATGTCGTATTATTGTACAGCAGTTATATTAGTAAGTTGTATTTGAATTTATGTACCATGTAAGTGGCGACCCAAGATGGGTGGCGTATACCTAATTTGGGAGGCGTCTGTATGGTTGATATGGAACAAGTAACTTTCTATTTGAGCACATGCTCGGAAGGGAGTGTTGGGGTGAAAGCGAGGTCTTGCATTTGGATTCTTGAATGGATCAATGGGTTCGAGGTTTATTAACTAGAAATTTGAAGCAGTAAGAGCTTAAGGGATTGTCCCAAAACAGAAAATTTATTTGGTGATAGGCAGAATGCTTGGGTGAGGACTAAAGGTACCTCTGGGTGATTACTTGGGCGATATGGCGGCCGTACCACAGAGAGGAGGATGAACCTCTGAAACTCGTGGTATATAGTACTGTATGAATAAATTCTCGGTAAAAAAATCGAGGAATAGAATTATTTTGCCTTTAATGTATTTGATATCAAAATCAAAATGCTTAATAAAGCTTGCCATCTAGCGAAAAGAATGCTTAGAGGCTAAATTTTCAACATCTTTTACTAAAATGTACTTGGTGACTTACTGATCAATCACGAACCGAAATTTCGATTTAACAAGTCATTTTGAAATTTATTAATACATAATACTAATGAAAGAATTTCCTTTTTAACGATCTACTATATTTTGGTTGTGTAGTATTAGCATTGCGTAGGAATGAAAAGCGAATAATTTGTTACGGGGAATCGGGTTGTTAACTTTTGTTTAAGAATGCCTCGAATCCAATATCCAGAGGCGTCGGTTTCAACAATTTTGAAAATTTGAATCATTGGAGATGCCAAAGGTGGCAATGTCTTGACATATTTTTAACTTGTTGAATTTGCGAAGTATGAATGTCGGTCGAGGTGGAGATTATTTTCAAGCTTTGAAAAGAGGTTTGCAAATCTTCACGAGATTCTTGTAGAACTTACTATGTAATTCAAATGAGCCAAGAAATCTCTGCGGTTGGGTTTTATTGGTTATCTTATCTGGAAACTTGTCAGCGAATTGAATAGCTCGTTCGATAAATTTGAACTTTGTCCATTGAAGATATTAAGACCAAGAAACCTTATTCGGACTGAAGCAATTTGCATTTGGAAGGAGAAAAGAACAAGACCATTTACTTTAATAGTAGTGAAGAAACGATTTTAAATGTTTTTCATGTTCTCAATAGTCTTGGGGTAAACAAGAATGTCGTCGATATAAACAACGATAAAAATGGTGAAAGGGTTTAATATGTCATTGAGAATATTTTGAAATTCACTTGGAGCATTTTTTAGGCCAAATGCTGAACATTCCATTTGTAATGTCCAAATGGAGTGGTGAATCTTTGTTTTATCTTGATCATCGGGATGAATGGCAATTTGCGAAAGCCGGATTTAAGGTCAAATTCTTGAAAATGGTGGCATTACTTAACCTATTGATAAGGTCGTCTTTGTTGGGAAGGGTTTTGATCCATTCTAAGACCTTGTTCAATGGTTTGTAATTAATAACTAAGCGAGGTACACCTCTTTCTTTTTACGCTTCATTGTTGACATAAAAAGCGGAAAGCAAGGCCAGGGGATTTACTAGGTTTAATTAACCCTTTATTTAGGAGATCATTGATTTCAATTTTACATAACTCCATTTGTTCAGCGGACTCATACGAATAGGCCTAGCCTTAGTGGGAATCAAATGATCTTTGAATTCCTTAGCATAAGGAAGCCTAACCATATGTTTCTTTCTATGCCAAAAGGCATTGGGGAAATCAGAACAAAGGTTATTCTTCATGTAGGTTTTTAACTCTTCAATTTTTAACCGAACCTCTTCATTTTGAAGTTGTTCTTCAATTCTTTTATATTTGATTTCCTCTTTCAAGAAATTAAAATGTGTAGATTTACAGTTTATTAAACTCAAGGTTTTGGAAATGGATTCTTCCTGAATGAATTTTAAATCTCTTTCTTTTGGCTTAATAAGAAACTTAAATGTTATTTTCTTTCCTAAATGTTTATAGGTTAATCCTTCATTACTAGTAGTAAATGGGTATAATAAGTATATAAATGGTAAACCCAAAATAATTTTGTCCGTAAGATTGCAAATCAAAACAAAAGACGTTTTGAAACACATGTTATCTTGACAAATATGTACTTTAGGTAATTTATATTTTATTTCCATTTGACTACCATTAGCAGAATTCAATTTTTCACTGGTTTTCTTGTAATATTTAGTTGGAATTAGACCTTCCTGGATACAGTTTAAATCTGCACCTGTATCGACCAAGGCAATAAGCTGTATTGAAAAGTTTTTATCCACAACTAGGTTAATAGATACATACCATTTCTGAATGGTGATGTCTTTAATTCTTTTAAGTGAAAGACCTTGAATAAATAAGTATGAAATATCTTTAGTACCAGATGATTCTGGTTCATCGTGATTTTCATCACTGGATGAGGAATCATTGATCTGAAGATCAGGCCTTTTATCAAAATCTTTTCTTAGATTAGAGACTTCTATCTTTATATTAGCTATTTCTTTCTTTAATTTATTAACTTCCTGATTTAATTCTGGAAGACTGACTTCTTTAACTGGAGATTTAAATCTTTCCAAAGTTTTATTAAGACTAAAAATTGGTTTCTCTTTAGCTTTAATAAACTTATCATTTTCTCTATTATCTTTGGTTAATAAATCCTTTAACTATTTTGTGTATTGGGCTTTTAACTTCGGATCAGTGATTTTACTAATTAAGTCAATTAACAAAGAACTTTCTTCATCATCTTTGTTAATTACATTAATCCTTTTAGTGCAACAATTCTCATTGCAATTATCAGCACAAATGGTGACTTAAATGCTGCTTCTTGCTTGAATTATTATCCTTTGTTATAATTAGAGGAATTTGAAATCTTTGGAGTCTTCATTATTACTAACTTCATTTTCTATTCTCATTAACTCTAATATATATTCAGTATCTTCACTAGTAATATTTAACTAAGACAACTTCTGTTTTATTTTGCATTCACTTTTATAATGACCTTTTTGCCCAAAATTGTGACACACAATTTTAATTTTATCAAATTTTTTAGGTCTTTTATTATGTTTTTTATTAATGGGTTTTGGCTTATTATAATAATTATCTTGATTCTTATCTTTATGATATTTGCATCTTTTCTTGTGGCGTCTATGACTTACGTGAGAGTCGATATATTTATGCTGTGCTTTTAAATGCAGAAGGAGCCACAGGAGGTAAACCATATTGCTCGCAGAATGTTCCTAGTTCATATTTAGCCTTCTTCTTGTCTTTACTAGCTTGTTTGGCTAACTTAAAATCAATGCACATTTTAATCCTATCTCCACGAATATAGCGGTTATGTCACCATAAGTGAGATTATCATAATCAATATATCCCAAATTTTACTAAGTTCTTCACGAACTTTATGAGCAAATAAGGATGGTAAACCATTAACAAATTTTTCTTTCGAATGGTTTATTCTTGTCATTTCGCATCATAACTCTAGAAGTAAAAACATCTTTGTACCATCTAAAATCACTTAGAGTGGGACAAGTGAGATTACTCAACCGATCGTGGATTCTTTCGGTTGATATTCTTTGGGGTTCCTCTACAAATGTTTTATTATAGTATAAATCAAAGTATTTACTCCATCGGTGGCCCTATACTATAGCTTCATTAAAAATCGGGTTCTTGTCGTCGTCTAAGCCCCAAGCAGCATGGATTATAGATAATCTAGAATCTTGGTGAGATGTTTTTCCCACCAAGATCTGAGAATACCCGTAAATCCACTAGCCAGTAATTCAACAATATCTGGTTGAGTCAAGGTGTTGAATTTGGTTAGATAACTATTTGCTACCATGGACATATGATTTAACTTATTGAGGATTTCTTGTTCGCTAAATCCATCAATATTCTATTCATAGATTTTATTAGACGAAACAGAAAATTGTTTATCTAGATTTCTCTCTTCAAATTGTAGATCTGGAGGAGTTGGTCTAGAATACCAATTTCTGGTCATGCTTGTATTATGGACGGTTAACTTATTTAACTGATCATGAATATCTTGCACTGATGAGGTAGCTGATTGATTATCAGACTGACTACTGCTTTCATTATCAGAATTAATTTGATCAATAATAGTAATAGTACCGCTTGTCTCTAGTTCAGTTTTTGTTTTTAATTTTTTAAACAACTGATCAATAGCTACTGTAAGATCAACATCTTTATTAGGTAAACCTAATTTTTCTCTATATTCTAGTAGTTTTAATAGTGGTTGAATAATTTTTGACTCTGATTTTTTAATTATATTTTCTTCAAATTTTTCTTCAATCCTGTCTAACTGTTTTCCTACAGTTGCTAGGTATTGGTTACTAAAATTTAACTGATCTATGATTTTTTTTATCATCATTTACTCCATTGGAGATTTTAAATGGACTGGCCGTAATTGAAGTATTTTTTACTGAAATTAAGACAGATTCTAAGGGTGGATGACTAGACGAGACTTTAGACTTGTCTTCTTTAACCCATTGAGTTTTAGTTATAACATTGCATTTATATTGATACTGCTCATACCAATCATAGAAGGTAATATTAATTTTTTATTATTAATAAATTTTTTCCATTTATTGACTATTTTATCTCTTTCCTTTTCTGTTGGATGATTTTTTCTGAATTGATGTCTTTTATTTTTATTAATCTTGGAGTTAAAATCATTCACAAGATTAATCCAATCTAACACAAATTCTTTCTTAATGACTCTTAATTGATTATTAATTGGAACATCAAAATCAGACTGAGTTGGAAGCTCAGAAGGAGTCGGAGAAGAAGAACTTTCTTCTTCGGCTGGATATTTCTGAGGGTGACAAGAATAACAAGGATGACTTGCTTGACCTTGATTTAAAATTCCTTTTAACTTAATGTCTCTTATAGAAGGGTTACTAAGGACTTCAGAATCTCTTCTAGGCAGATCCATAGAAGGAGCTGAAGAACTAGAATAGTCTTCTATAATAACTGGTCTTCTAGAACGTTCAAAGCTAACTTTGACAGTTCCATCAGAAAATTGACTTATGTTTTCAATGTTCACTACGTTGTTTACTACAGGCTGTTGTGGTATTTCACTTGGTAAAATCCATTGACTGGCTAACGTAATATCTTTCCATAGAATTGTTCTAGGGATCTGGATATTAGCATCATTGGTTGAACTCTGAATTAATACAGTGTGATCTTTAGGGCTTTTATTAAGAGCATGGACATTCAAATTAGTCTTCATGGTCTTATAATAAATTCTATAGATCAAAGCAATTGGTTGAGAACCTTCAATCATTTGTGTAATTTCTCATGCTGTTTTAATATTTAATGTTAAAGCCTTTAATAGGTGTTGATCACTTAGACTAAGTGTGAAGTCAGGAAAGCAATTAAAATGGATAGGACCATTGTACAGATTGGCTTCCATAGCACCTATTATGCTTGGATAATAATTCAAAAATCTAGCATCTTTGAGACAGAGGTAGATACTTGAATTAATTCCTTTAATATTCAATGGTTTAACTGCTACTTGAACTAGACCTATGTGGATGAAATTATAACCCTTTTTTCTATGTTTTTTAATAACATTTGGGGAAATAAGGCTACAATTTTCATACTCTTTGTTAATAGCAAAAACCTTTTCAACTGGTTTAACATTATAATCTGATTTAAAGTTATCTAAAAATGTTGGTGATAAATTTCTTTGGGAGAAATTGCAGGTATATTCGATTATGTAAAACTTGGTGATATTTTCATAAGCTTGTTTTTTTTCCGATTAACTATATACAGTATAGGTTATTTACTTAACCCCTCTTATCCATTTCTCTAGTTAAATGTTTTAATTTAAAGTAAGTACTTGTTTTTATTTTCGTTCTTAGTTTGTACATAGCTTGTATTATTAATTCAATTAGGTTACTTATTTATAAAGACTATGTTTTGTCTTTATAAATAAATAAGTAATTGAATTGAATTAATAATCAAGCTATGTATAAACTAAGAACGAAAAAATAAAACAAAGACTTACTGAAATTAAAACATTTAACTAGAGAAATGGAGAAGAGGGGTTAAGTAGGTTGATCGGAGGTAGAAACTAAAGATTTATACGAGAGAGAGAGCTCGGGGTCTTTCTAAGTTTCAAAAAAACTGATTTGCCAAATGAGCTCGCCTTCCTTTTATAGAACAAGGAAAGCGAACTATTACATTTACTTGGGTAAAGTAAGAAACATATTACTAAGGTAAAAGTGATTTACTAAAGTAAAAAAAGCAAAAGTAAAAAGTAAAAAATGCTGAGACAAACAATGTTGATAAAGCAATGCTAACTTTTGACTATTCTGAGGCGCTTTTGACCAATTTGGTGACAACTTTTGACTCGACGCTTTGCTTCGGTGGAAAGAGCCTCCTTTTCTTGTTGAGTTACTTTTCGGTGAGAAAGTGGAATCATTTAAGCGCTGTAGTAAAGGCGGTCTTTGTTGATTATGAATAGTGGTGGTTTTAGGAGATGAGTCTTTGGTAATGACGATGGCGATAATATCTTTAACGCGTCGGCGAATGGGTCTGAGCATCACGAAGGTTGATGGTCTTAGTAAGGATCGTCTGAGACCATCATCTTCTCGCAAATTAGCTAATGAATCATTACGGGAAGAAGGTGAGGAATGCTAGAGGCTTCTTCGTGTAACTCATCAATTCTTTTATTGAGGGCTTGAGCGATAAGTTTTAACTCACTACTAGGAGCAACCTTTGAAATCGAAATGCTACGGGGAACATGAAGAACACTGTGGGGGTGGTTTTAACTTAGATTCTTTTGAAATCTTTTTTACGACTCGAGGAAGAGGGTTCTAAAGGAATGACTTTAGAATCCTTAGCTTTGAATAAGCTGGGAATTATTTGGGCTGGAATAGGGGCAGCAGGAAATTCTGTTGAACTGACCTATGATTACATTAACGTCGAACTTATCCCACCACTTGATGTAGAAAAAGCGGGGAAAGTCGAGGGAGTGGATTAGCAATAAGCGCCAAATTACTATGCAGAGGTGGTGAAATCTAGTATTGCCATTTGAGGATCCGAGGAACTTTGTATTTACTAATAAAGAGGAGAATGAGAGGAATGTTCTCATTCTTTGAATCACAGTTTACTATTATTAGCAAAATGAGTAACTTGAACTTTAAGGGGTGGGAAGGAGGTCATAGGTAGAACCATGCCTATACCACGGAGGACGAACCAATAAGGAATTGGACTTTTGAACTTATGATCGAATTGAATAAACTAGGAATGACTATGGGACTCATTACGATGAAGAGAACCTTATACCAAGCGTCGATATAATCATAAAAACAAAAGGATTCTATATTTGGAGAGATCCATTAGATCGGAGGATTTTACCCCAATCGAAATCTGAAGGAATTGTTTCATATACAAAGAATTATAAAGGACTTTTGATTTATCATTGTTTGCATAAATGGGTTTGATATTCTTGAATCGGTTTCAAGGAGAATGTCCTTATAATAAACAAGAGACTTATAAGGGTAATTTGGAGGAAAATGCTGACCGGGAGGAAAAAGCTGGGCAAAGAAGCTTAATTGGATCATTTTTGGCTTCATGTATGGTTCGATATGGAACGAAGTAAATTTCCCATTTGAGCACATGCTCGAAAGGAGTATTTGGGGAGTGAAGGCGAGGTCTTCATTTGGATTCTTGAATGGATCAATGGGTTGAGTTTATTAACTAAATTTGAACTATAAGGCTTGGGGATTGTCCAAAGCAGAAAATTTGTTTGGTGATAGGCGAGGAAGTAGCGGGTGAGGACTAAGGTACCTCGGGTTGATTACTTGGGCTAATAGGGCGACCGGACCACGAGAGGAGGATGAACCTCTGAAACTCATGATTTGTATAGTACTTGTATGAATAAATTCTCACGGTAAGAAAATCGAGGAATAGAATTATTTTTGCCTTTAATGTATTGATATCAAAATCAAAATGCTTAATAAAGCTTGCCATCTAGCGAAAAAAGAATTCTTAGAGGCTAAATTTTCAACATCTTTTACTAAAATGTACTTGGGTGACTTGCGATCAATCACGAACTAGAAATTTACGATTTAACAAGTCATTTTGAAATTTATTAATACATAATACTAATGAAAGAATTTCCTTTTAATAGTACTATATTTTGGTATGTAGCATTCCATGCTTGTAGGAATAAAAACGAACAATTTGTTCGGGGGGGAATCGGTTGTTAACTTTTGTTTAAGAATGCCTCAGAATCCAATATCAGAGGCATCGGTTTCAACAATTTTGAAAAGTTGAATCATTGGAGATGCCAAGGCGGGGCAATGTCTTGACATATTTTTAACTTGTTGAATTGCGAAGTATGAATGTCGGTCAAGGTGGAGGATTATTTTGCAAAGCTTATTTGAAAAAGAGGTTTGCAAATCTTCTGAATTCTTGTAGAACTTGCCTATATAATTCAAATTGAGCTAAGAAATCTCTGAGTTGGGTTTTATTGGTTATCTTATCTCGAAACTTGTCGGTGAATTGAATAGCTCGTTCGATAAATTTGAACTTGTCCATTGAAGATATTAAGACCAAGAAACCTTATTCGGACTGAAATAAATTTGCATTTGGAAGGAGAAAGAACAAGACCATTTACTTTAATAGTAGTGAAGAACAATTTTAAATGTTTTTCATGTTCTTCAATAGTCTTGGAGTAAACAAGAATGTCGTCGATATAAACAACGATAAAATGGCTGAAAGGGTTTAATATGTGCATTGAGAATATTTTGAAATTCACTTGGAGCATTTTTTAGGCCAAATGCCTGAACATTCCATTCGTAATGTCCAAATGGAGTGGTGAATGTTGTTTTGTACTGATCATCGGGATGAATGGCAATTTGCCAGAAACTGGATTTAAGGTCGAATTTACTGAAAATGGTGGCATTACTTAACCTATTGATAAGGTCGTCTTTGTTGGGAAGAATTTTGATCCATTCTAAGACCTTGTTTGATGGTTTGTAATTAATAACTAAGCGAGGTACACCTCTTTCTTTTTACGCTTCATTGTTGACATAAAAAAGCGGAGCAAGACCGAGGGATTTACTAGGTTTAATTAACCCTTTATTTAGGAGATCATTGATTTCAATTTTACATAACTCCATTTGTTCATGACTCATCTAAATAGGCCTAGCTTTAGTGGGAATCAAATGTTCTTTGAATTCCTTAGCATAAGGAAGCCTAACCATATGTTTCTTTCTATGCCAAAAGGCATTGGGGAATCGAGAACAAAGGTTATTCTTCATATAGGTTTTAACTCTTGATTTTTCTTAGAACCTCTTCATTTTGAAGTTGTTCTTCAATTCTTTTATATTTGATTTCCTCTTTCAAGAAATTCAAATGTGTAGATTCTGATTTATTAAACTCGAGGTTTGGAAATGGATTCTTCCTGAATGAATTTTAAATCTCTTTCTTTTGGCTTAATAAGAAACTTAAATGTTATTTTCTTTCCTAAATGTTTACAGGTTAATCCTTCATTACTAGTAGTAAATGGGTATAATAAGTATATAAATGGTAAACCCAAAATAATTTTGTCCGTAAGATTGTGAATCAAAACAAAAGACGTTTTGAAACACATGCTATCTTGACAAATATGTACTTTAGGTAATTTATATTTTATTTCCATTTGACTACCATTAGCAGAATTTAATTTTTCACTAGTTTTCTTGTAATATTTAGTTGGAATTAGACCTTCACGGATACTGAGTTTAAATACACTGTTTGTATCGACCGATGGTAAATTTGTATTGAAAAGTTTTTATCCACAACTAGGTTAATAGATACATACCATTTACGAATGGTGATGTCTTTAATTCTTTTAAGTGAAAGACCTTGAATAAATAAGTGCGAAATATCTTTAGTGCCGAGATGATTACGGTTCATCGTGATTTTCATCATTTGGATGAGGAATCATTGATCGAAGATCGGGCCTTTTATCAAAATCTTTTCTTAGATTAAAGACTTCTATCTTTAAATTAGCTATTTCTTTCTTTAATTTATTAACTACGATTTAATTACGGAAAGGCGACTTCTTTAACTGGAGATTTAAATCTTTCAAAGTTTTATTAAGACTAAAAATTGGTTTCTCTTTAGCTTTAATAAACTTATCATTTCTCTATTATCTTTGGTTAATAAATCCTTTAAGCTTTTTTTGTGTATTGGGCTTTTAACTTTGGATCGGTGATTTTACTAATTAAGTCGATTAACAAAGAAATTTCTTCATCATCTTTGTTAATTACATTAATCCTTTTAGTGCAACAATTCTCATTGCAATTATCAGCACAAATGGTGACTTAAATCTGTATTCTACTACTTGAATTATTATCTTTATTATAATTAGAGAATTTGAAATCTTGGAGTCTTCGTTATTACTAACTTCATTTTCTACTCTCATTAACTCTAATATATATTCAGTATCTTCACTAGTAATATTTACCTAAGACAACTTCTGTTTTATTTTGCATTCACTTTTATAATGACCTTTTTGCCCAAAATTGTGACACACAATTTTACTTTTGTCAAATTTTTTAGGTCTTTTATTATGTTTTTTATTAATGGGTTTTGGCTTATTATAATAATTATCTTGATTCTTATCTTTATGATGACTGCATCTTTTCTTGTGACGTCTATGACTTCTGTGAGAGTCGATATGTTTATGCACTGTGCTTTTAAATCAGAAGGAGCCACAGGAGGTAAACTATATTGCTTTCATGAGAATATTCTAGCTCATATTTAGCCTTCTTTCTTGTCTTTACTAGCTTGTTTGGCTAACTTAAAATCAATGCACATTTTAATCCTATCTTTTGATATATAGCTGATTATGTCACCATAAGTGAGATTATCATAATCAATATATCCCAAATTTTTACTAAGTTCTTCACGAACTTTATGAGCAAATAAGGATGGTAAACCATTAACAAATTTTTCTTTCGAGAATGGTTTATTATTTGTCATTTAGCATCATAACTCTAGAAGTAAAAACATCTTTGTACCATCTAAAATCACTTAGAGTGGGACAAGTGAGATTACTCTGTTGATCGTGGATTCTTTCGGTGATATTCTTTGGGGGTTCCTCTGAAATGTTTTATTATATATATAAATCAAAGTATTTACTCATCAATCGGTGGCCCTATGCCTATAGCTTCATTAAAAATCGGGTTCTTTAAAATCGTCGTCTGGCTGAGCGGCATGGATTATAGATAATCTAGAATCTTGGTGAGATGTTTTTCCCACCAAGATACGAGAATACCAGTAAATCCACTAGCGATAATTCAATGATATCTGGTTGAGTCGAGGTGTTGAATTTGGTTAGATAACTATTTTGCTACCATGGACATATGATTTAACTTATTGAGGATTTCTTGTTCGCTAAATCCATCGATATTCTATTCATAGATTTTATTAGGCAAGCAGAAAATTGTTTATCTAGATTTCTCTCTTCAAATTGTAGATCGGAGGAGTTGGTCTAGAATACCAATTTACGGTCATGCTAGTATTATGGACGGTTAACTTATTTAGCGATCATGAATATCTTACCTTGATGATGAGGTAGGTGATTGATTATCGATGACTCTTGCTTTCATTATCGAAATTAATTTGATCGATAATAGTAATAATGCAAGCTTGTTTACAGTTCGAGTTTTTGTTTTTAATTTTTTAAACAACTGATCAATAGCTACTGTAAGATCAACATCTTTATTAGGTAAACCTAATTTTTCTCTATATTCTAGTAGTTTTAATAGTGGTTGAATAATTTTTGACTCTACGATTTTTTAATTATATTTTCTTCAAATTTTTCTTGATCTGTCTAGCTTTGTTTTCCTACGGTTGCTAGGTATTAGTTACTAAAATTTAAGCGATCTATGATTTTTTATCATCATTTACTCCATTGGAGATTTTAAATGGGTGGTAGTAATTGAAGTATTTTTCTTTGAAATTAAAATGATTCTAAGGGTGGATGACTAGGCGAGACTTTAGACTTGTCTTCTTTAACCCATTGAGTTTTAGTTATAACATTGCATTTATATTGATCTGCTTTCATACCAATCATAGAAGGTAATATTAATTTTTCATTATTAATAAATTTTTTCCATTTATTGACTATTTTATCTCTTTCCTTTTACATTGGATGATTTTTTACGAATTGATGTCTTTTATTTTATTAATCTTGGAGTTAAAATCATTCACAAGATTAATCAATTTAACACAAATTCTTTCTTAATGACTCTTAATTGATTATTAATTGGAACATCAAAAATCGGTGAGTTGGAAGCTTCGGAAGAAGGAGAAGAAGAACTTTCTTCTTTAATTTGGATAATTACGAGGGTGACAAGAATAACAAGGATGACTTGCTTGACCTTGATTTAAAATTCCTTTTAACTTAATGTCTCTTATAGAAGGGTTACTAAGGACTTCAGAATCTCTTCTAGGCAGATCCATAGAAGGAGCTGAAGAACTATTATAGTCTTCTATAATAACTGGTCTTCTAGAACGTTCAAAGCTAACTTTGTGGTTCCATCGAAGAAAATTGCCTTATGTTTTCAATGTTCACTCGTTGTTTACTACTGTTTGTTGTGGTATTTCACTTGGTAAAATCCATTGGTTGGGTAGCGTAATATCTTTCCATAGAATTGTTACAGGGATGCGGATATTAGCATCATTGGTTGAACTACGAATTAATCTGATTGTGATCTTTAGGGCTTTTATTAAGAGCATGGACATTCAAATTAGTCTTCATGGTCTTATAATAAATTCTATAGATCAAAGAAATTGGTTGAGAACCTTGATCATTTGTGTAATTTCTCCCTGCTTTGTTTTAATATTTAATGTTAAAGCCTTTAATAGGTGTTGATCACTTAGACTAAGTGTGAAGTCGGAAAGCAATTAAAATGGATAGGACCATTTATGCGGTGGCTTCCATAGAACCTATTATGCTTGGATAATAATTCAAAAATCTAGCATCTACGAGAGAGGAGGTAGATACTTGAATTAATTCCTTTAATATTCAATGGTTTAGCTGCTACTTGAACTAGACCTATGTGGATGAAATTATAACCCTTTTTCTATGTTTTTAATAACAACATCGGGGAAAGAAGGCTACAATTTTCATACTCTTTGTTAATAGCATAAACCTTTTTAATTTGTTTTAACATTATAATCGATTTAAAGTTATCTAAAAATTTTGAGTGATAAATTTCTTTGGGAGAAATTGCAGGTATATTCGAGTTATGTAAAACTTGGTGATATTTTCATAACTATTTTCTTCACGATTAACTATATACGGTATAGGTTGTAAGGTTGACCTGTGACTAGTAGAGGAGTTAGATCTAAATAACCTACTCATTATTCTTTGGGTTCAAAATATATTCACTCTTTATCTTCCATTCAGACCCTCTTACCTGGGTAGACTCATACCTAATGTTCTAAAACCCTACACTGCTAGTACAAGAGACTTACCTAGGGTTGACAATGAACAAGGTGTTCTACAGTAAGTTAGGTGACTTCTGGTAAAGGATGAAATGAATTTTGAAAACAGTTTTAATGAAGTAAATCAAAAGATCTTATTGGTTCGCCCCCAAAAAAAAATGAAGAACAACAGAGAGAGCGCATACAATAAAGCACAGTCTTTATAAATAAGTAACTGAATTGAATTAATAATACAAGCTATGTACAAACTAAGAACGGAAAATAAAACAAGTACTTACGAAATTAAAACATTTAACTAGAGAAATGGAGAAGAGGGGTTAAGTAGGCTGATCAGAGGTAGAAACTAAAGATTTATCTGAGAGAGAGAGCTCAGGGTCTTTCTATGTTTCGAAAAAACTGATTTGCCAAATGAGCTCGCCTTCCTTTTATAGAACAAGGAAAGGGAACTATTACATTTACTCGGGTAAAGTAAGAAACATATTACTAAGGTAAAAGTGATTTACTAAAGTAAAAGCAAAAGTAAAAAAATGCAGAACAATATTTGTTGATAAGCAGTGCTAACTTTTGACTATTACAGACGCTTTTGACCAACTGGCCGACAACTTTTGACTCGACGCTGCTTTCGGTGGAAAAGAGCCTCCTTTTACTGTTGACCAACTGGCCGACAACTTTTGACTCGACGCTGCTTTCGGTGGAAAAGAGCCTCCTTTTACTGTTGAGCTACTTTCGACGAGAAAGTGGAATCGTTAAGCCGGGCACTTAAAGAAAGTCTTGTTGATTATGAACGATGTAATTTGTAGTGGCGGTCTTTGGTGGTGAGCGATGGCGATAATACTGTTAACGTCAGACGAATGGGTCCTGAGCATCCTAAAGGTTGATGGTGCCGTAAGGATCGTGAGAATCATCTTCGCAAATTATAGAATCATGCAGGAAGAATGAACTAGAGGCTTCTTCGTGTAACTCATCAATTCTTTTATTGAGGGCATGAGCAATAAGTTTTAACTCACTACCGGAGCAACCTTTGAAATCAGAAATGCTACGGGAACATGAAGAACCTGTAGGACTGGTTTTTAACTTAGATTCTTTTGAAATCTTTTTCTGACTCGAGGAAGAGGGTTCTAAAGGAATGACTTTAGAATCCTTAGCCTGAATAACTGAGGAATTGACTGGAACTGGAATAGGGGCAACAAGAAATTCCTGTTGAACCTGACCTATGATTCTATTAACGTCGAACTTATCCCACCACTTGATGTAGAAAAAGCGGGAAAGTCGAGGGAGTGGATCAGCGATAACTGCCGAATTACTAGCAACAGAGGGTGGTGAAATACCGTATTGCCATTTGAGGATCCAGGGAACTTTGTATTTACTAATAAAGAGGAGAGTGAGAGGAATGTTCTCATTCTTTGAATCTGGTTTACTATTATTAGCAAAATGAGTAACTTGAACCTTAAAGGGGTCGGGAAGGAGGTCATAGGTAGAACCATGCCTATACCACCAGAGGACGAACTAATAAGGAATTGGACTTTTGAACTTATGATCGAATTGAATAAACCAGGAATGACTATGGGACTCATTCTGATGAAGGAGAACCTTATACCAGGCGTCAATATAATCATAAAAACAAAAGGGATTGCTATGACTAGAGAGATCCATTAGATCGGAGGGATTTTTACCCCAATCAAAAATCTGAAGGAATTGTTTAATATACAAAGAATGATAAAGGACTTTTGATTTATCATTGTTTGCATAAATGGGTTTGATATTTACTAAATCGGTTTGAGGAGAATGTCCTTATAATAAACAAGAGACTTATAAGGAATAATTTGGAGGAAAATGCCAACCAGGAGGGAAAAACTGGGCAGCAAGCTTAACTGGATCATTTTTTGGCTTCATGTATGGTTCAATATGGAACAAGTAACTTTCTAATTTGAGCACATGCTCAGAAGGGGAGTGATTGGGAGCTGAAGACGAGGTCTTGGCTGGATTACTGAATAGATCAATGGGTTCAGGTTTATTAACTAGGGCTGAACTGTAAGGCTTGGGGATTGTCCCAAGAATAGAAAATTTGTTTGACTGATATAAAGGAGTAACTGGGTGAGGGACTAAGGTACCTTTGGGCTGATTACTTGGGACAATAGGGCGACCCGTACCCTGAGAGGAGGATGAACCTCTGAAACTCATGACTGTATTGTACCTGTATGAATAAATTCTCTGGTTAGAAAATCAGGAATAGAATTATTTTTGCCTTTAATGTATTCAATATCAAAATCAAAAATGCTTAATAAAGCTTGCCATCTAGAGAAAGAATGCTTAGAGGCTAAATTTTCAACATCTTTTACTAAAATGTACTTGGCTGACTTGCAATCAATGCGAACCAAAAAATTTCTGATTTAACAAGTCATTTTGAAATTTATTAATACATAATACTAATGAAAGAATTTCCTTTTTAATAGTACTATATTTTGACTGTGTAGCATTCCATGCGCCGGAATGAAAATGAACAATTTGTTCTGGGGAATCGGTTGTTAACTTTTGTTTAAGAATGCCTCCGAATCCAATATCCGAGGCGTCAGTTTCAATAATTTTGAAAATTTGAATCATTGGAGATGCAAGGCGTGGCAATGTCTTGACATATTTTTTAACTTGTTGAATTTATGAGTATGAATGTCACTCAAGGTGGATGATTATTTTGCAAAATTTGAAAAGAGGTTTGCAAATCTTCCGAGATTCTTGTAGAACTTACTATGTAATTCAAATGAGCCAAAAATCTCTGCAGTTGGGTTTAATTGGTTATCTTATCTAGGAACTTGTCAGCAAATTGAATAGCTCGTTCAATAGGCTGAACTTGTCCATTGAAGATATTAAGACCAAGAAACCTTTTCGGACACAAACATTTTGCATTTGGAAGGAGAAAGAACAAGACCATTTTCTTTAGTAGTAGTGAAGAACGATTTTAAATGTTTTTCATGTTCATCAATAGTCTTGGAGTAAACAAGAATGTCGTCGATATAAACAACGATAAAATGGCTGAAAGGGTTTAATATGTCATTGAGAATATTTTGAAATTCACTTGGAGCATTTTTTAGGCCAAATGCCTGAACATTCCATTCGTAATGTCCAAATGGAGTGGTGAATGTTGTTTTGTACTGATCATCGGGATGAATGGCAATTTGCCAGAAACCGGATTTAAGGTCGAATTTACTGAAAATGGTGGCATTACTTAACCTATTGATAAGGTCGTCTTTGTTGGGAAGGGGGTACCTGATCCATTCTAAGACCTTGTTCAATGGTTTGTAATTAATAACTAAACGAGGTACACCTCTTTCTTTTTCTGCTTTATTGTTGACATAAAAGGCGGAGCAAGACCAAGGGGATTTACTAGGTTTAATTAACCCTTTATTTAGGAGATCATTGATTTCAATTTTACATAACTCCATTTGTTCATGACTCATCTGAATAGGCCTAGCCTTAGTGGGAATCAAATGTTCTTTGAATTCCTTAGCATAAGGAAGCCTAACCATATATTTCTTTCTATGCCAAAAGGCATTGGGGGAATCAGAACAAAGGTTATTCTTCATGTAGGTTTTTAATTCTTCAATTTTTAACCGAACCTCTTCATTTTGAAGTTGTTCTTCAATTCTTTTATATTTGATTTCCTCTTTCAAGAAATTCAAATGTGTAGATTTACAGTTTATTAAACTCAAGGTTTTGGAAATGGATTCTTCCTGAATGAATTTTAAATCTCTTTCTTTTGGCTTAATAAGAAACTTAAATGTTATTTTCTTTCCTAAATGTTTACAGGTTAATCCTTCATTACTAGTAGTAAATGGGTATAATAAGTATATAAATGGTAAATCCAAAATAATTTTGTCCGTAAGATTGCGAATCAAAACAAAAGACATTTTGAAACACATGTCATCTTGACAAATATGTACTTTAGGTAATTTATATTTTATTTCCATTTGACTACCATTAGTAGAATTCAATTTTTCACTGGTTTTCTTGTAATATATATTTGGAATTAGACCTTCCTGGATACAGTTTAAATCTGCACCTATATCGACCAAGGCAGTAAGCTGTATTGAAAATTTTTTATCCACAACTAGGTTAATAGATACATACCATTTCTGAATGATGATGTCTTTAATTCTTTTAAGTGAAAGACCTTGAATAAATAAGTCTGAAATATCTTTAGTACCAGATGATTCTGGTTCATCGTGATTTTCATCACTGGATGAGGAATCATTGATCTGAAGATCAGGCCTTTTATCAAAATCTTTTCTTAGATTAAAGACTTCTATCTTTAAATTAGCTATTTCTTTCTTTAATTTATTAACTTCCTGATTTAATTCTGGAAGACTGACTTCTTTAATTGGAGATTTAAATCTTTCCAAAGTTTTATTAAGACTAAAAATTGGTTTCTCTTTAGCTTTAATAAACTTATCATTTTCTCTATTATCTTTGGTTAATACATCCTTTAAATGTTTTATTGTATGCGCTCTCTCTGTTGTTCTTCATTTTTTTTTGCTTCCGCCCCCAAATGGTATCAGAGCCATGTTGTTGTTCACTTTCTAGCGACCAGTAAGATCTTTTGATTTACTTCATTAAAACTGTTTTCAAAATTCATTTCATCCTTTACCAGAAGTCACCTAACTTACTGTAGAACACCTTGTTCGTTATCAACCCTAGGTAAGTCTCTTGTGCGAGCAGTGTAGGGTTTTAGAACATTAGGTATGAGTCTACCCAGGTAAGAGGGTCTGAATGGAAGATTAAAAGTGAATATATTTTGAACCCAGTAATAATGAGTAGGTTATTTAGATCTAACTCCTCTACTAGTCACAGGTCAACCTTGCAACCTATACCAGACATAGTTAATCAGGAAGAAAATAGTTATGAAAATATCAGTCAAGTTTTACATAACTGGAATATACCCAGAATTTCTCCCAAAGAAATTTATCAGTCAAAATTTTTAGATAACTTTAAATCAGATTATAATGTTAAAAGCAGGTTGAAAAGGTTTATCTTTATTAACAAAGAGTATGAAAATTGTAGCCTTCTTTCCCCGGATGTTATTAAAAACATAGAAAAAAGGGTTATAATTTCATCCACATAGGTCTAGTTCAAGTAGTAGTTAAACCATTGAATATTAAAGGAATTAATTCAAGTATCTACCTACATCTCGGAGATGCTAGATTTTTGAATTATTATCCAAGCATAATAGTTCTATGGAAGCCGATCTGCACAATGGTCCTATCCATTTTAATTGTTTTCCTGACTTCACACTTAGTCTAAGTGATCAACACCTATTAAAGGCTTTAACATTAAATATTAAAACAGCAGGAGAAATTACACAAATGATTGAAGGTTCTCAACCAATTTCTTTGATCTATAGAATTTATTATAAGACCATGAAGACTAATTTGAATGTCCATGCTCTTAATAAAAGCCCTAAAGATCACACTGTATTAATTCAGAGTTCAACCAATGATGCTAATATCCAGATCCCTAGAACAATTCTATGGAAAGATATTACGTTACCCAGTCAATGGATATTACCAAGTGAAATACCACAACAGCCTGTAGTAAACAACGTAGTGAACATAGAAAACATAAGGCAATTTTCTGATGGAACTGTCAAAGTTAGCTTTGAACGTTCTAGAAGACCAGTTATTATAGAAGACTATTCTAGTTCTTGACTCCTTCTATGGATCGCTAGAAGAGATTACGAAGTCCTTAGTAACCCTTCTATAAGAGACATTAAGTTAAAAGGAATTTTAAATCAAGGTCAAGCAAGTCATCCTTGTTATTCTTGTCACCCTCAGAAATATCTAGCCGAAGAAGAAAGTTCTTCTTCTCCGACTCCTTCTGAGCTTCCAACTCAGTCTGATTTTGAGGTTCCAATTAATAATCAATTAAGAGTCATTAAGAAAGAATTTGTGTTAGATTGGATTAATCTTGTGAATGATTTTAACTCCAAGATTAATAAAAATAAAAGACATCAATTCAGAAAAAATCATCCAACAGAAAAGGAAAGAGATAAAATAGTCAATAAATGGAAAAAATTTATTAATAATGAAAAACATTTAAAATCGTTCTTCACTACTATTAAAGTAAATGTTCTTGTTCTTTCTCCTTCCAAATGCAAATTGACTGTTTGAGTCAGAATATATATATATATATATATATATATATATATATATATATATATATATATATATATACAATATAAATTATAGAGAAATACCTTCTTATGCTTAGATAATCCTGGCTAACCAACTGAAATTGTTTTGAAATCACTTGTTTTTCACCTCACTCTCTCTCAAATCTCTCATAGCTTCTCTCTGTATTTCTATTATCTAGCCTTAAGAAACATAATATGTAGAATAACTGAAACTCCCCATGGTCATCAGTTAAAACAAATAATACGTCTTCATCAGTTACATAAGACCAAAGGCCACAAGGCCTTGTTTGGCCACACACCAATTCCCCCAACTAGATTATTTTTATATTATTTATATTATATAGTTACTTTGTGTCACACCTTAATTTAGTTAATTTTGATAACTTTAGTTTAGTTAATTTAAATAACTTATAATAATAATAACAATAAAAATCTTATTACCATTATACTTATAATTAATAAATAATTATATATCTAATTTAATTAATAAATTAGAACATAACTTTATTTAATTAATTATTTTCCCTTATATTAAAAAATTCATTTAATTTAATTATTTTCTTAAATATTAAGCAATTGATTTAATTTTATTATTTCCTTAAATTAAATCCTTGAGATAAAATTATCATTACTAAATTTAATTAACATAAATCAATTTAATTACTAAATTAATTCATTACAATTCATCAATTATTTATTTCTTTCAATAAATAAATTATTTATAAATATTTATTTAATTTAATAAATATTTAAATTAAAATACAAATTTCTCGATCGTTACATTTGTTGTGCTTTCGCGTGACCTCCCTTTCCTTTTTAGGAAGGGGGTGTTACAGAGATGGTATCAAAGCTTAGGTTCTTTCTTGTAGAAAACTTGTTTAGGTTTGACCTGTGAGTTATTGGTAAACATTGGGTAGACATAGGAGTTTGATTTGATTTAGTTCCTGGATTGGTAGGTCTCTATTTTGACCAACTGTCGATTTCTTTTCGATTTGTAGTTGATTTGAGGAAAGTGGAATAATTTGTTAAGGTGATTGAGTAATGATATTAGTTAAGAATTGTTATTCAATCATTGAGGTGAATAAAGTTTTACTTTGTACAAATAAGAAGTGATCGTATATTAGATGTGATTATGATGTGAGTATTTGTATCGACGAGTATTTGATTTTGGAAAATTATTTGTTAGAGTTGTTTTTTTTTTTGTGACAAATTATTATGATTTTGGAATTAATGATTTGATTTGAGTTAGGTTTTGATTTATGTTAAGCTTGTGGATAATTTGAGGTTTGTGTATTGATGACATATTACGATAAAGTGAAAATTATTAAGTATAGATGATTTCTTGTAATTTGAGTTATTGATATTCGAGGTAATTAGATTAATCATTTGGAGTTAATTATCAATTTTGTAACTATTTCTAGTAGGATATTGGAGTTATGTTCTATGAAGTTTCTTTGTGATTGTATGAGGAGACATTGAAATTTATTGAATTAAGGTTTGCAATAAGGGTTGATTGATTTATTATATGATTAGATAATAAGTGATGAAATTCAACTGATTTTGAGAGATCTTGAATAGTTGTAGTCCGCTTATGCAGATGGTAGAATATGTGACTTGGAGTTTGATATGGTGATAAAGAGATCTTAGTAGTATATTTTTGGTATAATATTATTTGAGAACTAGTTTAATTTGAGGTTATGATATTTTGAAACTATTGAGTTCTTAGGGTGAAGTGGTAATATAATTTGTACAATAGTTGTGTTTATCTGATGTCCTTAGAGTTTTGAATGAATTTATTTAAAGTAAATAAATAAAATAAAAATAATTTGTTAAATCTTTGTCATGTGTGGAACATAAATGTTTTACGAATTAAAGATAATTTTAAAGTTTTGGGTATTCGAATCGTATTTAGATGAAGAGCGAATTGTGTGTCCTCGAATTATGTTCCGAAGATTACATACATTTGCAAGAATGAAACTCAAAGATATTAACGGGGGCCCTCACCAATGGTGGATTATGTGATTTAATTTGATGCAACGCGAAGAAACTTACTAAGGCTTGACACGACATCTAGTGAGAATCTTTTATGAGTACATGGATAATTGTGTGGAACTATGGACTTATCAGGCTTGATCGTTACAAATGGCGGCGCTACGTTTTAATTTAAGATTATGAATAATTATGTAATTTAAATAAAAACTAAAATAAAAATTAATGTAGTTAATTTGAATTCCGAGGACGAAATTAATTTTAACGGGTGAAAAATGTAATAACCCATTTTTTTAATAATTAAATACTAATTGATTTTATCTTATACAATTGTATTTAAATTGGAAAAGGTAAATGATTTTATTTCCCTCTTTTCTTCCTAGTTTTGTTTGGAAATATAAATTCTTTTAGTAGATAATTAAATTAAAATTGAGGAAGATAATTCCTTTTTTTAAAGTCTTATGGTAAAAAATTTCAGAGCGAGAAGCTACTTTCGAGATAGAGGAGTCTATTCGAGTAGAGTATCTGCATCTTTTTGATAATTAGCTACGTTCATTCTTTTGATTCCGGGGACGGAATCCTTTTTAAGGGGAAGGTAATGTAATACCCAGAAAAAAAAAATTTATATTCTTAAAACATATTGTTTGGACTTTTTCTTTTATTTGAGTCAAACTTGTTATTTAATTAATTTGGGCATTTATACTAATTGGATCAAACTAATTTATGAGTATTTAAATTTGGGCTTGTTACTATTTGAGCGCAAATTAAGGTGATGAGTTTATAAACCAAATTGGAATAAGAGTAATATATTAGGTTAAATTCCTTCCTAATACATATACTGACATAATCGACTAAAGAGTGATTCTAACGAAGCGAGAAACGAAAAGGAGGCGGAAGAAAGACTTTGGGATAAAAAAAAAATTGGGAACAAGATTGTGAGACTATATAAAATATAATTGTATCTCCGAAAGGTAATTATTGGTTTTATTTTTGAATATAAAATAATTAATTTAATTAATATGATTACAATTTGTTTTGGAGAATCGACTAGATCGCTTGTTTAATTCAATGATATGTAACTTAAAATATTTGATAATTTATATATTAAATAAGAAATTAATTTTTTAATGCAGGGTTTGGTTAAGTAAATAATATGTGTGTATATGTAAGGTATGGTGTAGATTAATTAAACAAAGTTGAATCTTAGTTTGTTCATGTATGTTGATAATAGAAAGCTGATTTTAGAAGTGCCAAGTCATGTTTGCTGCTTTAAAATAAATAATAAAATTAAAAAAATGATGACTTTTGAATTGTAATTTCGTAAAGGAGAGCATGGTCATTCTGGTGCATATTTCAATTGAATAATTAATTATAATATAGTCTTCCATCAAATTCTTGTTACATATATTTTATAATATGGTGGTTAGAAAGTTAGAAATCAGTAAGTTAATAAACTTAGCATCAGGAGGTTCAACCGAATTAATAAAGAATGAGTCTATATTATATTATATATATTATTTTTGGAACAGAAGTAAGTATGAATCTTGGTGTACTTTATATATAACGAACATGAAGCTCATATTATTTTATAATAGTAATATTAATAATAATATTAATAATAGTAATAACAAATCATGGAAAGGGGAAATTATTAATTATGAATTTAATATACTATTATTAATTTATTTATGTTAATTTGTGTAGATAGATTGGACGGAAAAAAACTTACCGAGTTATATTTGGAATATAAATTTTGGGTATTACGTTGCTCAATTCAGGTACGGATTTCGTACTCTTTCAGCGATACTCGTGTTAAATTTGATTTGTTCATTTTATTTCCTTATTTCGAATTCTGTTATGATTTCACATAATTGTTTCCTGTAAAAAAAATATATTAGTTTCATTTTGGAGTTAATACATTTGACTCGTATTTGTACTCTTTGAATTAGGATATCATGTTCAGTGTTTATTTTTGATAATTGTAGAGCGGTACATGTTGCTACCTTCTTTTTGAGACCTTGTGACTATAATTTGATTTGGTTCAACATGTACATATTGAACCCTTTTATTGGTATTATGTCACATGTGTTGTGACATGGTATTTTTGTTAGAATATACCATAGGGTATACCTGAGTTATAACCACATGTGGGGGTACCACAGGCATGTCGTCTTGGAACGAGAGACATGACATTTTCTACGGCGGTATGATTAGTCCGCGACATCTCTGTTTGGGCTCCGAAGGAAGTGGGCCATTTGGTGTTTTGTTGTTGGAGGCCTATGGGTTCACCCTAGTTTTCTGTTTGGTGAATTTGTGATGTTGTGCCAAACACACCTATCCGATTTGCATACATTTGGATTCGCAGTCCAATGTGTGATTTGCCTGTGTGGAATTATTTTGGTTTCCTGTGTGGTATTATTTGACTTGTCTATGTGGCATTATTTTGACTTGCCTGTGTGGCATTGTTTTGACATGCCTACGTAGCAATTTATATTTCTGAGCTCACTCGGTATGAAATAACTCCAAACCATTTGATTCAGCCTATTATTTCAGTGTATTAGTTTTGTTTATTTATGTCCAGTTTAATTAATTGAGTTAGTTACTTCAGTTCATTTTTTACTCTTCTATTTGTTTTCGTTAAATCTGTTGATTTGGATATATTCTATTCAGACTTTGGATATCATATTTTTCGTCGGTCTTTAAGCTTGAGGCTTTGTTGCTTCAGTTGATTTCGTATTTCAGTTATACATCTTTGTATTATCTATATCTGTACTGGGCAATTGGCTCATGCTGTGTTTTTCTTCCTGTAGGTTTGCAGGGGTGACTCAGGGCTAGTGTAATGAGAGAGTTGCCTTTGACCATCTAAGTTGATTCGATTTTAAGTGTTGATAAATTTTAACTCTGTTTTGGAGAATTGTTTTTAGTACTTCATTGATGGATATCACTATTAATATTTTGAAGTTATTAGTGCTCTGTTTACTTATTTTGAGGTTTGTTGTGCTTATCGCGTGACCTCCCTTTCTTTTTTGGGAAGGGGGTGTTACAATACCAGTGTTCACTCATATTAGGGTTCGAGTATTTCATTTTTTCTCGAACCATACTCGATACCTGCTCGATGGATAATATTCGAATATTGATCTGATCCATGCTAGTAAGCTAAATATGTGATATTTATATCAATCTTTATAATTTATAAAGTATAGTATGAAATTGTATAAACTTGTACTTGAATAAATCAATTAATTGAATGTCAATTTATATTACATTCTTTATATTTCAATACATAAACAAAAGTGAATTTTTTATATATATAAATATTAGTTAAGTAACCAATTTAGTATGTAATGGCTCATTTTTAAGTGAAATGGTTTATATTCGAAACTCGATTTGAAGGCTCATGAGTTACTCGCTTTGTAAACGAGTCGAGAACTTATGAGCCGAGTAGGTCCGAGTAATGATTCGAGTCGAATCTGGCATAAAAATATAAATCCCTTATCGAATCTGAGTCGAATTCGAGCTCAATTTTTTCTAGTCGAGCAGAATTTGAGCATGAAGATGTTCGCTGAGATACGACTCGTTTACACCCCTAATCACGTCGACCGTGTCCGTCACGTCTGCCACAACTACCTCGAGTATTATAACCACCTCTATATTCAGTACGGTTTCCTCTACTGCATCCAAAGTTGTTGTTGACTTAATTATCACCAAAAGATAATTTAGTTTGTAAAGTTTGCTCCAAATTGCTAGAACTTTCATTCTGATTCATTCATTGTTCATGAGCTTGAACAGAACCCACAAGCTCGTCATTGATCTTTGACAAGTCTTTTATTCTTCAATGACTGTCACAACATAATCAAATTTTTGTGTCAAATATCGTAGGAGCTTTTCCATCACCCTGACTTCATCCAAAGTTTCTCCATTTCTGTTCATTTCGAACGGGTGACGTAGTCAATAATATCTTATGAATTTTGCATTTTCAACGTCTCAAATTCAGCTGAGTGTCTGGAGCCATACCTTTTTGGTTTTCTCAACTCATTGAATGGATTTCTATAGAATCTCCCATACATCTTTTGAAGTCTTCGTGTCTGATATTTTTTCAAAGGTTTAATTATATATCAACTATTAGTAACTAAACTAAATTGATTCTAGATTGTTCATGAATTAATTAAATACATGATTAGGTAATAAGTACATGATACATGTATGTATTTGAAAATATCTTAGAACATGTAATGGTAAGGTTCATATACATGAATTTGGTCATGTAATAATTGTTATGGTGACTCTAGAAGTATCCTAAGAGTCCTATAAATAGCTTGTACTTGGATCATTTGAAGCAAGTGAAATGAAAGTGATCTTGAGTGCTCTCCAAAGTTATATTTCACTTCCTCTATAATTTATCATCTTCCATAAATTTCTAACAAGTGGTATCAAAGCTAAGGTATTTCCATGATACTTTCAAGCTTTCGACAAGTTGTTCAAGGTGAGGACAAGGGAGAGTCGTAGATGACCAAATTGCGATAACTTTGTGTCATCAAATTTTTTCGGTGGGCCAGTGCAAAGTGTGAACGTTAGAGTTACAGAACGCAAACTAGCAAAGGTGATAATTGAGAAATTTTTTGAAGAAGAAGTTTGTGAGTTGAAGCATGTCACAAATGTGGTCATATTGATAGCGTTTTGAAGAGGTGAATTATAAAAAAACTGATGTTTCCTAGGTTTGGTGTGTGACGCCCCCAAATCCGTGTAACATCGATTACAGGACACGATACTCACGATACACATACATAACCATCTAACTACATAAACTCCAGAAATAATAATAATAATAATAATAATAATAATAATAATAATAATAATAATAATAATAATAATAATAATAATAATAATAATAATAATAATAATAATATCTATTACATATCTATTCAAATAAAAGTCTTTACAACCTTAAATAAACTGAAACTTTAACTTAGCGTTTATCGCTACATTACATCATATGCGGAAATATAATTTATTGCATAAATAACTCTCATCATTTCATCTTAGACTTTCCCTTGTCCTTGCCCTTGCCCGAGCCTTCAGCGTTATCAGCCTTAACTGAAAGGTTTAAGCAAGAATGAGCACAAATTGGCCTACAAGTATATAAAGTAGTATGAGAACATACATCAGAAGTAAAAGCATTAGTATGAATATTTCTCAACAGTTGAAATAATTATCAAGAGATAAGCAGGAATATCAAGATAAGAGTTCTGGAATTCTCAATAGCATACAAAGGGGTGTTAGATACCCTAAACATTACTTTGTTTCATCGAAAACCATCAAACGGTTTAATAATCAAGTAGATTATAAACAGACTCTGCAAGTACTCCAAATGATCAGCCTATCGTACCCTACATTGTGCACACGTATAAAGTTTAAACGCATAAGTGTAAATGTGACTATATGCCCGACATCAGTTTTACTATGTTATCCGGGTTGTTCATCTTAGTATTCATGCGGGACCGCACCAAAACAATTTGGATTGGTAGACTTTAATTAACTACAATGAATCTGAATAATTCAAATAATATAACGTTTCGCATCAATAATGTCTAGCCGGAGCAAAAAGGCCAGAAAGCATACTTGAAAACAGTTCGGAAATAATTAAGAACTTTAAAGCATAACGATTGAAATAACAATTGAGTAATCATCAATAAAGCTTGTACAATGAATTTGTATAACTTACGTCATAAGACCATGATACTTGGACACAATAAAATTCATGCAGTAAGGTATTTTACAAAAATATAACATTCATGAAACTATCATGTTAAGACCACAAACCAACTGCATAGATAAGCATGTGTGGACTGTTTCCAGAGTTGGAAAATTTTCTGAGTTTTCCAGATTTTTCCAGATTTTGATTATTTTCTTTCTAGTTTCCAAAATTCATATCTTGCTTGTTATAATTCGAATTACATTCAAACTTGGTCAGGTTAGACATCATGCTACCTAGTATTTTACAAAATTAGTACATACATCAAACTAGCATATTAAGATCACAAACCAGTTGCCTAGATAAGCGTGCGCGAACTGTTTCCAGAGTTAGAAATTTTTTTGAAATCCCAGAATCTACAGATTTTTCCTTATGAACATGATTGCTACCGAATTTCATATCTTGCTCAATTTTACTCTGTTTCTTATGAAATTTGGTCTGGTTATACATCATACTACATAGTATTTTACAAAATTATTACCTACCATAATCGGGTCACAGAAACCATGATTCCAAGGCTCTGAAAAACCCAAAAAGTAATAGATTTCAAGTTTTAACCAACTTTGACAAAATTCATGATTTAGATTCTGGCATGCAAGGAATTAGTTCCTACTATCCAGATCATATATACTCATATAAATACACATGTTACAACAATTGAACTCACTAAATTTTTATGTATTGATCAAATTAGCATCATTGAGTCATATTATCAAATATTTGGCATGCATGACATAATTTCTTGATTCTCTACGATATTGAGGCATGATTAAACCAGAACTTTCGTTCTTACATCAACTAACAGTAGCATGGCATCACAAGGTAAAAAACAAATCGTTTGCAAAATCTCACATAAGCATATTCTCTCATTTTTATTAAAGAACATAGAAAATAGAGTTCATGGCTTACTTCTTTGGTGAATTCTTCTTGCTTGAACTCCTCCAATGATTCTCCTTGCTTGATTAGTCTCTTAAAACTCCAGAATTCGCCACCCTCTCAAGAACTTTCCTCTCTCACTCTCAACTTCAATTAATTGAATAAACATGATAAGAAAAGTTTACTTACTTCAATTAATTCAATTAAAGTTTACTTACTTCTTGATGGTTTACTACAAGAATGTATAACTGAACAAGGCTATCAAAGTCAAAGATCGGATGTCAACATTATATAATTGAATAAACATGATACACATACAAAGTACTATATTCAAAGAAGTAGAACAATCTCCTTTGAATCAATGTATTAGAACAATATACGTTTTGAATAATAATAACAAGAAATGAGAATGTGAAACTCATTCGATGTAACGAATTAGGTTACAAGAGCTTATTCAATCATACATAAGAATAGGATCAATAGTCTTGCTCAATGAAAGTTTAGGATAAGAAACTTGCTCAATCTAAAAGATAAGGTTTAGAAACTTGCCTTGTATGTAAGCTACACAAGTGTAAAATATTCTCCAATTACCCAACATAAATCATTGTAATCGCAATAACAATTAGTTGTATGAATATTAGCTTTAGGGGTTTAAACCATCATTTAGGTCATAACCTTAACTTAGCACCTAACCATGTTGGTTAACATCCTTAACAATTTTGAAATCTCATTACGATCCAACATAATTTAATCATTCATCTCTAACTTTTGAAAACATCACTTTTAGTTTCATTATATAACTCAATTAACAACCACTTAAAAATCTTTTACACTTTATATTACAACACTTTACAATCTGATATTATAGTGTATATTATGTCTTAACATCATTAGCATGTATTCTTAACCAATCATAAGTTCATTACACATGACTTGCAAATAAGCGAAATCATCGCCTCGGATCGATTATCTGCGCATATACAATAATATGTACAATTGCAGCAAGAACAATTCTTGTGATTATTAGCCTTGGCACCAGCGTAGCTGCGCTAGTACACAGACAGAGGTAGAGACGGCTATAAATAGTAGCCGACTTTAGCCCAACAAACACGAATTTCACCCACCAAACAGTGAAATTAACATAAAAAATAAATATAAAACTATCATAAACATGATTGCTCACATATTCATCAACATAGAACAATTTAACAACACTTTTAACTATTTTAATTCCTTAATTTTCATATTTTTATACAAAACTCCATTTTTTTACTTTCTTTACAAAAATTGACACTGTGATTTCAATTCTTCACCAAATCACTTCATTTAAGCTACATTATCTTCGTTTCTTAATGGACTAGCATAGTCAAAACCCAATTTATAGTTTAACATACAAATTGACCACTTAAATTGGTACTTTTACAAGCCATATGGAAAAATATACTATAAATACTTTTCTTCCTTTTTGAACGCAATTAGCATAACAAATTCTTATTTGCATACAAACTCAAACACGTATAATCACCATAATTCAGTTGTATAGCAACAATTCAACAAATTGAATTCACAGAATATGAAAACTTAACAATTTTGCCGTAATACCTATATATATAATATCAAATTACATAGAAATACCTTCTTATGCTTAGATAATCCCTGCTAACCAACAGACATTGTTTTGAAATCACTTGTTTTTCCCCTCACTCTCTCTCAAATCTCTCATAGCTTCTCTCTATATTTCTATTATCTAGCCTTAAGAAACATAATACGTAGAATAACTGAAACTCCCCATGATCATCAGTTAAAACAAATAATACGTCTTCATCAGTTATATAAGACCAAAGGCCACAAGGCCTTGTTTGGCCACACACCAATTCCCCCAACTAGATTATTTTTATATTATTTATATTATATAGTTACTTTGTGTCACACCTTAATTTAGTTAATTTAGATAACTTTAGTTTAGTTAATATAAATAACTTATAATAATAATAATAACAATAAAAATCTTATTACCATTATACTTATAATTAATAATTAATTATATATCTAATTTAATTAAAAAATTAGAAACATAACTTTATTTAATTTATTGTTTTCCTTTATATTAAAAAATTCATTTAATTTAATTATTTTCTTAAATATTAAGCAATTGATTTAATTTTATTATTTCCTTAAATTAAATCCTTGAGATAAAATTATCATTACTCAATTTAATTAACATAAATCAATTTAATTACTAAATTAATTCACTCTGATTCATCAATTATTTATTTCTCTCAATAAATAAATTATTTAAAATATTTATTTAATTTAATAAATATTTAAATTAAAATACTGTGACGCCCCCAAAACAAGGTATACATCATCCATCTTGAGTCGCAGAGATACATACGGTACGTAACTCAAATACAACTTAATTATACAAATGTCGGTACAATACGACAAAAACATAAATCGTATGCGTTTGAATACAAATATTGCCTACTGGAGAGTATACAAACTCAAAAGGAGTCCTCATTACAATTATTATCACACTATTTCACAGAATAGTGAGGACTACTAATGCAAACATCAAGGATCATCACTGCTGTTCCCGACTAGTCCCATTTCACGTTCTCATTTTCAAGAGAACAATGAAAAGAAAGGTGAGCTCAACTAACCCAAAGAAGAAATATTATGACTAAGATAGCAGAATAATTTATCGTTAGCCTTCAACAGTGTTAAACTGATAAAATATAACAGACATCAAGTTTAACTGTAGCGGAACAAGGAATCCATTACTAGAGTCAAGTAGAACATAATATCTACTATCTCTTCCAGATTAAAAGTTCATCGTTGATATTTTATTCATGTACTACTCATCAACAGTTCTTTGTTATACTCAAGACAAATAGAACTTTCATCACTTGTCTTCACCTGAACCACCAAAGATGTTAGTTAAATTCACAATTCATATTTATAATAATGTTAATTAACAGTTCCTTCTTGCCACAAAAGCTTAATAGAACGTTTACTCAATATCCTTACCCCGAAAAGGTGAAGATATTCAAATGTAATAACAATGATCATATTAATCGATTTGTCTATCTTTGCACTACTGGGCCAAAGATATTCAACTATAAAACCAATGGACATGATCATACCAATCAAATTTACTGTCGATTGCACTATAGCCAAAGACATTCAATTCTGTTAACTAATGGTCATGATCACGCCAATCACATCATTGAATTATCCATTACTACTGCCGAGGATATTTGTTAGTATCACTAGTGGTCATGATCATGTCATACACCTGTCCATCTTCGCACTACGGGTCAAAGATATCAAAAAACATATCATCTTTGCACTACATGCCAAAGATATTCAACAACATATCATCTTTGCACTACAGGCCAAAGACATACAACTGTAAAACAAATAACCAACAGTATAATAAAGAATGGAATAATAAAAGAATTTCACCATGTATGCAGTACTTCGCATAGACAAGTTATTCCAACATTAAAAGAATGGAATAATAAAAGAATTTTACCATGTATGCAGTACTTCGCATAGACATGTTATTCCAACATAATAATAAAGAATGGAATAACAGAAGAATTCACCATGCATGCGACCGCCGCGCAGACGAGTTATTCCAACAGAATAATAAATAATGGAACCACGTCCCGGCGTAAGCGCCGCGATGCGAGGATATTAAACGAGAATAATAAAGAACGGAATAATAAATAATGGAACCAGGTCAAGCGTAATACGCAAGCGCGTGATATTCGATAGAATAATAAAGAAGAATAATAGAAGAATTTATTAAACGAGTTATTCAAATAATAATAAAGAATGGAATAATAGAAGAATTTCACCATGTATGTGGTACTCAGCATGATGCATTATTCCAAAGATAATAATAAAGAATGGAATAAAAAAGAATTTCACCATGTATGCGGTGACTTCATGAAAAGTTATTCTAACATAATAGTAAAGAATGGAATAATAGAAGAATTTCACCATGTATGCGGTACTTCGCATAGACAGGTTATTCCAACATAATAATAAAGAATGGAATAACAGAAGTTCTCTTCATGAATACAAAAGAATAATACCCCTTACATGTACAACAAATAATATCCCTTACCTTAAGAAGAAGAGTACTCCGATTGGTAGGGCGAGGATATACTCGAAGAAAACTTGTACTACGCTCAAAGTTTTCTTAAACTCTAAAGAAATATGCTCAAGATTATAGAAGAAGAATTCTCTCTATAGTTTCTCTCTCTAGAGTTTCAGTGAATTCGTAAGAAATATTGAAAGAATGAGCTTCTATTTATAGAAGAATGGAATGAATAGTAACCAACCCATGAACGGTCCAGATTGATTTACTTTAATCGGACGGTCCATATTTAAAGTAAAATCTTTTAAATAAAATATAATATATTCTATTTTATATAAAAAGATTTTTTTACTATGCAAACACTATCTGAGATACACTTTATGCAAACACTATGCATTATAAAATATAATATATTCTATTTATAGAATAACTTTAATAAAGTATTCTATTTTATATAAAAAGATTTTACTATGCAAAACACTATGCACAATAGAATATAATATATTCTATTTATAGAATAACTTTATAAAAGTATTACTGTTTTTATATAAAAGATTTTACTATGCAAAATACTATGCATAATAGAATATAATATAATCTATTTATAGAATAACTTTATAAAAGTATTCTATTTTATATAAAAAGCTTTTCATTATAATTTCAACCAATGATTCGAAAAATTAGTACATCTCTTCATGGAATAATATTGTACCCAAAAATGATTTGGACAGAAAAGAAATATATTTTTCGGGTGAATAGTATCTCGTGAATAGTACTTCGGGAATAGTACCCTGTGAATAGTACCCCGACACAAAAAGTGTCCCAAATACCCGAGTGAACAATACAATAGTGAATAGTAATCAGATGAATAGTAACTCGTGAATAGTACTCCGACATGAAAAATATCCCAAATACCTGAGTGAATAATATTCTGGTGAATAGTAATTTAGGTGAATAGTAACCCATAAATGGTAACTCGTGAATAGTATTCGACACAAAAAGTGCCCGAAATACTCGAGTGAACAATACTAGAGTAAATAGTAACCGGGTATTTTATGACTGCTTATCTACTTTGAAAATTTTCACATATCACCCTTAACTTTAAACTTTTATCAATTTAACTATTTACCAAAATAGAAAAATTAAATACTTTTATTTCATAAAATTCGGGGTCTCATAAATACAAATTTCTCGATCATTACATTTGTTGTGCTTTTCGCGTGACCTCCCTTTCCTTTTCGGGAAGGGGTGTTACAGAGATGGTATCAAAGCTTGAGTTCTTTCTTGTAGAAAACTTGTTTAGGTTTGACCTGTGAGTTGTGGGTAAACCATTGGGTAGATTTAGGAGTTTGATTTGATTTAGTTCCTTGTTTGGTAGGTCTCTATTTTGACCAACTGTCGATTTGTTTTCGATTTGTAGTTGATTTGAGGAATGTGGAATAATTTGTTAAGGTAATTGAGTAATGATATTAGTTAAGAATTGTGATTCAATCATTGAGGTGAATAAAGTTTTACTTTGTACAAATAAGAAGTGATCTTATATTAGATGTGATTATGATGTGAGTATTTATATCGACGAGTATTTGATTTTGGAAAATTATTTGTTAGAGTTGTTTTTTTTTTGTGACAAATTATTATGATTTTGGAATTAATGATTTTATTTGAGTTAGGTTTTGATTTATGTTAAGCTTGTGGATAATTTGAGGTTTGTGTATTGATGACATATTACGATAAAGTGAAAATTATTAAGTATAGATGATTTCTTGTAATTTGAGTTATTGATATTCGAGGTAATTAGATTAATCATTTGGAGTTAATGATCAATTTTGTAACTATTTCTAGTAGGATATTAGAGTTATGTTCTATGAAGTTTCTTTGTGATAGTATGAGGAGACATTGAAATTTATTGAATTAAGGTTTGCAATAAGGGTTGATTGATTTATTATATGATTAGATAATAAGTGATGAAATTCAATTGATTTTGAGAGATCTTGAATAGTTGTAGTCCGCTTATGCAGATGGTAGAATATGTGACTTGGAGTTTGATATGGTGATAAAGAGATCTTAGTAGTATATTTTTGGTATAATAATATTTGAGAACTAGTTTAATTTGAGGTTATGATATTTTGAAACTATTGAGTTCTTAGGGTGAAGTGGTAATATAATTTGTACAATTGTTGTGTTTATCTGATGTCCTTAGAGTTTTGAATGAATTTATTTAAAGTAAATAAATAAAATAAAAATAATTTGTTAAATCTTTGTCATGTGTGGAACATAAATGTTTTACGAATTAAAGATAATTTTAAAGTTTTGGGTATTCGAATCGTATTTAGATGAAGAGCGAATTATGTGTTCTCAAATTATGTTCCGAAGATTACATACGTTTGCAAGAATGAAACTCAAAGATATTAACGGGGGCCCTCACCAATGGTGGATTATGTGATTTAATTTGATGTAACGTGAAGAAACTTACTAAGGCTTGACACGACATCTAGCGACAATCTTTTACGAATACATGGATAATTGTGTGGACCTATGGACTTACCAGGCTTGATCGTTACAAATGGCGGTGCTACGTTTTAATTTAAGTTTATGAATAATTATGTAATTTAAATAAAAACTAAAATAAAAATTAATGTAGTTAATTTGAATTCTGAGGAAGAAATTAATTTTAACGGGTGAAAAATGTAATAACCCATTTTTTTAATAATTAAATATTAATTGATTTTATCTTATACAATTGTATTTAAATTGGAAAGGTAAATGATTTTATTTCCCTCTTTTCTTCCTAGTTTTGTTTGAAAAATTAAATTCTTTTAGTAGATAATTAAATTAAAATTGAGGAAGATAATTCCTTTTTTTAAAGTCTTGTGGTAAAATTATTCGGAGCGAGAAGCTACTTGGGAGATAGAGGAGTCTATTCGAGCGGAGTATCCGCATCTTTTTGATAATTAGCTACGTTCATTCTTTTGATTCCGGGGATGGAATCCTTTTTAAGGGGAAGGTAATGTAACAACCAGAAAAAAAATAAAATAAAATTTTATATTCTTAAAACATATTGTTTGGACTTTTTCTTTTATTTGAGTCAAACTTGTTATTTAATTAATTTGGGCATTTATACTAATTGGGTCAAACTAATTTATGAGTATTTAAATTTGGGCTTGTTACTATTTGAGCCCAAATTAAGGTGATGGGTTTAAAAACCAAATTGGAATAAGAGTAATATATTAGGTTAAATTCCTTTCTAATACATATACTGACATAATCGACTAAAGAGGGATTCTAACGAAGCGAGAAACGAAGAGGAGGCGGAAGAAAGACTTTGGGATAAAAGAAAATTTGGGAACAAGATTGTGAGACTATATTCAACATAATTGTATCTCCAAAAGGTAATTATTGGTTTTATTTTTTATTATAAAATAATTAATTTTATTAATATGATTATAATTTATTTTGGAGAATCAACTAGATCGCTTGTTTAATTCAATGATATGTAACTTAGAATATTTGATAATTTATATATTAAATAAGAAATTAATTTGTTAGTCTGGGTTTGGTTCGTAAACAATATGTGTGTATATGTAAGGTATGGTGCCGTTAATTCGACAAAGTTGAATCTTAGTTTGTTCATGTATGTTGATAATAGAAAGCTGATTTTAGAAGTGCCAAGTCATGATTTCTGCTTTAAAACAAATAATAAAATTAAAAAATTGATGACTTTTGAATTATAATTTCATAAAGGAGAGCATGGTCATTCTAGTGCATATTTCAATTGAATAATTAATTATAATATAGTCTTCCATCAAATTCTTGTTACATATATTTTATAATATGATGGTTAGAAAGTTAGAAATCAGTAAGTTAATAAACTTAGCATCAGGAGGTTCAACCGAATTAATAAAGAATGAGTCTATATTATATTATATATATTATTTTTGGAATAGAAGTAAGTATGAATCTTGGTGTACGTTATATATAACGAACATGAAGCTCATATTATTTTATAATAGTAATATTAATAATAATATTAATAATAGTAATAACAAATCATGGAAAGGGGAAATTATTAATTATGAATTTAATATACTGTTATTAATTTATTTATTTAAATTTGTGTAGATAACTCGGACGGAAGAAACTTACCGAGTTATATTTGGAATATAAATTTTGGGTATTACGTTGCTCAATTTAGGTACATATTTCGTACTCTTTCAACGATACTCTTGTTAAATTTGATTTGTTCATTTTATTTCCTTATTTCGAATTCTGTTATGATTTCACATAATTGTTTCCTGTTAAATAAATATATTAGTTTCATTTTGGAGTTAATACATATGACTCGTATTTGTACTCTTTGAATTAGGATATCATGTTCAGTATTTATTTTTGATAATTGTAGAGCGGTACATGTTGCTACCTTCTTTTTGAGACCTTATGACTATAATTTGATTTGGTTCAACATGTACATATTGAACCCTTTTATTGGTATTATGTCACATGCGTTGTGACATGGTATTTTTGTTAGAATATACCGTAGGGTATACCTGAGTTATAACCACATGTGGGGGTACCACAGGCATGTCGTCTTGGCACGAGAGACATGACATTTTCTGTGGCGGTATGATTAGTCCACGACGTCTTTGTTTGGGCTCCGAAGGAAGTGGGCCATTTGGTGTTTTGTTGTTGGAGGCCTATGGGTTCACCCTAGTTTTCTGTTTTGCGAATTTGTGATGTTGTACCAAACACACCTATCCGATTTGTATACATTTGGATTCGCGATCCAATGTGTGATTTGCCTGTGTGGAATTATTTTGGTTGCCTGTGTGGCATTATTTGACTTGTCAATGTGGCATTATTTTGACTTGCCTGTGTGGCATTGTTTTGACATGCCTACGTGGCAATGTATATTTCTGAGCTCACTCGGTATGAAATAACTCCAAACCATTTGATTCAGCCTATTATTTCAGTGTATTAGTTTTGTTTATTTATGTCCAGTTTAATTAATTGAGTTAGTTACTTCAGTTCATTTTTTACTCTTCTATTTGTTTTCGTTAAATCTGTTGATTTGGATATATTTTATTCAGACTTTGGATATCATATTTTTCGTCGGTCTTTAAGCTTGAGGCTTTGTTGCTTCAGTTGATTTCGTATTTCAGTTATACACATTTGTATTATCTAAATCTGTACTGGGCAATTGGCTCATGCTGTGTTTTTCTTCCGGCAGGTTTGCAGGGGTGACTCAGGGCTAGTGTGATGAGAGAGTTGCCTTTGACCATCTAAGTTGATTCGATTTATGTTTTGATTAATTTTAACTCTGTTTTGGAGAATTGTTTTTAGTACTTCACTGATGGATATCATTATTAATATTTTGAAGTTATTAGTGCTCTGTTTACTTATTTTGAGGTTTGTTGTGCTTTTCGCGTGACCTCCCTTTCTTTTTCGGGAAGGGGGTGTTACAATACCAGTGTTCACTCATATTAGGGTTCAAGTATTTCATTTTTTCTTGAACCATACTCGATACCTGCTCGATGGATCATATTCGAATATTGATCTGATCCATGCTAGTAAGCTAAATATGTGATATTTATATCAATCTTTATAATTTATAAAGTATAGTATGAAATTGTGTAAACTTGTACTTGAATAAATCAATTAATTGAATGTCAATTTATATTACGTTCTTTATATTTCAATACATAAACAAAAGTGAATTTTTATATATATATATATAAATATTAGTTAAGTAACCAATTTAGTATGTAATGGTTCATTTTTAAGTGAAATGGTTCATTCAAAACTCGGTTTGAAGGCTCATGAGTAACTCGCTTTGTAAACGAGTCGAGTACTTACGAGCCGAGTAGGTCCGAGTAATGATTCGAGTCGAATCTGGCGTAAAAATATAAATCCCTTATCGAATCTGAGTCGAATTCGAGCTCAATTTTTTCTAGTCGAGCCGAATTTGAGCATGAAGATGTTCGCTGAGATACGACTCGTTTACCCCCCTAATCTGCCACAACTACCTCGAGTATTATAACCACCTCTATATTCAGTACGGTTTCCTCTACTGCATCCAAAGCTGTTGTTGACTTGATTATCACCAAAAGATAATTTGGTTTGTAAAGTTTGCTCCAAATTGCTAGAACTTTCATTCTGATTCATTCTTTATTCATGAGCTTGAACAGAACCCAAAAGCTCGTCAATGATCTTTGACAAGTCTTTTTATTCTTTAATGACTGTCACAACATAATCAACTTTTTGTGTCAAATATCGTAGGAGCTTTTCCATCACCCTAACTTCATCTAGAGTTTCTCCATTACTTTTCATTTCGAACGGGTGACGTAGTCATTAATATCTTATGAATTTTGCATTTTCAACATCTCAAATTCAGCTTAGTGTCTGGAGCCATGCCTTTTTGGTTTTCTCAACTCATTGAATGGATTTCTATAGAATCTCCCATACATCTTTTGAAGTCTTCGTGTCTGATATTTTTTCAAAGGTTGAATTATATATCAACTATTAGTAACTAAACTAAATTGATTCTAGATTGTTCATGAATTAATTAAATACATGATTAGGTAATAAGTACATGATACATGTATGTATTTGAAAATGTCTTAGAACATGTAATGGTTAGGTTCATATACATGAATTTGGTCATGTAATAATTGTTATGGTGACTCTAGAAGTATCCTAAGAGTCCTATAAATAGCTTGTACTTGGATCATTTGAAGCAATTGAAATGAAAGTGATCTTGAGTGCTCTCCAAAGTTATATTTCACTTCCTATATAATTTATCATCTTCCATAAATTTCTAACAAGTGGTATCAAAGCTAAGGTAATTCCAAGGTACTTTCAAGCTTTCGACAAGTTGTTCAAGGTGAGGACAAGGGAGAGTCTTAGATGACCAAATTGCGGTAACTATATGTCATCAAATTGTTTCAGTGGGCCAGTGCAAAGTGTGAACGTTAGAGTTACGGAACGCAAACTAGCAAAGGTGATAATTGAGAAATTTTTTGAAGAAGAAGTTTGTGAGTTGAAGCATATCACAAATGTAGTCATATTGATAGCTTTTTGAAGAGGTGAATTATAAAAAAATGATGTTTCCTAGGTTTGGTGTGTGACGCCCCCAAATCCGTGTAACATTAATTACAGGACACGATGCTCACGATACACATACATAACCATCTAACTACATAAACTCCGGAAATAATAATAATAATAACAATAATATCTATTACAATCTATTCAAATAAAAGTCTTTACAAACTTAAATTAATTGAAACTTTAACTTAGCGTTTATCGCTACATTACATCATATGCGGAAATATAACTTATTGCATAAATAACTCTCATCATTTCATCTTAGACTTTCACTTGTCCTTGCCCTTGCCCGAGCCCTCAGCGTTATCAGCCTTAACTGAAAGGATTAAGCAAGAATGATCACAAATTGGCTTGCAAGTATATAAAGTAGTTTGAGAACATACATCAGAAGTAAAAGCATTAGTATGAATATTTCTCAACAGTTAATATAATTATCAAGAGATAAGCAGGAATATCAAGATAAGAGTTCTGGAATTCTCAATAGCATACTAAGGGGTGTTAGATACCCTGAACATTACTTTGTTTCATCGAAAACCATCAGATGGTTTAATAATCAAGTAGATTATAAACAGTCTCTGCAAGTACTCCAGATGATCAGCCTATCGTACCCTACATTGTGCACACATATAAAGTTTAAACGTATAAGCGTAAATGTGACTATATGCCCGACATCAGTTTTACCATGTTATCCGGGTTGTTCATCTTAGTATTCATGCGGGACCGCACCAAAAAAATTTGGATTGGTAGACTTTAATTAACTATAATGAATCTGAATAATTCAAATAATATAACGTGTCGCATCAATAATGTCTAGTCGGAGCAAAAGGCCAGAAAGCATACTTGAAAGCAGTTCAAAAATAATTAAGAACTTTAAAGCATAACGATTGAAATAACAATTGAGTAATCATTAATAAAGCTTGTAAAATGAATTTGTATAACTTACGTCATAAGAAACTTGTACATATTAATAAATAGCACATGTTAAGAAACTCACGATCACTGAATAAGGATAGAATATTTACTCAATTAAAAGAGTAAAGTTTAGAAACTTACTCATTGAAAAAAAAATAGAGTCAAGAAACTTGCCTGATAAGTCTTCTATGGTTAAAGCTATGTACTAGTTCTTCACGTAACCTATTCATTTAAGTCACATTAAGCAACTAAGTATTCCAATACTAGTTTTAAGGATAAATGATTCTTTTCATTTCAATTAAAATATATATTTAATCCCCATTCTATTATCATTACAAATTAATCACATAACGTGTCGCATCACATAGGTAGAATTGTACAATTTTAGAACCTGAGAATTTTTTTTTCTGACCCAACATTGAAATTTTTGTTTCTTGCAGCCACTTTTGCGATTTTATTCCCACTAATCTTCAGATGATATGACCATGATACTTGGACACAATAAACTTCATGCAGCAAGGTATTTTACAAAAAATAACATTCATGAAACTATCATGTTAAGACCACAAACCAACTACATAGATAAGCGTGCGCAAACTGTTTCCAGAGTTAGAAAATTTTCTGGGTTTTCCAGATTTTTCCAGATTTTGATTATTTTCTTTCTAGTTCCCAAAATTCATATCTTGCTTGTTTTAATTCGAATTACATTCAAACTTGGTCAGGTTAGACATCATGCTACCTAGTATTTTACAAAATTAGTACATACATCAAACTAGCATATTAAGATCACAAACCTGATGCCTAGATAAGCGTGCGCAAACTGTTTCCAGAGTTAGAAATTTTTTTGAAATCCCAGAATCTGGAGATTTTTCCTTGTGAACATGCTTGCTACCGAATTTCATATCTTGCTCAATTTAACTCTGTTTCTTATGAAATTTGGTCTGGTTATACATCATACTACATAGTATTTTACAAAATTATTACCTACCATAATCGGGTCACAGAAACCATGATTCCAAGGCTTTGAAAAACCCAAAAAGTCATAGATTTCAAGTTTTAACCAACTTTGACAAAATTCATGAGTTCGATTCTGGCATGCAAGGAATTAGTTCCTACTATCCAGATCATATATACTCATACAAATACACATGTTACAATAATTGAACTCACTATATTTCTATGTATTGATCAAATTAGCATCATTGAGTCATATTATCAAATATTTGGCAGGCATGTCATAATTTCTTGATTTTCTACGATATGGAGGCATGATTAAACCAGAACTTTCGTTCTTACATCAACTAACAGTAGTATGGCATCACAAGGTCCAAAACAAATCGTTTGCAAAATCTCATATAAGCATAATCTCTCATTTTTACTAAAGAACATAGAAAAGAGAGTTCATGGCTTACCTCTTTGGTGAATTCTTCTTTCTTGAAATCCTCCAATGATTCTCCTTGCTTGATTAGTCTCTGAAAACTCCAGAATTCGCCACCCTCTCAAGCACTTTCATCTCTCACTCTCAACTTCAATTACGATAGGATTTTCACAAAAAGGAAGAAGAGCTTGGATAGGTAGTATATATAAACATGATAACTCTTATTTTTTTTCAGCCCTTCCATCTCCAACATCAATTATATGTATCAAGTATATTGTATAAGTTCAATTTAGTATAGGGTGGGGGTTAGAGAAAGGAAGAGTCTTGGATTTGTAAAGGGTTTGTAACTCCCTTCACCCTCATTACCTTATAATATGAATACTCCCTCTCTTGTCCCAATTTGGTTGTCATGCGGGCACCACAGTTGCTGCACTTCTTTATTAAAATATTAATATAATCAATTTAATCGCTTAATACACTATTTTGACCATTTTGCCCTCCGTAGCCAAACGTTTCGATACCAATATCGATTCCTACTAAATCGACATTCCGAACGTCATGGGACTATCCGTTTCATCAAATTAGCCTCCAAAAATTCATGGTTGACTTTTTACCCGAAAAAGTCAATTGGTTGACTTTGACCAAAAGTCAACCGCGACACATTTTGTGGTTACAGTCTATCTTGACTAATTTTGACGTTTCTGACTCAAATACACAGTCCACGTCCCTAAATTCCTATCCAAAATCCATCTCATGTTTTAATCCCCTCCTACACAATTAATCACTTTATTTACATAACTAACTCAAATAGTAAAATTAATCTAAACCAACTATTTACGCATACCTCATCACATAAACTTAAAATTAAACATGTATGTATAACACATATACATCTAATAATAGAAATCACACAAGGGTTTCACATAAATTTATTTAATGATAATTAGTAAATTACATAATAATCTCGGATATTATATGGTGCCAAATTAGTATTCAAAAATTACAATGTTTGGAGTATAAGAATTCGAGTATTTTTTAGAGCTTGCAATTTATGGCAAGATGTAATTACAGATTCAGAAAAGTGTATTTCAAAAAAAAAGTTCGGGAATTGAAAGAAAAAAGAACAAGGGAGATTTTGCAAGGAGTAATACATGAAGAAGTTTGGAAACGTGTTGTGGGTTTTGATTCTCTACCTCAGTTATGGAATGAATTTGAACTTATTTACAATAATTATAAAGGTCCATCGTTACCTAAAGAGTCTTGGTTTTTGGAAGAGGATGAGATACTTGTAGAAGAAATTGATGAAGTTAAAGAAGAAAAAAGTAAAAACGAAGACTTTGAAGACATATGTCGGGAGGCAAAAGAAATAGATCATGAAGAAAATAAAGAATTTAAAGACACAATAATTGAAGAATCTTTTGAGAAAGAAGAAGAAAAAGAAAATATTGAAGAACTTTTCAAATTTAAGAAAATGGAAGAAGAAATTTTTAATGAGGACAAGGAATATGACATAGAGCTGAAGCCTCCCTCCCAATATTTGGAAATTTTGAAAGAATCAAATGATGCTTTTAGTCATGGAAGTTGGGTCCAAATGGGTTCATCAGAAAAAATACACGTATATATGAGAAGCCAAATTTGGAGGGATATTTGGTAGAAACAAATGAGTATCATGTTCAAAAATAATCTCCCACCAGAAGAGAATTGAGTGACACAAGTAATTCTTTTTGTGACTCGAATACTAATTCACAATAAGTAGATCATAAGCTTGATCAAGATGAAGTTTTTTCATACTAAATTAATGGCAAAAGGTAGAACTATATCATTTGGATCTAAAGTGGTGAATTTTGTAGAAGACATAGAATGGGTAAATATAGAGAAGTATTTCGATCAAATGGAGTTTGTAAATAGTAAAATAGAGAATCAACAAAATTGGCATTGAATGGTATTGAAATCAATAAATGTTTTAACATGTGTTTAGCTGATACAATTGGCATTGACATCACTCTTAAACAATTCATGAATATAAGAACAATTTACGTTAAAGAAAATCTTGAACAATTTATGCATTATAGCAAATGTTAAACAATTTATGCATTATAGCATAGCTGAACACTTATACAACTAACAAAGAGTTTGCTTAAGTCTTAAGGTTGCACAATCGATAAATATTATGAAAATCGAAGCATATATAAGGATTATTCATAAGAATATATACTCAAAAACTGATATTCAAATGAAAGTTGAATGGAGTTAGAATACTTGCTCAATAAATTAAATTTGAGTAGTTTAGAAAACTTGCCTCAAGCGTCTTCTATACTTTAACGATAATCTCCCTTTGAAAGTCCTACACATTTAGTGCACATAGACATACTAATTAGTCATGTATAAATGTCATTCATGGTTTACTATAACCTTATTACATATTTTATAATGTCTGTTTCATTAAACTCGGACACTATTTAAGTTCATTATTATCTGACTCGACGTTTCATTGTTCGTACGTCATACACCCGACTTGTCAAACCCGAACGCTCAATGGACATGCTATTGCGTACGATTAATACGTCTAATACCACTACCATTCTTTATTTTACATTTCTTTAGATCCAAAGTCCAATGTTTCGAACCCGAAAATACTAGTTGTCGACGTCAGGAAAATTGGTCACTTTCTGTGCTTGCCCTTTTGTGTTCTCATTTGGTTGAGTTTTGTCTAAAAAGGCGAGTTTGAAAAGGTCCGACATGTGAATGTTGACGATTTGACATTTAGAGTCTCCAATTGGTAGATTTAAAATGGTTGTGCTAATTCAACCGATTTTGAAAAGGTTTACACAAAGGCCCAATGGTTGGACATTGTTTAACTGGCCTTGGAAACTGAGATTCATTGAGTCAGGCGCTTGATTAAGTGGGGGGGGGGGGAGTTGTTAGGCACCCCCCCTGACTTCCGTGAAAACACGGTTATCGCAACTTTTTAATTACCTTATTTATCTGCATGTGTGTGTGTGTGTGTGTTTATTCAGCCTATGTGCAATTATCTGGAAGTAGTGTTATGCCTCGTTTGCACCTATATAAAAAGGGTTTGACTTGTATATAAAAGTTCAATTTTAACAAGATATAGTAGTAAAGTTTTGGAAAATAGGTTTTCAAACCCTTATGCTCAATAGTAATTGAGGCCTTTGATACTTCCATTTTATTCTGTATTCGGCTTGATTGATTTTATTTTCGAAATGCAAAACATCTTCTAGAAAATAAGATACATAGAAGTGTTGAACTCTTTATGGGCATGATATCCATCCAAGGATATCCAGACACCATATATAATTTACAAGCTGGCTGCAGTTGAGAAATGTCCGTCTTGGGAACCGAATCTAGATTCACAGGTTGAATCTTTGATCTCATGGCTCCTAGGTTCACATGATAGATTAATATGTACAAAAGCTAGAAAGAAAACTAGATTTAAATAAATTTAGTTCACAAGCTGGAAGATTAAATATCTACATTGCCAAAACAGTTAAAGTAGTTATATATAACAGCAGAATATATATATATATTATATATATATATATATATTAAAGCAGTAAAAAGCCTTATTTTCGACGGATTTTTCTCTCAGGAATAAGCCTATTCAGTCGAAAATAGGTTATTTCTGATGGAATATTCCGTCAGAAATTCGGTCGTATATATACGTGTCGAAGATAACATCCGACAGAAAATTCGTTGTATCTATCTTATCTTCGACGAATTTATCTCCGACGGAATTTCATCGAAAATAATTTATCTACGACTGAATAAATAGGACGAAACTTTCCATCGAGTATAATATTCCTTATTTCAGACGGATAGATTCCCTCAAAATTAACCTATTTCTGACTAAAAATTAAAATATACCGGTATTTATTAAAAATGGCTAATTATTAAATCCAACGGAATTTTCATCTAAAATACCTTATTCCGTCGGAATTAACTATTTTTTTAAATGCAAATTTGAAAAGTGCAGTTTCCAAGTGTTTAAACCCATTTATGTAATTGTAACCTATCACAACCTAATACACAGTAATATAAATATGTATCTCACATTCAAATATTCAACGTAATCTACTAACTGATTATCATCAACACTACTGAGCTAACAATTACAAATATAAGCTAATGTTCCATAAATGATAAACAATATAATTTACAATACTTATTGTAGACACTCGAAATTTTTTGCACACCTGTCACTAACATTGCAGGAGGGAAAATTCGTCTTTCAGAGATAACCTGGAAGACAGTTCACGTCAAGACCGGATACTACCGAAAGTTCAGTCTCAACCCCGGAACACACACTGGGAGTAACAATTCCAACCTTGGAGATAACACCAAGGCATGCAGTTCCAATACCAGAGATTCCACCGGAGAAGACCGATTAATCTCGGAGATAACCTCGAGGTATCCAGTCTCAGTCCCAACACTAGGAGTAATATTTACCAACCTTGGTGATAACCCCAAAGAATGCAGTTCTGACGATAACCCCGTAAATGCTTGTTTCAAATGCATGCAATTAGCTTCAACCTCGGCACTCACACCGAGGCACTCAATACGAGACCTGGAGATAACACCGGGAAGACAGAAACACCTCAAAGATGACACTAAGGACCTTCAACACTTGCATCAATCCAATCTCAAAGATAAACCTGAGCAACGTCTGCTTTACCAGCCCAAACTGGTGATAACCCCGGTGAGGGGCAAAGTCATCATCTTGCTACTCTGACGCCACATCACGTCATCTCAACATTTCACACATACATTTCTACACAACAATGTCCCACAAGAATCAAGGAAAACCAATCCCGAATGACTATTACGCAAGGTAACGGAAAGAATTTAAAGCTTGAAGACCGGAGGGCACCATCCCATCTTCCTGACTTCGTACAACCTCTAATCCCATGCCATTCTGTAACTCTCGACAATGGCGGTCCGAAATAGGTCTTACATACCTCAATTGGTTGCTCGGATTGTAATTCTAAAAGTTCGAGCAGACATTACGATTGCTGCGTGCACGTCTTTGCATGAGACAACGCGACCCATGAAGCAGGGGCAACCCGACCATTCTGAGTACAAGCTGCGGCTAGTCGCGAGAACTCATGACTCCCCCTCTATAAATAGAGGGCTTGGGGTGGCCATTTGTAAGAGAAAAAAGGTGAGGAAACCCTGTTAAATTTGCTCCGTACTTACAATATACTGAGTGCTTTCTCATTTTAAACACTTGTGAGCTCACATATAGCTACTTTTTATACGCATGGAGTTTAGTGTTCATCCACTTTAAAGATATAGAAGTCTTCTTTGGCAGCCAACTGTAAGCCTTCACATACACTTTAAAGCATTTCTCTTCGCACACACCCTTCTTCACGTTGAGAGTCGTGTTACGTGTGTTTGCCCGGACTTCGGTCCGTGGTTTTATTTCAGTTTGTATATACATATATATTTATATATATATATTTTTTATATATGGACTAACATTATCGAGTTATGCCTCGATTGAGCCTAGACTTTGGTCTGGTGCGTTTATTTGCTTATATATATATATATATATACTTATATATACATACACTTATATATATATGAACTGTGTGTCGGACTTTGTTCGATGAGCCTGGATTTACATCCGAAGCGTTTACTTGCTTATATATATATATATGAACTGTTGTTAAACTCTGTTCGATGAGCCTAGATTTTACATCCGGAGCGTTTACTTGCTTATATATATATATATATATATATGAACTGTTGTCGAACTACATTCGATGAGCACAGATTTTATATATGCGCGTTTATCGCTTATATATATATATATATATATATATATATATATATATATATATATATATATTTATATATATATATATATTGTCCCACCTGGAGTTTACTTCGTGGTGGTTGATCGCTTTTACAGTTTTCTTTACGTTTCGTCCCGCCTGGAGTTTCCTCCGTGGTGGTTGATCACTTTTACAGCTTTCTTTACTTTTTCGTCCCGCCTGGAGTTTCCTCTGTAGCGGTTGATAGTTTTTACAGCTTTATTTACATTTTCTGATCCCCCATGGAGGTGATTTGTGGTGGCTGATCATGTTTGTATATATATATTTACAGCTTTTATATATATACTTATTTACTGCTTTCATACAAATTGAGGCATTATATGAGCCTAGGAATCATGTGGTCACAGATTCAGTCTATTGGATCTAGATTCGGTTCCCACGATGGACATTTTCAGCTGTAAGCAACTTGTAAATTTATCTGCGGTGTCTGAATTTCCTCAGATGGTTTTCATACCCACGAGGAAGTCGGCAGTATTTTGTACATTATTTCCTTATAGATGTACCCACAATCAAGCCGAGCATTTAATAAAAAATGGAAGTGTAAAAGGTCTCAATTATTATTGAGCACACGGGTTTGAAAAACCTCTTTTATCAAACATCACTGTCATATCTTGCTAAAAATTGAATTTTTAAATAAATTTAAACGCTGTGTATATAGGTGCGAACGAGGCCTCGCACTACTTCCAATAAACAACACATTGACCCACACACACACATATAGATAACAGTTTCTTGAAAAGTGGTGGTCACCGTGGTAACACGGATGTCAGGGGGTGCCGAACACCTTCCCTCCATATAATCAAGTCCCCGAACCCTAATGAATCTCGGTTTTACCGACCCGTTTTGTGACACCCCCAAAATTAGGTATACATCACCCATCTTGAGTAGTCAGATACATGGTATAGAATTCAAATACAACTTAATAATACAACTGTCGTGTACAATACGACAAAAAATAAACTGTGAGTTTGAATACAAATATTGTCTACTAGAGAGTATACAAACTCAAAAGGAGTCCTCATTACAATTATTATCACACTATTTCACAGAATAGTGAGGACTACTAATGCACCATCTAGGACCATCACTCTGTTCCCCGACTCGTTCCAGCTATATTCTCATTTCCTGAAGAGAACAGTGAAAGAAAGGGTGAGCTCAACTAGCCCAGTAAGAAATATTATGACTAAGATAATGCAAAATAAATTATCATTAGCCTTAAACAGTGTTAAACTGATACAATATAACAAACATCAAGTTTAACTGCAGCGGAACAAGAAATCCATTAAAAGAGTCAAGTATAGAATAAAATCTACTATCTTTTATGATTTAAAAGGTTTTTCATCACTTTTATTGCTGGGACTCAGCTTAATAAATAATCCACATCATCGAATCACCCTTGCACTACGGCCAAGGATATTCTTTAGTATCACGACCACAATTATCCATGCACTACGGACCAAGAATATTTGTGTATTCACTAATGGTCATGATCATGCCAACAACTGTCCATCAATGCACTACGGGCCAATGAGGACTTTTACCACATCATTTGTAACATTACGGTCATGATTACACCGAATAATCCTTGGTCATAATCATACCAAGTCCATCTATGCACTACAGGCCACATATGACTTTCAAAAAATATAAATATGAGGATGATGACAATGATATAAGAATTCAATAAAACAAGTTCAAGAATTAATTTGTCCAAGAACCAATAACGTCCAAATTGTCAACATGATACTGCTTTGTAGACTAAAATTCAAGAATGCTCAGAAGAATATTTCCATGAAAAGATACTGGATGAAGCGCAATTATTAAGGATATTCCAATAATTTCGTGGAGTATAGAAGTCAAAACTTTAACCAACTGAGTATAATAAATAATGGAATAACAAAAGAAATCACCATGCATGCGGTTATTCCAACAGAATACTAAATAACGGAACCAGGTCAGGTGAAATTCGCACCGACAGGATGTTCCAACAGAATAATATAGAATGAAATAACAACAGAAATCACCATGTATGCGGATTGCCAGATAGAAAGGTTATTCAATGAGAATACTAATAAGCGATGAATCAGTCGTAAACAGTAAAAGCGTCATGAGATGTGATATTCCAATGTAATAATAATAAAGAGCGAAACCAGTCCGGCGTAAAAACACATGCATGGATATTCCAACGAATAATAATAAAGGCGGAATCGGTCCCACAGTAAAACGCATGCATGTGACGAGGATATTCCAATGCGAGAATAGTAAAAGCGGAATAATAGAAGAATGTCATCAAGTATAGGGTAGCTGCGTATCTGAGTTATTCCAATGAATAATAAAGAATGGAATAACATAAGTTCTCTTCATGAATACAAAAGAATAACACCCCTTACGAGTATAACAAATAATATTCCCTACCTTAAGAAGAAGATTCTTTGGATATATAAGTAGTGAAGTAGCGAATACTTTCTTCTTTCTCTCTATAGTTTATCTCTCTAGAGTTTCAATTGAATTCGTAAGAAAATAATGAAGGAATGAGCTTCTATTTATAGAAAAATGGATTTGATAGTAACTAACTCATGAGCGGTCTAGATTGATTTACTTTAATCTGACAACCCATATTTAAAGCAAAATCTTTTAAATAAAATATAATATATTCTATTTATAATATAATAAAACGAATAACTTTATAAAAGATTTTACTATGCAAACACTATATGAGACACTATGCAAAAACACTATGCATAATAAAATATAATATATTCTAATTATTGTCTAATAAAATAGATAACTTTATAAAAGTATTACATTTTATATAAAAAGATTTTACTATACAAAACACTATGCGTGAGACACTATGCAACACTATGCATAATAGAATATAATATATTCTATTTATAGAATAACTTTATAAAAGTATTACATTTTATATAAAAGATTTTCTCGTATTATTACATTAATAATACCAACAAAACTGAGTAACTTATCACGTAAGCATCAATAATTAATACTTTGTGCTATTATGCAACCACGCGTATTACTGTACTTTTAACACCGGGTGTTTCAACAGTTAACGGTAAAACTTCCGCCGTTATTTTCATATAAAGTATTTTTGTCGTTTTCTCAATCAAACAATAATTCCGTTATGGGGTCCACCAATGATTGTCTTGGTTATATTTAATATTCCTGTTAAAAGCGAATATTCCCAGACCAATCGAATATTATATAACAACTTACGTACTTTAGCAAAATTTATAAATATTACCCACAACTATAACATTATATCAATTTCACTCCATAATATTCAAAAATAATATTTATAGAAACTTCATCTTTATTCAAAAAGTTGGGGTTTTACAATCTCCCCTTCTTATGAAATTTTGTCCTCGAAATTAGGGTACATACCTGGTATATTGAAGAGGTAAGGATACCTTGATTTTATTTCAGATTCTAATTTCCAAGTCATTTTCTCAACATCGTGGTTTCTCCACAAAACTTTGACTTGAGGTATAACCTTGGTGCGTAGAATATGTTCCTTCTTATCCAAGATTTGAACAGGAACCTCTTCATACGTCAAATCTTCCGTTATTTCATCTGGTTCTAACTCAATAATGTGGTTCAGGTCTTCCACATATTTACGTAACATGGATATGTGAAAAACGTTATGAACACGAGACATACTTGGCGGTAAAGCAAGTCTATAGGCCACAGTTCCTACTCGATCAAGGATCAAAAATGGGCTGATGAATCGAGGATTGAGCTTTCCTCTCTTTCCAAATCTCGTAACTCCTTTCCATGGAGCAACACGTAACAACACATGATCTCCTATGTCGAATTCCACGTCCTTTCGATGAAGATCAGCATAACTCTTTTGTCGATCTTGTGAGGTTTTTATACGTTGTCGGATCGTTTGAATCTTTTCCGTAGTCATACGTACCAACTCTAGTCCCAACAACGTTGCTTCACCCACCTCATCCCAGCATACTGGAGAACGACACTTTCTTCCATACAACGCTTCGAATGGAGCCATGCCAATACTTGCTTGATAACTGTTGTTGTAGGAAAACTCCACCAATGGAAAGAACTTGTCCCAACTTCCCTTGAAGTCAAGGACACAGAGTCTTAAAAGATCTTCAAGAGTTTGAATCGTCCTCTCCGACTACCCGTCCGTCTGAGGATGATATGCCGAGCTAAATCGTAAATCCGTGCCCATAGCTTTTTGCAAACTAACCTAAAATCTTGAATAGAATCTTGGGTCTCGATCAGAAACTATGGATACTAGCATACCATGCAATCTTACAACCTCGTTTATGTGCATACGAGCAAGACGTTCAAGTGTATAAGTTTCTCGTATCGGTAAGAAATGAGCAGACTTGGTCAATCTATCAACAATGACCGAAATCGCATCTATGCCTTGAGAAACTTTGGGAAGACCGGTAACGAAATCCATGGTAATGTGCTCCCATTTCCATTCTGGAATTTCAAGTGGTTGCAATGGACCTTTTGGTACTTGATGCTCCGCCTTGACTCAATGACACGTTAGACACCTTGAGATAAACAACGCTATCTCTCTCTTCATATTGCTCCACCAAAATGTATGACGAATATCATGATACATTATGGTACTCCCAGGATGGATTGCAAACGGTGTGTTATGCACCTCCATCATGATTTTATACTTTAAATCAGGGTCGTTAGGAACACAAAGTCTAGAGTTGACTCGAAGTATTCCTTCTTCATCGATTCTTGCTTCCTAAGATAGCACCTTCTTGCACTTTCTTCCTCATACGCATCGGCTCGTGTCTCGTAGCTTGAGCAACTTTAACTTTATCAATTAAAGTCGATTCTACTTCGTATATTCAACATCATCACATGGGTCCCCGGAGTCTTTAACTCTATCTCCATCCTTTGCAAGTCACACAAAATGGGCCTTTGCATTGAAAATATCGCATTCAAGACTTCAGATATGATCTTCTACTCAACGCGTAAATACTACCACGCTCGCTTTTCAGGATGGTATTTGATGATATGATCATAATCTTTCAATAGTTCAAGCCAACGTCGTTGTCGCATGTTGAGTTCCTTTTGAGTGAAGAAATATTTGAGGCTTTTTATGATCCGTAAAGATCTCCACTTTCTCCCCATACAAGTAATGCCTCCAAATCTTTTAGTGCGAAGATAACAAATTGCTGCTAACTCTAGATCATGAGTAGGATAATTCCTCTCATATTCTTTGAGTTGTTGTGAGGCATAGGCTATGACTTTTCCATGTTGCATGAGAACACATCCTAACCCTTTGCCCGAAGCATCACTGTAGATGACAAATCCCTCCGAACCAGATGGTATTTGAAAGTAATATGCACACAAGCCAATCATGTTTGATGATAAAGCATATACTTTGTAACAATCTTATTCATTTATTAATAAAAAGTATTAATTTATTAAAGGCTTTTAATTATCTACATGATGTTGTTTTATAATATGTGATAAACCCATAGTTTTAAGCAATGCTTTTAGAATAATGATGATGATCATTCTAATGAGATCTAAATTCTTAGAAAGCTTAAAACTAAAATAGTTCCCAATCATTGGATTACTAAATTGGGGATTAGTGAATCCGGATAGATTGGTACATACGTTGCTTGCTCATTGGATGAGAATGATTGATCTCATGATCATTTTGTGGAGACACTAAAGCAAGTATGTAGGTGCTTATTAGAGAATAAGTTCATCGAACGTGGCTCGCTAAGGAATACCTAATGGAGTTTTATTTGCTGTCAATAGGAATTCTGTAGTGATAGTAGTACAAGTGATCCTTGGACTTGAGATCATCATAGTATCTTGTGTATGATGAGTTATACTTTGACTTATTCCTTAAGACCCTTAGGGTATATCAAAGGGTATGCTTGGGTATAATAAGTTGTACATGAAGATAATGTATGATCAATAAAGAATCTACCACTTCTAATAAAAGAAGAGAAATGTCCTATGTGATTCGATAAATGACAACCCAAAGAGTCCTTGGTTAAAAGCGAGAATGAAATTAGAAAGGAGTTTCTAATTTGCATTATTTGGAGTTATGCATTTAAGGATCGAAATACATATAATTAAATAAAATAAGACTTGACAAGTAATTCCATGTCTTATATTTAATTGGGACATTGTATGGTGGAAGGATTGAATTGCATAAGTAACTATTTACTCAAAGGTTCTTTTTATGATTAATGTTGAAATCTATATTATACGGAAAGTCGTTGATCGCTAGGGAGGCTTATCCCTATTGTAGAATAAATATTATTTATTTAAATAAATTAATTGTTAAATTTATTTATTTAAATAAGATTAGAATTGTTCTAATTGATTTATTCACAACTAGGTTTAATATGGAGAACCTAAAGGGTCACACCATAAAAGGAAGAATAATTATTTAAGAAGTTAATGGCATAATCGTAATAATATGTTAAGTATATTTAATTTAATCTATGGTGATAAAATAAATTAAATAGCTTAATATTTATTATTTAATATTTTAGAAATATTAAATATAAATTAATAAGAGGAGTCTTATTAATATTATTACAATTATTATTATTTTAATTTCTAAAAGAGTTTAGAAATTAATTTAATATAAGTACTCTCATTTATTCCTAATTGGATTAGGAAGGAAAATTAGTTAAAGGAGTTTAATTAATTATCCCTAATATGATTAGGGAGCTTAATTAATTAAAAGAATTTAATTAATTAAATAAAACCCAATTCCTTAATTATTAAGATGGGTTGCCCACATCTATAAATAAGAGGAGTCTTATTATGGGTGGCAAGGGTTTTTGATTTTTCAACATCTGACATAATTCCAATTGTTGGGAGAGTACACCCTTTCTATAGAGAGATAAAAACTAGGGTTTAGCCAAATACCCCACCTTCTTGAATCATTATTATTCCTTGGTGGATCACCTCAGAGGCCAAACATTTGGGTGGCTAACGTTGAGCAAAGGAAGGAACCAAACCCGGTGGATTCAAGATTGAGCGAAAGGATTTGGAGGTGAACTTGTACCGAGGAAGCTCGATCTTCAAGGGTATGATTTATTCTTTATCTTTTCGTTTAATTAATAATTGTGCATAAAGGGTGATCGGGTATATGGTTTGTAAAAATTTTAAACTCGATTTTACACGCTTCGCTTTTTTTATGCAATTTGATTGCGCATACGCATAATATTACAAACCCTAAAAGTGGCATCATAGCCAAACCTTTATGTGAATTATTAATTGTTTTAATTTGATATTATATTGATATGTGTTTAGAACAATTTAATTGGGCATAATTTTATTGTATAAAAAAAAAAAAATGGCAGCAGTATTATATATAAATCAAATGATCTAATCATTATCTAATCATTAGATAATGATTATTATATATATATATATATAATACTGTTATGCACGGAAACCAAGGGACGCGGAAATCATGCCATGCACGGAAATCATGGCTGATGATTGGCTGATGATTACAATGCATGATATGGTGATGATTACAATCCTAAATCAAGCGTCAATTTGTGTCATTTTAAAATCATGGTTTTTTAAGGATTGCACGGATTAAAGCGTGATTTGATTTAGCATACATGAAATAAAAAGTATGATTAACTTTATATATATATATATATTTATATATATATATATATATATATATATATATATATAATAGTTATATATATATATATATATTATTCTTAATATTATAATTATATACGGTATATAATATATATATTTTAATAATTTTATTATTAAAATAAAAGGTTATTTTAATTTTAAAATAAAGGTTTATTTTAATATTAAAATAAAAGGATTTATTTTAATTTTAAAATTAGAATTTCATGCTAACTAATTAGAGTTGGAATTGGATTCCATGATAACTAATTGGAGTTGAAATTGATCTTTCCTTAAATAAAGGAGTTTATTTAGATATGAAATAAGATTTCATATTATTCAAAAATAAAAGAGTTTATTTGTGAATAGGGAAAGAAAATCCGTATTTCCTTAAATAAATGAGTTTATTTAGATATGAAATTAGATTTCATATTATTCAAAATAAAGGAGTTTATTTATGAATAGGAAAGATAATTCGTGTTTCCTTTAATAAGATTTTTTTTTACATGGAATTGGATTCCATAATTAATTAAAATAAAAGAGTTTATTTTAATTAAAGATTTTTTATTACATGGAATTGGATTCCATAATTAATTAAAATAAAGGAGTTTATTTTGATTAAATATTTTGATTAAAATAAAATAGTTTATTTTATTCAAAATTGGATAAATTAAAATAAAATAGTTTTATTTTGATTTAAATTTGGATTAAAATAAAGGAGTTTATTTTGATTCAAAATTAGATTTTATACTAACTAAATTTGCCCATTAAATGATATCAATATATATATTAAATGTTTATTATTCATAAGATGAATGTTATTTATTGATGCATATGGTGATGTGTATAATAATAAATGGGATTGATTATGGACTATTGACCAATGCGATTGGATTTTATTTTAGTTGGATGCATGGATGTATGGGTTTTATTAAATGGGGTCTGCGTACCTCGTTTTCTCTAATTTTTTTGAATGTAAATTCTATCTCCCTCATATGTACTTCCCCTTGACTGCTGATCAAGGTCTCTATTTATTTTAAATAGTTTTGTAATAGGAATAGTTAGAATTAATTTTGAAAAATTAGAGATCAAGGAGCAAGGAGCGCTTGAAGAGCCGTTTGTAATGGAGCAGGGTTTAAATGTAATAGTTATATTTAAATATTATTTCTTGCACCCCTTGGGGAGTTTGACCTTTTGGTTCACTTGGTGGCTCTAGTGAACCAAACTAGAATAAAAGTCCATAATCAATCGGGTAGAATATAGTATTCTATATGTGCATGCGTATACTATATATATTATATATTATGCAAACATGCTTCAGATGTTCATTAATATGACGCGTATTTTATATATATATAAATGCCGCTTAAACAAGATGAGACAAATTAATAACAAACCCTCAATTTTTATATTAAGTCCTAAGCGTTCAAAGATATTTGGAATATCGAACGTCGCCTTCTAGCATGATAAAATTAATAGAGTATTAAATATTTAATATGAGTTTGTTGTGTCACCACAAGGCAAGTATTAAGTATTTAAGATGATAATTTATCACATTTGATGCTTATAAAGAAAATTGAACAATATTGTTTTGTTGTGTCACCACAAGGATGATATTTTTCTTATTTGAATATATGGAGTGCTAGGTTGGACTTAACTTGGATAATTTTGATTCGGATGTGCCACCACTTGATCAAAATAATCTAAGAGGCAAAATACAAGGAGTTGCATAGTTGATGTAATTGACAAAAGTTGTCTACCTATTTATTTATATATAGTTTGTTGTGTCACCACAAGGCTATATACATTTGAAATGGGATCCTTATTCTCACTAGCAGATCTTTAATTAGATTTTGCGAACTATATAAGTGAGGTAATATAGTTTGAAGAAAATAGTGGGAGATACCAATTTAAAACAAGACCTAATTTATTTTGGTAATTAATAAAAGAATGTATGTTAAAATGTTGTTAATTACAAATTCATTTCTGTAATTTTTTACAATGACTAAAATTACTATCATTGCGAAGCATATTAGATGCTAAATTAACTGAATCAATTAAATGGATTGGTTAAGGAATTTGAGAATAGTTCTCATAAATTTGAAAAGCTATCTTATGTCCTTAATACGCCTATCCTCGCAATGGTTGCGCATAATGCCTCCGAGGAAGACATTGCTACTTTTAGAAAGTGGCAAGATGATGCTGATTATTCAATGCATCATGCTCGCATCTATGAGTAACGAGCTTCAAATGTCAAGATGAAACTATGGATGCTCCTACTATATTCCCGCACATCAAGTAGTTGATGGTGAGGAAAGTAGGACCGATAGATATCGAGATATCTAAGGAGCTCTTCCGATCTAGAATAGCCAATGGCACTATATAGTATGCATAAAAAGTTCTTAACATAATCAATTTGATTGATCAATTAGGATAACTGGTTTTGTCATGGATGGAGAGTTGAGCCAAGATTTGATCTTGCACTCACTCCCGGACTCCTTTCACAATTGTTGTGAATTTTTCATATGAACAAGCTAGATATCGCCTTTCATTGATTTTGCTTAACATGTTGAAAAATGTTGAGAGTCACTTTCCATCCAAGAAAGATCAAGTCTTACTGGTAGGGGCCAAATGATCTTCTGAAATAAAGAACGATTCAAAGAAGGTAAATAGAAAGGCATAAACAAAGGATAATAAGAACAAAACTAATACGGATAGCAAAGGAGTTTGCTTCCACTGCTATATAAGCCCGACATTGGAAAGAAGCTGCAAGAAGCTTCTTGCAGAGGCTAACCAAAGAAGCTTAGTGAAGTTTTGGTTACAAATACAAATTTGTTCATGATTTAAAATAATTTTTTCTTTAAGTTAATGTTCTACTTGGGTATTGGATACCAACTTTGGTTATCATAAATATAGATTTATGAAAGGACCAAACAGAAGTAGAAAGCTAAACAATTATAAGTAATCCTATGTGCGGGAAATGTAGCAAAGGTTGCCACATTAGCCATAAAAACTTATAGTTTAGCAATGCCTATGGGAAAATCTATTAAGTCAATAAGTTGTTATTGTATTCTAGTTCTTGTTAGAAATATTATTTCCATTTTATTGTTGGACAATAAAATTTTTGGTATTATAATTAAGAACAATTGTTGTTCTATTTATAATAATAATGTTTCAGTATAGAATCGAAAGATTACTTAATGGATTTTGTATACTTGACTTACGTGAAAAATTATTTTGTAAATTGAACAAACTAGTATAAGAAAAGGAGATGATCAATTCAAAGAGTTGAATGTGTGTATTTGCTGAAATACAAGTGTGAATTATTTGAAAGGTTCAAAGAATTCAGAAGTGAAACAAATTGGCAAAGTATTAAGATTCTTTGATTAGATCAAGGAATAAATACTTGTGCAATAAGGTTCTAGATCATCTCAAATGGTTTTCTCATAATGGACACATCCTGATACACAATAATTGATTGATGTATCTGAAGGAAAAATCGTACCTTGTTGAACATGGTACGGTCCATAATGATTTTACCTACATTCCAGTATCCTTCTAGGATCATGTCCTAGAAATGGCTACGTATCTACGAAAAAGGTAACCTCAAAATCCGGCCCCAAGACTCCATAAAAGTTATGGACAGGGAGGATTCTTAATCTTAAGTATGTTAAGATAAGGGGTTGTCCAACTTATGTGAAAAGGTTTCAAAGGATAAGCTTGGGACAAGATTTGACAAATACAGATTTGTGGGACATCCTAAAGTAAGTTTAGGGTATATGTTCTATAATTCTACTTAGCAAAAGGTGTTTGTTCTGAAACACGCCGCCTTCCAAGATAAAGGTGTTTATCATTAAAAGGGGCTAGTGGGAGGATAATAGATCTTGAAGAGTTCAAGAACCACAAAATACTATAAGTCAAATAAGAGGAACCTGTAGATAGACCTATTATACCACAACCGAATCGTAAATCTGAAATAGTACCAAAGATACCTAGGAGGTATGGATTCATCATAGATGATGATGATGAGGTACACATCATAGAAGATGATAATCCAGTTACATACGATGAGGTAAGTGTTGTAGACACTCAGAGAAATGGATTGAAGCAAGTTTCTCAAATATAGAACATTCGTTTTGATGAGGCAATCAAAAGAGTTTGATTTTATCAAAAATAAGAATGAACCTAGTGTGTACAAAAGGGTCAGTGGGAGCATCGTGACATTCCTAGTACTATATGTTGATATACTACGGATAAGGAATGACATACCAATGCTACAATCAGTAATGATAAAGTTGTCTAAACATTCCTCCACGAATGATTTGGGAAGAGTATCTTAATTGGGGATAAAATCTATATAGATAGATTCAACAGGATGCTCGACTTAACCCAAGGAACTTATATTCATTTGATGCTAAAGTCGTTTAGCATGGAAAACTCCAAGAGATGTCTCATGTAGATGAGCCATGGAGTGTATCTCTCTTAATAGTCCCCATGGACTCCAAATAAGAGAGATCGCATGAGTGACAATCATGTATGCAATGAAATATACGAGACCTGATGTTGATCGGTCATATTCTGGAGAAGTTCACTATGAGTCAGTGAAAAACATCTTAAAGTTCTTAACTGGCATTAAGGATGTGAGCATACATGGTGGGTCTGAATTAAAACTAGAGGGCTTTACAGACTCAAGTTTTTCAGACAGACCAAGACGACCGAAAATCCACTTTAAGGTAAAGTGTTACCTTGAGCAGATTGGTGCAAAGTTGAATTGGAAAGGTTCCAAACAAAGAAAGAGTTCTTTGGTTTAGTAATAAAGACAAAGTATATAGCTATAAATGAAGTCGCAAGTTGATTGTTTGGATTAAAAGTTCATTACGTAACTAGGAATAGTTCCTAAGTCTCATCTTGGATCTAAACATGTGTTGTGGCACTTTCATTTGATTATTAGAATCATTGAAAGATGGGAAATCACTATAGAGATAGTGGACTCTCATGAACAACATTACATATCCATTAACTAAAGCTTATCCAACAGCAGGATAATCGTCACTTAGAGAAGAAGAGTATGAGTTACCATGACGATTGGCTTTAGTGCAAGTGGGAGATTGAAAGTAATATGCACACAAGCCAATCATGTTTGATGATAAAGCATATACTTTGTAACAATCTTATTCATTTATTAATAAAAAGTATTAATTTATTAAAGGCTTTTAATTATCTACATGATGCTGTTTTATAATATGTGATAAACCCATAGTTTTAAGCAATGCTTTTAGAATAATGATGATGATCATTCTAATGAGATCTAAATTCTTAGAAAGCTTAAAACTAAAATAGTTCCCAATCATTGGATTACTAAATTGGGGATTAGTGAATCCGGATAGATTGGTACATACGTTGCTTGCTCATTGGATGAGGATGATTGATCTCATGATCATTTATGTGGAGACACTAAAGCAAGTATGTAGGTGCTTATTAGAGAATAAGTTCACTGAACGTGGCTCGCTAAGGAATACCTAATGGAGTTTTATTTGCTGTAAATAGGAATTTCGTAGTGATAGTAGTACAAGTGATCCTTGGACTTGAGATCATCATAGTATCTTGTGTATGATGAGTTATACTTTGACTTATTCCTTAAGACCCTTAGGGTATATCAAAGGGTATACTTGGGTATAATAAGTTGTACATGGAGATAATGTATGATCAATAAAGAATCTACCACTTCTAATAAAAGAAGAGAAATGTCCTATGTGATTCGATAAATGACAACCCAAAGAGTCCTTGGTTAAGGCGAATGAAATTAGAAAGGAGTTTCTAATTTGCATTATTTGAGTTGTGCATTTAAGGATCGAAATACATATAATTAAATAAAATAAGACTTGACAAGTAATTCCATGTCTTATATTTAATTGGGACATTGTATGGTGGAAGGATTGAATTATGCGGTAACTATTTACTCAAAGGTTCTTTTATGATTAATGTTGAAATCTATATTATCCGGAAAGTCGTTGATCGCTAGGGAGGCTTATCCCTATTGTAGAATAAATATTATTTATTTAAATAAATTAATTGTTTAATTTATTTATTTAAATAAGATTAGAATTGTTCTAATTGATTTATTCACAACTAGGTTTAATATGGAGAACCTAAAGGGTCACACCATAAAAGGAAGAATAATTATTTAAGAAGTTAATGGCATAATCGTAATAATATGTTAAGTATATTTAATTTAATCTATGGTGATAGAATAAATTAAATAGCTTAATATTTATTATTTAATATTTTAGAAATATTAAATATAAATTAATAAGAGGAGTCTTATTAATATTATTACAATTATTATTATTTTAATTTCTAAAAGAGTTTAGAAATTAATTTAATATAAGTACTCTCATTTATTCCTAATTGGATTAGGAAGGAAAATTAGTTAAAGGAGTTTAATTAATTATCCCTAATATGATTAGGGAGCTTAATTAATTAAAAGAATTTAATTAATTAAATAAAACCCAATTCCTTAATTATTAAGATGGGTTGCCCACATCTATAAATAAGAGGAGTCTTATTATGGGTGGCAAGGGTTGTTGATTTTTCAACATACGACATAATTCCAATTGTTGGGAGAGTACACCCTTTCTATAGAGATAGAAAAACTAGGGTTTAGCCAAATACCCCACCTTCTTGAATCATTATTATTCCTTGGTGGATCACCTCTAGAGGCCAAACATTTGGGTGGCTAACGTTGAGCAAAGGAAGGAACCAAACCCGGTGGATTCAAGATTGAACGCGAAAGGATTTGGAGGTGAACTTGTACCTGAGGAAGCTCGATCTTCAAGGGTATGATTTATTCTTTATCTTTTCGTTTAATTAATAATTGTGCATAAAGGGTGATCCGGGTATATGGTTTGTAAAAATTTTAAACTCTGATTTTACATGCTTTCGCACTTTTTATGTAATTTGATTGCGCACATGAATATTACAAACCTAACAGTATTGTCAGAACAGGTGCTAAAATGAGTCTCCTCTTGAGTTCTTGAAAACTCTTCTCATATTCGTCACTCCAACCGAACTTTGTATCTTTTCGAGTCAGCTGAGTTAGTGGAGTAGCGATTCGAGAAAACCCTTCTACGAATCTCCAATAATAACCAGCTAAGCCGAGAAAGCTACGTACTTTGGTCACTGATTTAGGTTGCTCCCAGCTTTGAATAGCTTCAATCTTTGCTGGGTCAACAGATATTCTATGACTTGATACCACATGCCGAAGGAATGCTACTTCCTCAAGCCAGAACTCGCATTTCTTCAACTTGGCATAAAGCTTATATTCACGAAGCTTTTGGAGTGTCAGCCTCAAGTGTTGCTCATGATCTTCACGGGTTTTGGAATATATGAGGATGTCATCAATAAAGATAACCACAAAGTGATCCAAATATTCCTTGAATACTCGGTTCATCATATCCATGAAGGCAGCAGGAGCATTAGTCAATCCAAAGGACATGACTAGGAATTCATAATGCCCGTACCGAGTTCTGAAAGCCGTCTTTGGAATGTCATCAGTTCTAATCTTCAATTGGTGATATCTGAAACGAAGATCAATCTTTGAAAAGAATTTGGCTCCTTGCAACTGGTCAAATAGGTCATCAATACGTGGAAATGGGTACCTATTTTTGATGGTGACATGATTCAACTCTCGATAATCAATACAAAGTCGCATACTCCCATCTTTCTTCTTCACGAATAGAACAGGAGCACCCCAAGGAGAAGTACTAGGATGAATAAAGCTAACGTCTAACAATTCCTGCAGTTGAGTCTTTAACTCCTGAAGTTCAATAGGAGCCATTCGATATGGGGCTTTGGAAATGGGTTTTGTACCGGGTTCAAGGTCGATACAAAATTCAATTTCACGCTCTGGGGGTAGGCCAGGAAGTTCTTCAGGGAATACGTCAGGAAATTCATTAACAATAGAAATATCATTCAAAACTTACGTATTTTTGTTTAGATCTGTGACGTGGGCTAAGAAAGCTTGACATCCGTTTTTCAATAAACGAATAGCTTTATGGCTTGAGATGATCGTGATTGATTTTAATGGTTTGGTCGCTTGAATTCACATAATAGGTTGATTAGGAATATGAAAGCTAACAACCTTACAAAAACAATCAAACAAGACTTATAAACAGTGGATGTAATGAAGGTTTCTCCCAACGGAGTTTCTATAGATAAGTCAAAGTCTAATTTCTCCGGAGTCAAATTTAATCGTTGAGCGCAAGTAGGAGAAATAAAAGAATGGGTAGAATCAGTATCAAATAAGGTATAGACTTCGCTAGAGTTAATGATAAGCTTACCCGTGATGACCTCATTCTGGTTCCTTGCTTTCTGAGAGGTCACAACAAACGATCTCCCTTGCACTACCGGCTTTGACTTTTTTGGGACGGCCTTCGGTGCCTCCATCCTGGCTGAACTTGTCTTCAGTGAACGACAAAATCGGGCTAAGTGACCTTCTCTTCCACAATTATAACATGCTTTGGATGGCATCGCAGATTTTGAATGATGATGTGTCCTCCCCTCGCATTTGAAGCATATGATAGGTGGTCGTTCTCCTTCCTTAACAACAGTCTTTGGTCTTTGACGTCCTTCCATCATTGTTGAATCTCCTTTTCTTGAAATGTCCATTTTTACTGTCTTGGCCATGATTACCACCGAAGTGGTTACCATTTTTGGCATGTTGATTCCCTCCACGTTTGTTGTCACCGTTTCGATGAATGATACCACTAGTATTTTCATGTTGCCAGCTGCTTTCTCTAGGTTGCGTTGACTCGTTACCACGCTCCAATAACTGAGCCATATTTACAATATCTGAGTACAAACACAGTTTATGAGAAATAAGATATTGGCATATCTCCGGTTTCAAACCTCTTAAAAATATTCGCGTCATTCGCTCCTCATTATCGACCAAATGGGATGCAAACCAGGATAACTCCGTAAATTTAGCCTCGTATTGCGACACGGTCATATTGTTTTGTTCCAATTTGATAAACTCCACTTCTTTCATGTGACGAATACTCTCGGGAAAGTACTTGTCATTGAATAGCTCTTGGAACTTCTCCCAAGACATCTTAAGCAAGGCCAGTTGGTACGCTTTTTCTGATTCCCCCAATGTCGCCTTTTCACGCAATAACATGAAGGTGGCGAAAGGAACCTTTTGCTCCTCGGAGCATCCCAAGACATCAAATATCTTGGTGATCTGCTTTATCCATGCTTCTGCCTTAAGTGGCTTTGGCTATCCAATAAACTATGGTGGTCCCAACTCCTTGAACTGTTTAGCGGTGATCGTCCGAGAGTTTCCTGTGTTTCCACCTACATTTTGGACACGAGCCGCTCTCGCCTGATGTTGCATGAATTGCATAAAGCCTCTAAACAATCCATCATTCATCATTTGGTTAGTGTTGTTGTTTGGATGAGGATTGTCGCCTTCCTGATGCACATTCTCCTGATTATTGATATATGGAGTCTCAACGGTCACTTGTGCTCCATTGCTATTCTCAACATTCTCGGATGTCATTTTTAGATACTGCCACAAAACAAAGGTTAATTAACATATAACATATTATCCCTATACTTTGACCGACCAATTAAATACCAAATAAACTTAGGTAGGTCATACTAGCGAAGGAATTTCCCGTCTCTCCCCTCCTAGTTCTAGTCTCACATCTTAGCCAGGGATCATATCCTAAGCTTTTATACCTAACTGTGGACGCCCCCAAAATAGGTATACATCACCTATTAGCGTCGCCAAATACACGGCATACAGAATACAAATACAATCTTTAATATACAACAAGAGAGTCATGAAGTTTTCATACAAATATCATCTTCTAGACAATATCCACTCTCGAGAATAAGTCATCGAAGACATTTATTATCACACTATTTAATGTAATAGTGAGGACTACTAGGTAATACTATCATCCGCACCATCACTCTGTTCCCGACTCGTCCCAATTTCCACGTTCTCATTTCTCAAGAGAACGGTGAAAGAAAGGTGATCTCAACTAGCCCAAGAAGAATTATTATGACTAAGATAATGCGAATAAATTATCATTAGCCTTCAATAGTGTTAAACCGATAAAATATAACAAACATCAAGTTTAATCATAATGAACAAGCAATCCATTAGAAGAGTCAAGTAGAGAATAAAATCTACTATCTTCTATGATTTAAAAGGTTTTTCATGACTTTTATCATTTGAGACTCGACAATAAATAATTCACATCATCGAATCACCCCTGCACTACGACCAAGGATATTCTTTAGTATCACGACCACAATTATCCATGCACTACGGCCAAGAATATTTGTGTATTCATTAATGGTCATGATCATGCCAACAACTGTCCATCAATGCACTACAGGCCAATGAGGACTTTTACCACATCATTTGTAACATTACGGTCATGATTACACCGAATAATCCCTGGTCATAATCATACCAAGTCCATCTATGCACTACAGGCCACAGATGACTTTCAATAAAATATAAACATGAGGATGATGACAATGATATAAGAATTCAATAAAACAAGTTCAAGAATTAATTTATCCAAGAACTAATAATGTCCAAATTGTCAACATGATAATGCTTTGAGAGAGTAAAATTCAAGAATGCTCGAAGAATATTTTCATGAAAGATCTTTGGATGAAGCACAAATATAAAGGATATTCCACTAATTTCATGGAGTATAGAAGTCAAAACTTTAACCAACTGAGTATAATAAAGAATGGAATAACAAAAGAAATCACCATGCATGCGATACTTTGCATAGATAGGTTATTATAACAGAATACTAAATAACGGAACAAAGTCAAAGTAAATTGCAATGCAAGCTGGATGTTCCAATGTAATAATAAAGAATGGAATAACAAGAGAAATCACCATGCATGCAGACTTATGCATAGGCGAGTTATTCCAATGTAATACTAATAAGGGCGGAATCAGTGCGGCGTAAAATGCATGCATGGGATATTCCAATGTAATAATAATAAAGATGGAACCAGTCCACAGAAAGCGATAGACATGATATTCCAATGAATAATAATAAAGACAAAATCAGTCCTTCGTGAAAACGCTTGCAGCATGGGATATTCTAATGTAATAATAAAAGGCGGAATAATAGAAGAATGTCACCAAGTATATAGGCGCACTTGGCGTGATACAAAAGTTATTCCAACAGAATAATAAAGAATGGAATAACATAAGTTCTCTTCATGAATACAAAAGAATAACACCCTTTACGAGAGTACAACAAATAATATTCCCTACCTTAAGAAGAAGAGATCTTTGGATATATAAGTAGTGAAGTAAGAATACTTTCTTCTTTCTTTCTATAGTTTATCTCTCTAGAGTTTGGTGAATTTGTAAGAAAATAATGAAGGAATGAGCTTCTATTTATAGAAAAATGGACTGCATAGTAACTAACTCATGAACGGTCCAGATTGATTTATTTTAATCTGATGGTCCATATTTAAAGCAAAATCTTTTAAATAAAATATAATATATTCTATTTATAATCTAATAAATCGAATAACTTTATAAAAGATTTTTGTAGCATCCCCAAATTCGGGTCCCAAATCACCACGGATCTTGGTATGCTAATTCTATAACTATTACTATTTGCGGAAGATATAAACATAAATTATTTATACATTAAACTTTACACAATATTTTCCCCAAGGTCGAGTAACCTTCAAATAAACCCAATTCATTATCCTATCTAACATATTACATTATTATCATACTATACTATTACAATTAAGCTGCACATAAAATCCCAAGCTGAACTTGGCTTTAACCTTTCTCAGATTTGGACGATATGCTTAAATCGAAATGTTAAATCATGATATAGCAAGGTGAGCATGAGATTGCCAAAGAAGTTTAAGTTCAATATTATAACGATATATCATGATTCGATGAATCCGAATAATAAGTGGCTATAATTCAACAATACATTTGTGAACTAGCAGGAATAAACTTTTGACTGAACAAGTATTGAACATGAACAAATATATCTGAACCAAATGGTAATGAAGATGATCAGCCTTTCATACCTGACTTATACATGCAATATGTACAGAGTACAATTCTACAATGGCAATCAGCAATGATTATCCATAAGCATATCTGAATGAAACAACTCTTAGTAGAGTTAAGTAAAAACTTGCCTGAACCGTTGATTACCGCTACGCAATTTATCTAGCTTTGTCTGAAAACCTAATATAAATAATACCGATCTACACATTAGAATAATATCATCACAGTATTTAAAATAACCTAAATACATTTATCACATAACCCTATCAGTCTATTTAGCACATAAGACTCGGTATCAAGTCAAACTATTGCAGTCTGAGTTGAACCCGACACAATTCTAACATCCCAAGCGCATCTCAGTCGGACAATATTTAAGTTTTATTTCAATTTAAACTCGCTTTAAACACTTAACAATTATCTTAGATAATTTATTATCATCAAAATATTTTCATAAAGCTCATAATAATTTTCGGATAATTAATATCATTTATCAAAAAATTTAATCATTAATATCGTATTTATATAATATAAATACCACCATATTCCTTTATCATTAATATAAATTTATTATAAAATATTAATGAAAATAATAACATAATATTATAATATATTTATAATATTACAAAGTATTTTAATACTTTAAAATCACCTTTATATGATTTTTAAACAATTAAATACATTATACGATAATTGCTTTTAATATTAAAATATTAATATTTTCATGACAAAATATCAAAAGTCATATTTTATAACTTCAAATATTTTCTATAACACTTAAATCATTTTTATATGATTTTTAAAGCATTAATACTATTTTTCCATGATTTATTCATTTAATTTATTAAATAAATTAACTATCATTAATATTGATTAATTAATGAATTTCATCACAAAATATTAAAAGTCACCGAAAATATCTTTAAATATTTTCGTGTACCATAATATTATTTTTCATGATTTTTCATGAATTAAAATTCATTTTACCCTAATTTATTTAATATTATAATTAAATAAATAAATACCTTTTGTATTCCAAAATATTAAATATTTTTGAAATATACTCAAAATAATTAAAAACTATTTTCCGTGCTTTAAAATAATTTTTCATAATTTATTATGTATTTTAATAATTAAAAACATTTAATTCGATTTATTTAATAAAAATAATTATTTTACAAATTAAATGTCACTAAAGGGCCCTATAGCTGACGTAATCTGTCGCTATAGGTGTTTCTTGAGCCTGTTCTTCATCAACCCGTAAGTGCATGTCGCATCTGTGGTGCTTGGTTTGACCATAAATTGTCCCATGATCCTAAGGTTTTCTGGGCCGTTTAAAGCATCAATATTGTAGACTTGTAGTATTGATGTAACTCTACAAACATCAACACTTTTTATGGAAATCCAACATCATAACTGAGAGATATAGGTTGTCAATTCTCATGCCAGAGCTGTTCTTCATTTTTGGGTTTTCCATAAATGAAGAACAGTTCATGGGTACTACTTTCGATCCGTGTAACGTGGAATCCAGTTCTGTTTTGCGTGATATTAAGGTTCATATTTGTAGTGGAGATGTCAGTGAATAATTATATACCATCATATAAGTCTAACAACAACAAAAAAGGTAGATTTAGGCCAGTCAAAGTGTTGCTCGGGAAACGGTTCTTGAAGATCTGGGTTTCCCAGAAATCTTCATCCGTCAAGTTGTTCAATGGCTGTTTGACCATGATAAAATGTCATCCTGGTAATGGTATGAGTAATCTAAAAGCATGATTGTATAGCTTACATGTTAGAAAACAACCCTAAATCAACAACATGGTCTACAACATAAACACAAGCAAGATTTGTGGCTTGCAAAGACGCTGTCAGACAAGATCTGGGTTTCTCGGTTGCCCAGAAACCCATTCCCGTGACCGGTCAACGCAGTTTTACTGCTCATATTTCTCAATCTACTAATGATCTGGGTGATCTAAAGACAATGATCTATACTTCGCATATTATACTACAAAGATCAAGCAACAAAATAACCAAAACATATACATACAGAAAAGATTAAGGGCTTTAAAAATCTTGTCAGATCATCACCTGGAAAAATTCTGGACTGCCCAGATTCAAATTTTGTGCTTGGTCAACGGACTTTGACCGATCCTATCTTGCAATTCGAGTATGCCCTGAGCTTGATTCAAGTCTCAGATCAAAGCCCTAACATCAAAGCACAGATCTATAACATAACATACACCAAACATAAAACACACACAGATCTAAGGCCTCTGACATATGACTGTCAGGCCATTTTTTTTTTCCAGATTTCCAGATTTTTCAAAACATTAACTTCGTGCATCTAGCTGTTATAGATCCTTGATCTAACAACCCAGATCACTTATTAACACCCTAATATACATCTTTAACCAACGGCTTTCAACATCTAACAACAATTACCAAGATTTTCCAGATTTAGGGTTTTCATACCTTTTTGGCTTTGATCATGGTTCTGATCTTGATGAGCTGATAATGGAAAGCTAAAGACTAACATTAGCTTATCCTATCTCACTTTATCACTCTATATTTTCGGATTTTAGAAGGAGAAAAGCTTTGGAGAAGAAAAAAAATAAAGTGGGTTCTTTCTCTCTCTAAAATCTATAATAATTGATATGTTACACTATATTGGACTGATCCAAGGGGAAAGATGGCTGGTAATTGATATAAAGCTAAGGCTAGGGCTAGGGTTAGCCACCCCCTATAAGATCATGGCTAGATTTGCTCACTTCCCTCCAATAATGCATAAAGGGTAGATTAGACATTTTGATTTTTTTGTCTTTAATGGCATATTAGTAAATTGTCCAAACCTTTTAGGGTTTAGGGTTTAACCCTTAGGGTTTAGGGCTTAACCTTAACATATTTGAAATTAAATTTCTAGGATTTCAAAATTTCGGTTTTCAAAATAGAAAATTAATATTTCAAAATTATAATTAGGATTTTCTAATTATATTAGCATTTATTAATCATTATACAAGCTTGCTAATTAGGATTAATATTTCCTAATTAAAATTACTAATTAATAATTAGGTTTCATAATCATTCATTAGGGTTTATAACCAATGAATTAGGGTTTTTGAATTATTAGAAAATCTAATTACTCATTAAGGCTATCTTTGATTAGGTTTGTAATTAAAATACATAAACCTTATGCATAGCATTTAAATTCCTAAATTAGAATTTTAGTATCCGAATTAGGGTTTCAATTTCTCGGAACTGAAATTAGGGTTTCCAGAACCGGTTTCTAGGGTTTCTTATCAGTCGTTAGGGTTTTCTAACTGAACGTTGACGTTCTTAATATAATATTAGGGTTTGCCATTGATATAGTTTATCTGGTCAACCCTTGACCCTTAACCACATACTGTACACATATACAACCATAAACACAGAACATAATTACGTATATCCTTAATCTTGAATAATTCACCACAAAGATTTTAAATCCAAAATTTCTTTTCGTAAATGTCAAATCCATACACTTATTTTTACGCTCAGGTTTATTATTTAACCTTTATTCAATAATTTAAGATTTAAATATTTTTTCTAAATTCTTGGGTCGTCACATTCACCCCTTCTTCTAAAATTTTCATCCCCGAAATTTACCTTACACCATTCATACACAGCATTGTATACTACCCAATACATTCCTCACCATAGTAAAAATTTCGAGTATTGCTGAGGGTTTTCTAGACTATTCTCTGTCATTTTTGCAAAGGTTATTTGGAAATTCATCGGCAAACCGTCATAACTTACGGACATAGTGGGTAATTAACCCGATATGCCCTGTATTTATCAAGTACTTCGTCAGTCAACTCTGTTTTCTCTACTCGCCATAAACACAAAATTTTTCCTCAGTCTTATTAGATTCCGCACCAAAACAATTTGGTTCGGGAATTTGTTTCAATGAACAATTAGAGTTCTTATAAACATTAGTCTAGCTGAATCGAATAGCATAGACTTATATCAATAATTCAATTCAATCGAATTATTTAGGTGTAGCCAAACCCCGTTGGGAAATTAAAATTTTTGAAAATATTTTTGAGAATGACGTCATGATGTCGTACTGTATTAATAGTCCGTTTAAGGATGCCTTCATCTTATGACTTTGTCATAACACATCATACAATAGTGGAACAACGATTTTAGATCAATTCAACACTAAGTATTCCTGCATTTACAACTCCATCAACTTTTTATCATCTATGCACCAGGTTACATGGTACATAAGTGATAAATAAAATAATTTTTGATATTTCAAATCATCTTTGTCTAGCTGAAACAATTAGCATAGACTGTACTTTAAACCATTCCAAAAATGATTACGAGTCTACACATTTTTTTTAAAGCACATAGTGCGTATTTAGCTTGATGTCCAAAAAGTTCGAAGTCTGGCATAACTAGGAATTTTGGAAAAAACCTAGGTCTCCACTAATAATCATTTTCTTAAACAGTCTATCTATTCTTATTATCCTTAATACTCCATTCACACAAAACTATACCCAGTTCGTCAAACTTACCACACTTATGAGTTCAGGAACTTGCCACAATCATATGAGTTTAAGAACTTGTCCTAGACAGACCTTTGGCGTCCATTTGCTAAGGGGTTCATAAACATTTCATATAATTATGAGTCACAAAACATACCATAAGTATGAGTTTTAAGAACTCGTACTTAACCTTATATTCTCTACTTATAACCTATCTATCTGTTATACACATGAGAAAAGAATCACCTTCTCAACACGTATATAGCAAATAGCGCGACACAGACATTTCATTGATTATCAGTGCCAGAAACTAAGTGGTTTTCACACCAAGTACAATTCAACTCCCATACGAAGAATCATACAACTCAGCTGCTGACATGAGTCCTCAATTGAAATCCCCACCTAATCTTAACTCCCTTCTCAATACGAATTCCATTCAACTCATATTCATAATCCTTTCCTGATTCTGTATCAATTCATAGACACACAGCAATCTTGTTGTAAGCTTGTCAATCATTCTCTCAATCCATATCAGATCACGAGGTGATCTCATCGTATATATTACGATTCATTTCTATTCCATGATCGTTTTGCTTTTTGATCTTTTATCACTGTACTTTAGTCTTTTAGACTCTATCTATTCATCACTACTATTCAACTTTATTATCAGAGTTAGGGAACTCTATAAATTATACCCTGCCGAGATTCGTCTTTGAATCTTACCGACACACTTACTCTATTTGAGTTAGTACATATCCTAATCACTGCGGTTATGTCTCAGGTATTCCTACCTAAGATTCATAACCAACAGCTTTGATACCAGCTGTAGCATCCCCAAATTTGGGTCCTAAATCACCACGGATCTTGGTATGCTAATTCTATAACTATTACTATTTGCAAAAGATATAAACATAAATTGTTTATACATTAAACTTTACACAATATTTTCCCTAAGGTCGAGTAACCTTCAAATAAACCCAATTCATTATCCTATCTAACATACTACATTATTATCATACTATACTATTACAATTAAGCTGCACATAAAATCCCAAGCTGAACTTGGCTTTATCCTGTCCTGTATTCGACGTATGCTTCTAAATCTGCAATGTTAAATCATGATATAGCAAGGGTGAGCATGAGATTGCCGAGCAAGTTTAAGTTCAATAATATAACGATATATCATGATTGACAGAATCTGAATAATAAGCTGGCTATAATTCAACAATACAACTGTGAACTAGCAGGAACAAACTTTTGACTGAACAAGTATTGAACATGAACAAATATATCTGAACTGAATGGTAATGAAGGTGATCAGCCTTTCATACCTGACTTATACATGCAATATGTACAGAGTACAATTCTACAATGGCAATCAGCAATGATTATCCATAAACATATCTGAATGGAACAACTCTTAGTAGAGTTAAGTAAAAACTTGCCTGAACCGTTGATTACCGCTATGCAATTTATCTAGCTTTGTGTGAAAACCTAATATAAATAATACCGATCTACACATTAGAATAATATCATCACAATATTTAAAATAACCTAAATACATTTGCAACATAACCCTATCAGTCTATTTAGCACATAAGACTCGATATCAAGTCAAACTATTGCAATCTGAGTTGAACCCGACACAATTCTAACATCCCGATGGTCTAGTCAGACAATATTTGAGTTTAATTTCAATTTAAACTCTGCCTAAATACTTAACAATTATCTTAGATAATTTATTATCAGTCAAAATATTTTTTATAGGCTCATAATAATTTTCGGATAATTAATATCATTTATCAAAAAATTTCAATCATTAATATCGTATTTATATTATATAAATACCATTATATTCCTTTATCATTAATATTTATTTAATATAAAATATTAATGAAAATCATAACATAATATTATAATATATTTATAATATTACAAAGTATTTTTAATACTTTAAAATCACCTTTATATGATTTTTAAACAATTAAATATATTATACGATAATTGCTTTTAATATTAAAATATTAATATTTTCATGACAAAATATCAAAAGTCATATTTTATAACTTCAAATATTTTCTATAACACTTAAATCATTTTTATATGATTTTAAAGCATTAAAACTATTTTTCCATGATTTATTCATTTAATTTATTAAATAAATTAACTATCATTAATATTGATTAATTAATGAATTTCATCACAAAATATTAAAAGTCTTTGAAAATATTTTAAATATTTTCTTATACCATAATATTATTTTTCATGATTTTCATGAATTAAAAATCATTTTTAACTTATTTATTTAATATTATAATTAAATAAATAAATACCTTTCATATTCCAAAACTATTAAATTTTTTTGAAATATACTCAAAATAATTAAAAACTATTTTTCAAGCTTTAAAATAATTTTTCATAATTTATTATATATTTTTAATAATTAAAAACCATTTAATTCGATTTATTTAATAAAAATAATTATTTTCCGAAATTAAATGTCACTAAAGGGCCCTATAGCGATAGACCCGTCCCTATAGGTGTTCTTGAGCCTGGTCTTCATCAACCCAGAAATGCATGTCAGACTACAGGGTGCTTGGTTTGACCATAAATTGTCCCACGATCCTAAGGTTTTTTGGGTCGTTTAAAGCATCAATATTGTAGTATATGTGACGCCCCCAAAATTAGGTATACATCACCCATCTTGAGTTGCCAAATATATGGTACAGAATACAAATACAACTTAATTATACAACTGTCGTGTAAAGTACGACAAAACATAAGATGTGAGTTTTAATACAAATATTGTCGTCTAGACAATATTTAAACTCAAATTCAATATTATTACATTTATTTTCCACTATTTCATTGAATAGTGAGGACTACTAATGCTATCATCTGGTCCGTCACTCCGCTTCTCCGACTATTCTCGCCACGTTCTCATTTTCAAGAGAACAATAAAAGTAAAAGGGTGAGCTCAACTAGCCCAAGAAGAAATATTATGACTAAGATAATGCGTAATATATTATCGTTAGCCTTCAACAAATGTTAAACTGATACAATATAACAACCATCAAGTTTAACTGCAGCGGAACAAACAATCCATTAAAAGAGTTAAGTAGAGAATAAAATCTACTATCTTTTATGATTTAAAAGGTTTTTCATCACTTTTATCGATGGGACTCAGCTTAATAAATAATCCACATCATCGAATCACCCCTGCACTACGGCCAAAGATATTCTTTAGTATCACGACCACAATTATCAATGCACTACGGGCCAAGAATATTTGTGTATTCAATAATGGTCATGATCATGCCAACAACTATCCATCAATGCACTGTGGGCCAATAAGGACTTTTACCACATCATTTGTAACATTGCGGTCATGATTACACCGAATAATCCCTGGTCATAATCATACCAAGTCCATCTATGCACTATAGGCCACAGATGACTTTCAACAAAATATAAACATGAGTATGATGACAATGATATAAGAATTCAATAAAACAAGTTCAAGAATTATTTTATCTAGGAACTAATAACGTCCAAATTGTCAACATGATACTGCTTTGTAGAGTAAAATTCAAGAATGCTCAGAAGAATATTTCCATGAAAAGATACTGGATGAAGCGCAAATATCAAGGATATTCCACTAATTTCATGGAGTATAGAAGTCAAAACTTTAACCAACTGAGTATAATAGAGAATGGAATAACAAAAGAAATCACCAAGCATGCGATAGATCGCATGCATAAAAGTTATTCCAATGTAATAATAAATAACGGAATCGGTCCACAGAAAACGCACGCACATGATATATTCCAATGTAATAATAAAGACGGAATCAGTCCCGGCAGAAACGCATGCATGCAGGATATTCCAATGTAATAATAAAGACGAAATCGGTCCGGCCAGAGAACGCATGATGATGATATTCCAACGGAATAATAAAGATTTAAATCGGTCCGGCATAAAATGCATGCAGAGGATATTCAATAGAATAATAAAGAGGCGGAACCAGTCCCACTAAGAATGCATGCACAGGATGTTCCAATGAATGATAAAGAATGGAACAATGGAAGAATTTCACCAAGTATAGGGTAGCAGCGTGATCAAAAGTTATTCCAACAAAATAATGAAGAATGGAATAACAGAAGTTCTCCTCATAGATAAGAAAGAAATAATACTCCCTACCTTTAGAAAAACTCGGATCTTTGGAATAGTGAGGTAGCAGACTTCTCTTCTTCTTTCTATAATTTCTCTCTATAATAATCGCTCTAAAGCTTTTGTGAATTGGTGAGAAATGAAGGAAGAATGAGCTTCTATTTATAGGAAAATATAGTTTCGATAATTGCACGTTTTGGGGCTCGAAAAATTACAGTACAATACCTCCAACTTTTCTTTCATTTTTAATTTAGTCCTGCAAGTATTATCAATCTTGCACCAACTCCACTAATAGTAAATAATGTGATTCAATAGTACACATATGTGAACAAATAGTTATATAAGCATGTGAATGAGTAGCAATTAATTGCTCATTTATCCGATAAATTACCCGATTTATCAATATAACCCCTAGACATCAATTATCATCGAAATAATTGTCAATTTTCACTAACACAAATAATTCCAACACAATGAAACCATTTTTATCAAAAATATAAATTTTGAAATTTTGAAGTTTGACTTTTCCTGAAAAAGTCAACTGTTGACTTTTTGACCAAATAGTGAATTCCGAAAAATTTTGTGATTATAGACTATTTTTACTAATTTCATCGTTCAGGACTCAAATATCACGTCCGCGTCTCCAAATTCAACTCCGAACACAACTTTAATTTTAATAACATTCATCATTAATATTATAACTCACAATATTTATCAACTAGGTCGTTCCCAGGAAAGAGGGGGCTTTCCAATAAGGATTTCTCCCTATTGGCGCGCAATTAGATTATCTAACCTCTCCTTGACAAAACTTTTAGACATTGTAAATATTGCAATTTATAATATGAATAACTTTGTCGTCTCAATTATTGATTTAATAAAATAACATTTTATGCAGATGATACTGTGACAATAATTGAATCAATAATATGAGAGATATGATGCAAAGAATTCATCGTGAAAGTAATAATTAAGTATAACTAAGTGACTTCTTACGTAAGCATCAATAATCAATACCAGGTGTGTGCTACTATGCAATCACGCCAGACATCGCATTTCTTTTACTAATACTAAGTAGTTTAACAGTTTTAACGGTAACACTTCCGCCATTATTTTTATAAAAAGATAATTCTGTCATTTTTAAACTACGACAATACTTTCGTTGTGGGGTCCACCAATGATTGTGCCATCGTACGAATATTCCCCGACAAAAAGAATATTCCCTGACCAATCGAATATTTTATAACAACTTGTATACTTTGAAAATTTTATAAATACTACCCACAACTATAACATTGTATCAAATCCACACCATAATATTCGAAAAAATATTTCGATAAATTTAAATCTTTATTCATAAAATCTGGGATTTCACAATCTCCGCTCCTTATGAAATTTCGCCCTCGAAATTTACGTACGCACTTGATATGCCAAAGAGGTGAGGATACCTTGACTTCATTTCAGATTTTAACTCTTGAGGTATAACCTTTGAGTGTTGAATATGATCCTTCTTATCCAAGATTTTAACACGTATCTCCTCATACGTTAAATCTTCTACTATATCGTCTAGTTCTAATTTAATAATATGGTTCAGGTCGTCCACATATTTACGTAACATTGATACGTGAAAAAACATTATGAACACGCGACATACTTGGCGGTAAAACGAGTATATAGGCCACAGTTCCTACTCGATCGAGGATTTCAAATGGGCCAATTAAATCGAGGGTTGAGATTTCCTCTCTTCGTCGATTCTTCCTTCTAGAATAACGCACTCTTGAACCTTCTTCATTCATTAGCTTCGGGTGTGTAGCTTGAGCGGATTTAACTTTATCGATTAAAGTCAATTCTAATCATATATTCGTTATCTTCACGTGGGTTCCTTGAGTCTTTAACTCTATCTTCATCATTTGTAAGTCATACGAAATGGGTCTTTGTGTTAACAACATCGCACTCGTAAACGCATACGATCTTCTACTCAACGCGTCAGCTACCACGTTCGTTTTCCCACGATGGTATTGAATGGTACGATCGTAATCTTCAACAGCTCGAGCTAACGTCTTTGGCGCATGTTACGTTCATTTTAGTTGAAGAAATATTTGAGGGTTTTAGAAATGGGTTTTGTCATCGGGTCAATAGAAAATTCGATTTCACGCCTAGGGTAGGCTAAGAAGTCTTCAAGAATACGTAAGGAAATTTATTAACAATAGAAATATCATTCAAAACCGTGACTCTCATCCAAGACTTGGGTAACACGTCACATTGATACCTATCAACTTGCCATCGTCATTCACGTTACGCCACTGTAAAGTCCGGCTTCAGCAGCATTCCACACAAGGAAGTCAACAACGAAAGGACCAGGGCTCTTTACTTATGGCTTGATATGACCATGATTGACTTTTTAGTGATTTGGTTGCTTGAATTCGCATAACAAAGTTGGTTAGGAATATGAAAGCTAACAACCTTACTTAAAAGCATGATGAGTAGTTAACCAATTGATTCCTAAAATCACATCAAAGGCAAGTATTTTCAAAGAGATACGATTGACAGGTAACGTGAAAGTGTTGATTTGAACAAGATTTATAAATAGTGGAGGTAATGAAGGTTTCTCCCAACTGAGTTTCAACAGATAAATCAAAATCTAACTTCTCCGGAGGTAAATTCAAACATTGAACACAACTAGATGAAATAAAAGAGTGAGTAAAACCGGTATCTAATATGGTATAGACTTCGCAAGAGTTTATGACTAACATACCCGTGATAATTTTATTCAGGTTCCTCGTCATGAAAAAAAAATGTTCTCTCTTAAACCACTGGCCACTTTTTTCGGGATGACCTTTGGTGCTCCATCATAGCTGAACTTGTCTTCGGTGAACGACAAAATTGGGCTAAGTGACCTTCTCTTCCACAATTATAACATGTTTTGGATGGCATCGCTCAGTTTGCACTGATGTGTCCCTCCCCTCCGCATTTGAAGCATATGATAGGTGGTCGTTCTCCTTCCTTAACAACGGGTGCTGGTGCTGACGTCTTTCCATCATTGTTGAATCTCTTCTTCTTGAAATGTCCATTCTTAATGTTTTGACCATGATTACCACCGAAGTGGTTACCATTTCTGGCATGTTGATTCCCTCCATGCTTATTGTCACCGCTTTGATGATCAAGTTATCAACTCAGTATTATCATTTTCTTTTACGCTCCCTTTTGGTTCGTTGACTCGTTATATCGCGCTCCACTAATCGAGCCTTATTTACAACATCCGAATACAAACACAATTTAAGAGAAATAAGATATTGGCGTATCTCCGCTTCAAACCTCTTAAAACATTCACGTCATTCGCTCCTCATTATCGACCAAATGGGATGCAAACCGGATAACTCGCAAATTTAGCCTCGTATTGCGACACTGGCCATATTGTTTTGTTCCAACTCGATAAACTCCACCTCCTTCATGTGACGAATACTTTCGGAAAGTACTTGTCGTTGAATGACTCTTGGAACTTCTCCCAAGACATCTTGAGAAAAGGCCAGTCAGTAATGCTTTTTCTGATTCCCACCAAGTGATCTCGCCTCTTTCACGCAACATAAAGGTGGCAAAGGAACCTTTTGATCTCTGAGCATCCCAAGACATCAAATATCTTGGTGATCCGCTTAACCACGTCTCTCGCCTTAAGTGGTTCGGCTTTCCCAAAAACTCCGTGGTCCAGCCTTCGATTGCTTAATTGGTGACCAATCGTGGGTTGCCATTGTTTACTCATGTATTATGAACAGGACTGGCCTTCGCCTGATGTTGCATGAATTCTAAAAAGCTCCTAAACATACCGTCGTTTGTCAATTGATCAGTGTTGGTGTTTACAAGAAGATTATCGCCATCCTGTTGCACATTGTCCTGATTATTGATCTGTGGAGACTCAACGGTCTCCTGTGCTCCATTGCTATTCTCAACATTCTCGAATGTCATTTTCAAATACTGCCAGAAAACAAGGATTAATCAACATCACATATTATCCCAATACTCTGACCGACCAATTAAATATCAAATAAACTTAGGTTGGTCATACTAGCGAAGGAATTTCCCGTCTCTCCCCTCCTAGTTCTAGTCTCACATTTTGGCCAGGGATCATATCCCTAAGCTTTGATACCAACTGTGACGCCCCCAAAATTAGGTATACATCACCTATCTTGAGTCGCCAAATATATGGTACAGAATACAAATACAACTTAATTACACAACTGTCGTGTAAAGTACGACAAAACATAAGCTATGAGTTTTAATACAAATATTGTCGTCTAGACAATATTCAAACTCAAATTCAATATTATTACATTTATTTTCCACTATTTCACTGAATAGTGAGGACTACTACTAATGCTATCATCTCGTCCGTCACCCGCTCCCCGACTAGTCCCTCGCCACGTTCTCATTTCAAGAGAACAATAAAAGTAAAAGGGTGAGCTCAACTAGCCCAAGAGGGAAATATTATGACTAAGATAATGTAGAATATATTATCGTTAGCCTTCAACAGTTTTAAACTGATACAATATAACAACCATCAAGTTTAACTGCAGCAGAACAAACAATCCATTAAAAGAGTCAAGTAGAGAATAAAATCTACTATCTTTTATGATTTAAAAGGTTTTTCATCACTTTTATCATTTGGGACTCGATTTTAATAAATAATCCACATCATCGAATCACCCCTGCACTACGGCCAAGGATATTCTTTAGTATCACGACCACAATTATCAATGCACTACGGGCCAAGAATATTTGTGTATTCAATAATGGTCATGATCATGCCAACAAACTGTCCATCAATGCACTACGGGCCAATGAGGACTTTTACCACATCATTTGTAACATTACGGTACCATGATTACAATGAATAATCCTCGGTCATAATCATACCAAGTCCATCTATGCACTATAAGCCACAGATGACTTTCAACAAAATATAAACATGAGGATGATGACAATGATATAAGAATTCAATAAAACAAGTTCAAGAATTATTTTATCTAGGAACTAATAGCGTCCAAATTGTCAACATGATACTGCTTTGTAGAGTAAAATTCAAGAATGCTCAGAAGAATATTTCCATGAAAAGATACTAGATGAAGCACAAATATCAAGGATATTCCACTAATTTCATGGAGTATAGAAGTCTAAACTTTAACCAACTAAGTATAATAGAGAATGTAATAACAAAAGAAATCACCAAGCATGCGAAAAGACCGCGATGCAAAGTTATTCCAATGTAATAATAAATAACGAAATCAGTCCCACAGAAACGCACACACAAGATATTCCAATGTAATAATAAAGATTTTAATCAGTCCGTCAGTAAAAACGCATGCATGTGATATTCCAATAGAATAATAAAGAGGCGGAATCAGTCCCAAGTAGAACGCATGCATGTGATATTCCAAATGTAATAATAAAGAGGAATCAGTCCGACGACGAAAACGCATGCAGATGTGATATTCCAACGAATAATAATAAAAGAACCGGAATCGTGAAACGTAGTAACGCATGCATGTGATGTTCCAATGTAATGATAAAGAATAACAAATGTAAGAATTTCACCAAGTATAGGGTAGCAGCGATACACAAAGTTATTCCAACATAATAATGAATAATGGAATAACTGAAGTTCTCTTCATAGATAAGAAAGAAATAATACTCCCTACCTTTAGAAAAACTGGATACTGGAATAGTGAGGTAGCAGACTTCTTCTTCTTTCTATAATTTCTCTATAATAATCGCTTCTAAAGCTTTTTGAATTGTGAATTGGTGAGAAATGAAGGAAGAATGAGCTTCTATTTATAGGAAAATATAGTTTCGATAATTGCACGTTTTGGGGCTCGAAAAAATTACAAGACAATAATACCTCCAACTTTTCTTTCATTTTTAATTTAGTCCTGCAAGTATTATCAATCTTGCACCAACTTCCCTAATAGTAAATAATGTGATTCAATAGTACACATATGTGAACAAATAGTTATATAAGCATGTGAATTAGTAGAAATTAATTGCTCATTTATCCGATAAATTACCCGATTTATCAATATAACCCCTAGACATCAATTATCATCGAAATAATTGTCAATTTTCACTAACACAAATAATTCCAATACAATGAAACTATTTTTATCAAAAATATAAATTTTGAAATTTCGAAGTTTGACTTTTCCCAAAAAAGTCAACTGTTGACTTTTTGACCAAATAGTGAATTCCGAAAAATTTTGTGATTATAGACTATTTTTACTAATTTCATCGTTCCGGACTCAAATATCACGTCCGCGTCTCCGAATTCAACTCCGAACACAACTTCAATTTTAATAATATTCATCATTAATATTATAACTCACAATATTTATCAACCAGGTCGTTCCCAAGAAAAAGGGGGATTTCCAATAAAGATTTCTCCATATTGGCGTGCAATGAGATTATCTAACCTCTCCTTGACAAAACTTCTAGACATTGTAAATATTGCAATTTATAATATGAATAACTTTGTCGTCTTAATTATTGATTTAATAAAATAACATTTTATGCAGATGATACTGTGACAATAATTGAATCAATAATATGAGAGATATGATGCAGCAATTACTGTAGCAATAATTGAGTATAACTAAGTGACTTATTACGTAAGCATCAATAATCAATACCGTGTGCTACTATGTAACCACGCGTATTACTGTACTTTTACTACCGAGTAGTTTAACAGTTTTAACGGTAACACTTCCGCCGCTATTTTTATAAAAAGATAATTCTGTCATTTTCTAACTACGACAATACTTCATTTGTGGGGTCCACCAATGATTGTGCCGTCGTACGAATATTCCCCGACAAAAAGAATATTCCCCGACCAATCGAATATTTTATAACAACTTGCATACTTTGAAAAATTTATAAATACTACCCACAACTATAACATTATATCAAATCCACACCATAATATTCAAAAAAATATTTCGATAAATTTAATCTTTATTCATAAAATCTGGGGTTTCACAGTATTGATGTAACTCTACAAACATCAACACTTTTTATGGAAATCCAACATCATAACTGAGAGATATAGGCTGTCAATTCTCATGTCAGAGCTGTTCTTCATTTCTGGGTTTTTCAGAAATGAAGAACAGTTCATGGGTACTACTTTCGATCCGTGTAACGTGGAATCTAGTTCTGTTTTGCGTGATATTAAGGTTCATATTTGTAGTAGAGATGTCATTGAACAATTATATACCATCATATCAGTCTAACAACAACAAAAAATGGAGATTTAGGCCGGTCAAAGTGTTGCTCAGGAAACGGTTCTTGAAGATCTGGGTTTCCCAGAAATCTTCATCCGTCAAGTTGGTCAACGACTGTTTGACCATGATTAAATGTCATCTGGGTAATGGTATGAGTAATCTAAAAGCATGATTATATAGCCTATATGTCAAAAAACAACCCTAAATCAACAACATGGTCTACAACATAAACACAAGCATGATCCGTGGCTTGCAAAGACGCTGTCAGACAAGATATGGGTTTCTGGGTTGCCTAGAAACCCATTCCCATGACCGGTCAACGCAGTTTGACTGCTCATATTTCTCAATCTACTAATGATCTAGGTGATCTAAGGACAATAATTTGTACTTCGCATATTATACTACAAGGATCAAACAACAAAATAACCAAAACATATACATACAGCAAGATTAAGGGCTTTAAAAATCTTGTCAGATCATCACCTGGAAAAATTCTGGGTTGCCCAGATTCAAATTTTGTGCTTGGTCAACGGACTTTGATCGATCCTATCTTGCAATCCAAGTATGCCCTGAGCTTGATTCAAGTCTCAGATCAAAGCCCTAACATCACAACACAGATCTATAACATAACATACACCAAACATCAAACACACACAGATCTAAGGCCTCTGACATATGACTGTCAGGCCATTTTTTTTCCAGATTTCTAGATTTTTCAAAACATTAGCTTCGTGCATCTAGTTGTTATAGATCCTTGATCTAACAACCCATATCACTTATTAACACCCTAATATACATCTTTAACCAACAGCTTTCAACATCTAATAATAATTACCAAGATTTTCTAGATTTAGGGTTTTCATACCTTTTTGGCTTTGATTATGGTTCTGATCTTGATGAACTGATAATGGAAAGCTAAAGACTAACATTAGCTTATCCTATCTCACTTTATCACTCTATATTTTCGGATTTTAGAAGGAGAAAAGCTTTGGAGAAGAAAAAAAAAAGTGGGCTCTTTCTCTCTCTAAAATCTATAATAATTGATATGTTACACTATATTGGACTGATCCAAGGGGCAAGATGGCTGGTAATTGATATAAAACTAAGGCTAGGGCTAGGCTTAGCCACCCCTTACAAGATCATGGCTAGATTTGCTCACTTCCCTCCAATAATGCACAAAGGGTAGATTAGGAATTTTGATTTTTTTGTCTTTAATGGCATATTAGTAATTTGTCCAAACCTTTTAGGGTTTAGGGTTTAACCCTTAGGGTTTAGGGCTTAACCTTAACATATTTAAAATTAAATTTCTAGGATTTCAAAATTTCAGTTTTCAAAATAGAAAATTAATATTTCAAAATTATAATTAGGATTTTCTAATTATATTAGCATTTACTAATCATTATACAATGTTGCTAATTAGGATTAATATTTCCTAATTAAAATTACTACTTAACAATTAGGTTTCATAATCATTCATTAGGGTTTATAACCCATGAATTAGGGTTTCTGAATTATTAGAAAATATAATTACTCATTAAGGCTATCTTTGATTAGGTTTGTAATTAAAATACATAAACCTTATGCATAGCATTTAAATTCCTAAATTAGAATTTTAATATTCGAATTAGGGTTTCAATTTCCCAGAACTGAAATTAGGGTTTCCAGAACCGGTTTCTAGGGTTTCTTATCAGTCGTTAGGGTTTTCTAACTGAACGTTGATGTTCATAATATAATATTAGGGTTTGCCACTGATATAGTTTATTTGGTCAACCCTTGACCCTTAACCACATACTATACACATATACAACCATATACACAGAACATAATTACGTATATCCTTAATCCTGAATAATTCACCACAAAGATTTTTAAATCCAAAAATTTCTTTTCAGAAATGTCTAATCCATACACTTATTACAGTGTTCTACAGTGTGCTACTATGCAACCACACATATTACTGTACTTTTAAAATCAGGTGTTTCAACAGTTAACGGTAAAACTTATGCCGTTATTTTCATAAAGTATTTTTGTCGTTTTCTCAATCCGACAATAATTTCATTGTGGGGTCCACCAATGATGATTGTGTTAGTTGTATCGAATATTCCTGTTAAAACGTAATATTCCCCACCAATCGAATATTATATAACAACGTATTTTACAAAATTTATAAATATTACCCACAACTATAACATTATATCAATTTCACTCCATAATATTCAAAATAATATTTATAGAAACTTCATCTTTATTCAAAAAATTGGGGTTTTACACGTTTAGCAATGTCACATCACTGGGTCAATGTGCAAACCTTTTCTCGGTTGTGTTGGTACAACTATTTAAAAAACCAACTGGCGACTCTTAACAGTCCATCGTCGACATTATACATGTTGGACCTTTTTCACTTATTTTTTCAAACAAATCTCACCTAACATGAGAACACCAAAGAACAAGTAACGAAAAGGGACAACTAAAAATTCCGACGTCGACAGGTGGCGACTCTGTTGGGGACACCAGTAAAAGGGCTTAAGCCGCTATTACAATCTTTTCAAAACGATTATCTACTTGTGTGTGGATGTTGCATTTACATTTATGATGAATGTGTATGAATGCATACCTTTATTGCACTTAGTGCTTCGCACCATATCTGCTTGTGATATTAGTGCTTCTCACATGTCATCATTTTCATACGGTGAGACACGTTGTATGTGAATGTATGTTGTGTAGTCCCTCCACCAAGAGGTTATCCTATCGGTGTTTGATTACTGGACTCGTAGGAATACTAATTCCAACGAGGCTCAGGAAAGGCACCACCCAAATTCGCTCCAGTTGAAAGACCGGATTAATTTCTCGTTGAGTAAATTACGATGATTTGGGAACCTTCATGCCAAAAAGCCGCGAGAGTAACCTAAGATAGGTCAGCCTCTGATAAACCCAACACGGAGGAAAGACTCTTCATGCTTTCTCTTTTTAAATTACTCGTAAAATTAATTACCTGTAATTTCATTCCATATTCATCTCCATGTAATGAGAAATATGAAGAAATGTGTATACATACATATTTAATTTAAACATGCTATCGTAAACAGCTAACATCCATTTTGCAAGAAAAAATTCCTAAAACGAACACATCACATAGCATGTTGTTATTTACACATTCCCTAAAGACTAAACTATGCAAGTCTTTCGCAGGGAAACAATCAGACCTACTACCCGGTCAAAATCAAAAAAAGGTCGCGAGCCTACAGTCAATCATGTCATCATCCGACAAGACTGACCTTAATCCAATTTCTCACAAAGAATTCAACGGATTAAGCAAACAAATTACAGATTTGGCTGTTCTGCTTAAAGAACTACACCAGTCTACTCAGGGTCCAAAGATACCCATACATGCTGAATCCTCTACACAAGGGGGAACTCAAGCCATTACAATACCTGAACTGTAGTTGGATACGACAAACAAAATTCATGATGTCAACCATCTCACAGGAGATCCAGACACCAGTGACATCAGAAAAAAAATCCTTCAAATGGAAGAAACCCTTCGTGCTATCAAAGGAATTGGAACACACGGGAGTGTTTCATATAATGACCTATGTATATTCCCTGGTGTTCATTATCCAGAAAGGTTTAAGACTCCTAACTTCGAAAAGTATGACGGGTTAGGAGATCCTTACACACATTTGAAGGTGTTTATTGGAGAACTCGGATCTTATGTAGAGGACGAGAAGCTAAGAATGCAGCTGTTCCAGAAGAGTTTGACTGGAGAAGCCCGTTCGTGGTATACCAGATTAGACAACTCAAAGATCCATAGTTGGGAGGAGCTAGCTCACGTCTTCCTCACTTAATACAGCTTCCACTCTCAAATGGCTCCTGACCGGTATCAGATCACCAAGGTTAAGAAACAGTCCAACGAGTCTTTTAGAGAGAATGCTCAAAGGTGGAGGGGCTTGACTGCTCAAGTTATTCCTTCCATGACAGAAGCAGAAATGGTCATGACCTTCATAGACATAGAAGAAGCTCCTTTCTATGAAAGAGTCTTAGCCGACATCGGTAAACCATTTTCTGAAATGATCAAACACGGGGAGATGGCTGAGATGGGATTGAGGTCTTGAAAAATTCAAGACCTAGCTGCCCTTAAAGATGTTGATGAGCACATCGAATCCAGAAATTATGGAAACAACCCCCGGAGGGTCTATTAAAAGAAAGAGGAAGATGTTTCCCTGATACTACAGGGTCAAAAAGGCAATCAGAACATGCCTATCCAGAGGAGGAATTACACTCCCTTTCAAGCACAATCTTCAAACCCTCCAATGCCAAAAGGTGGAGAAGTTAAATGCCCTCGAGTGTTCACACCCTTAGGGGACTCACTCGAGAATATTCTCACTCTTCTGTCAACACAGAAGAAAATCACGCATCTTCTTCCACCAGCTAGCCCTAATGGAAGGGTTTTCAATGCTGCTCAGAAATGTGCTTATCATGCCGGGGCACCTGGACATGATGCTCAGGATTGTTGGGCGTTGAAACATAAGATCCAAGACCTAATAGACAACGGTGAGATCGTGGTCACCAGACCAGATTAACCTCATGTGCAAGACAATCCTCTTCCTCAACACAAAGAAGAAGAGGTTAATATGATTAATTGGAGCAATGGACAGAGTTCCAATCTCAAAGGCGAGTCATCTGAGACCACCAAAGACGGTGTTGACAAATGAGATTATACCAAGTTCCAGTTCGCAATGGAACTAAGATGAAAGCTCTATGCAAGCAAATTGAGCAATTGGTAGAACTAGTAACCTATCAGCATCAAGTAACACGCCAGTTAGTCAGCCAGGAGCATGCTAGTCTCCTTCCTCTTGTAATGAATATTCCCTCGTCACCTTCAGAAAATGAAACACTGGAGGACAAAGTGACAAAGAGAGCGAATGCCAAAGCTCGTCGGGATTTTGCCAATAGAAGGGAATTTACATTCCTAGGCCAACCTATGGAGGAAATCCTATAGATGCTAATCAATGAAGGAAGAATCACTTCCCTTCTTCCTCCAATTAATCCCCGTTCAGGACGGTTCAATTCTGATGGAGTATGTCAATATCACTCCCATTCTCACGATCACAGCACAGAAGAATGTTTGGCACTCCGCCACCTTATCCAAAATCTAATTGACAGTAATGTCCTGCAACTAGCAGACGATGATACTGTGCTACGTGAGAGTGAGAATACATGTCCTACTAAGTGGAAGGAATTGGTAGCAGTTATATCCGCTGAGGCCGATGACACTGGCAAACCACTCACAATATCAGCAATTCAACTTAGAGGAAGCAACAATCCTTTGAAAGTGGTCGCTCCAGAGCCAATCAACTTTCCATGCAGAGCACAATATCCTATTGTTAGCTTACACAAAGTTCCATGGAATTATGAAGAAGGTGAAGGATCCACCTCGCATACAACTGCTGCAGTGTCGAAGGAAAATCCACTGTATCTTCCCCAAATCAAATGGGAATATACCCATGGAGAAGATTGAAAATTTCCTTCGTACTATGGGTCAAAACGAAGGTAGTGTGGTTTTAAGCTTAAAAGAAACTCCACACCAAATTTTAGTTTTGGACTTGGTCTTAACTTCTGAGGATCATCGGAAGATCTTACTGGAGGTTTTAGAAGAAGCTTATTTACCAAAATCAGTGGATGTGGAAAAATTTCAACATTTGGTTGATCACATTTTTAACAACAATGTGATATCCTTCACTAATAATGATATACCGCTCGAAGGGACCGGTCATTGCAAGCCGTTACACATTGCGGTCTTGTCCTCCGGGTATATACTAGCGGGAGTCTTGATAGATGGAGGTTCATCTCTAAATATATGTCCATATGCTACCTTGTTGAAAATGAATGTCAATCTCAACCGAATCCGGAGCAGCCATACGGTTATCAAAGCTTTTGATGGAGCCCACAGGAATTCGGTCGGAGTAATTGAGCTTCCAATCGAAATTGGTCCCCATACATTCTGCGTGTCTTTTCACGTACTCAAGATAGATTTAGGATACAACCTGCTCTTGGGAAGGCCATGGATTCATATGGCCGGGGAAGTCCCCTCCACCCTTCATCAACAACTGAAATACATTATCAACAATAGCCTAGTCACGGTCAACGCTGAATCGGAATATCCTCAACAAGGTGACATACCATACATCAACGTCAATTTAGATGTGGAACTGGTCAGTTTTTATGCCTTGGAAGTAAGCAACACTCAGTACCATGCTATTGGAACTCCATGTCCCATATCCAAGATTTATGCCGAAGTAATATTGGCTACTCAAGAAATGATGTCATTGGGTCATCAGCTGGGACAAGGGTTGGGTAAAGATCACCAGGGTATCAAGCACCCCATTCAAGTATCCAGTCAAACTGGGACAGCTGGACTAGGCTATTCTGCCAGTTTTAGTCATAGAAATCCTCATAAGCATCATCAGATTCCTTTAGCTTTAGCTACATGGCGATTATCTTCATCTTCGAATTCTGAGTCCGCACAACCTCCGGTAAAGGTGTCAGCCAACGTAATGGCTATGTTATTTCCCAAGTCGGTACTGGTGAAGGTGAAAGAAGTCTTTGTTCCAGATCCCAGAGTGGAGGAAGAAAAACAAAGAATTAAATAAGACGTCATCTGGATTATGTCAGGCATATGCATCATTGTCCATGATGAACATACAAATAAATACACCCTAGACGATGATTGCCTAGACATAATGGTCATCATTCGGGATAAGGAGGACGATGACAACCCCTCCATCACTGCGATCTACTCGGACTTTGCCTCGCGCTAATTAGAAAGCAAGACTTGCATTGGTCAACAAGGGTAAAATGGGCAGGAACTCTTTCTGCCCTATAGATATCATAACTGCTTACTTTTCTGTATAGTATTAGTAGTTGTTTTGCCAGTACATGCTAACACTTTGTATGATCAAACCCTTTCATATATACTAAGTGAAAGCATATTTTGATTTAGGACCCTGAATTTAGATGTGCCTGTACTTGCTGATATGGTGCCTCTTCTCCACAAAGATTATGACTTTGATGTAGAGATGAATTTAGCCTTGATAGAAATACATGAAGACATTGAGGTGCCTCTGAAAATTCAAGAATGGGTCAAAGACAAACCTAAACCTAACCTTGATCAAACCACTTCCTTCAATCTAGGAACCTTAGAAAGCCCTAAGTTAATCTAAATTGGTTCAGACCTTACCCAAAACCAAAGGAATGATATGGTTACGCTACTAACCCAATTCTAGGATGTGTTTGCTTGGTCTCATGAAGACATGGTGGGTTTGTCCACTGACATTGTGCTTCATCGCCTTCCCATTAAAGAGGGATTCAAGCCAGTCAAGCAGAAGCTCAGGCGATTGAAACCTGAGTGGAGTTTAAAGGTGAACAAAGAAATTGTGAAACAATTTCAAACTGACATCATCATAGTGTCCACATATCCTGAATGGATATCTAACATCGTTCCCGTACCTAAACCTGGAGGAAAGGTGCAAGTTTGTGTGGATTATCGGGACTTAAACAAAGCTTGCCTTAAAGATAGCTTTCTCGTGCCATTTATCTACATTCTCATTAACAATACTGCATGTACTCCTTTGCTAATTGCTTTGCCAGGTACCATCAAATCATGGTTGCTGAGGAAGATCGTGAGAAAACTTCTTTCATCACGCCTTGGGGAACCTTTTGCTATAGACGGTTGTCATTCGGCCTCATCAATGTCAAAGCCACCTATCAGCGAGCTATGATGGCTCTCTTCCATGACTTAATGCATAAAGAGATTGAGATCTATGTGGATGACATCATTGTCAAGTCCCGAAAGGAGGAAGACCACTTAGACCATCTCAGAAAGCTCTTCAACAGGTGGCATAAGTACATCTTGAAGTTAAATCCAGCCAAGTGTGCCTTTGGCATTAAATCAGGTAAGTTGTTAGGATTCCTACTCAGCCACAAAGGGATTGAGCTGGATCCTACCAAAATCCAGGCCATTAAGGAAATGCCCATTCCTCAGACAGAGAAGGAAATACGGGGATTTTTAGGAAGAATCAACTTCATTAGCAGGTTCATTTCTCAACTCACCGCAACTTGTGAGCCAATCTTCAAGCTGTTAAGGAAGAACTCCTCCATGAAATCGAATGATGATTGCCTGAAGGCCTTCCTTACTATCAAAGAGCAGCTAGTCAAAGCTCCTGTTTTGGTACCACCCAGGTGTAAGGCCCCAACTTTTAATAAATAAAGATTTAATTTTCTCTAATTATTATTTTGAAATAGTAAGGGGTTGATTTGATTAATGTGGTTAGTTATGGGTAAAATGCGTAAATATTTTTTAAATAAGCAAGTGGTTATAAAATATTCATTGTTGTCAGGGAATATTCGTTTGGTCATGGAATATTCTTCTTCTTGTCGGGTAATATTAAATACGACAGTACGACCTTGTGGTTTTACCTCTATAGTGGAAAGTGATTGGATGAAGAAAATGACAAGTATGAGTTTTAATAAATAACGGCGTAGTTGTTACTGTTAACACTATTGGAATACCCGTTGGTTAAAGCACGCGAATGTCTGTCGACAAGAAGAGTAGCTGCAGTATTGCACCAATTATTGATTCTTACGTAAGAAGGCACTACTCAATAATTTTTACAGTAATTACTATTCAATATTTTATTTAATTGATTCAATAATTGCTTCGTTGATATTTTATATTATTGTTGTTTCAATAATTATCACTACACAATATTTTCCATTATCAGATCAATAACTTATATTATTTGAATAATATTATTAGATAGCATTATTGGCAATGTCTAGAAAGTTCTGTCTAAGGAGAGGTTTGGTCACCTAATTGTGCGCCAGTAAGGAGAAATCCTTATTGGAAAGCCCCTCTTTCCTGGGAACAGCCTGGTTGTCAGTATTGTGATTCTGTAATATATTTGTGAATAATTAATTATTAATTTATATGATAAAGAAAATATTCATTTTATGTGGATATAGATGGAGAAATTTTTTAATGCGACAATTGTTGAAAATTGATATTTTATCTTTTATGATAAAATAATTCATTTAAATATATTATTATATTATAATAATATAATAATGGTGATATTTTACGATGAATGTGTGATATATGAATAAATGAGGAGGAAGAGTATTTTTGTTACAAAAAATGTTTAACACATGTTTTGTGTGTTGATGGACCCCATTTTTGACTGAAATTTGATTATAGCTTGTAAAATCGTCCGTATATGGATTTCGGTCAATTTATGTTTGGAATTTGAAAAAACTAAAACTTACAAAGTTGTAGAGAATTGAATTTCCTATAGAAGGACATAAGATACAAATTTTTTGATAAAAGGGCTATTTATTATGAATTATTGAAGTTCCAGAATAATTGATTTTTGAAGTTTTAATTATTTTTTTAAGAAAAACATTTTTATTGTTTTAGTGGGCCCCACAAGTGTTGTAAACATGCTGATTTCAGATGTCAAGAGGTGGGCGTGAAAATTTTTATAATATATTAAAATTTTATTAAATTTTCTACTTTGGTGTTCTAAGCATTTTTCTATAAATAGGGTGCTTAGGTTAGAATTGAAAATCACACCAGAAACTAAAGTTTTCTCTCTCTATATTATCGAGCGTATTTTTGTGAGTATTTAGATACTTTGAGTGTTGCTATATGGTGCAAGTTCCTTCAGCACTATATCCAGTATTCCAGTCAGAAGTATTGTCTTTTTTAGGTAAGGGATGTTATTTTTTTAGAAATGATATTATTTCTTTCAATATCATTATATCGGAATATTGGTAAGATTTTTCTTGTGAAATTCTTATCTTTTCATGTCGGGGTTACTATTCATGAGTTACTATTCACGAGTTACTATTCACGAGTACTATTCATGAAGCATGATGATTTTTCTTGTAGAATTTCTACCTTTTAGTGTCGGAGTTACTATTCATGTATACAACACTATTCACGTATACGACACTATTCACAGAAAATTAAATTTTCTTTTATGTGTCCAAGATTATCTGTTATGGTTCCTATCTTTGATTGTATCTATGTTTTGATCTTCATTTTTGAATTCTGCTCCACAATAGTTTATTATGGAGTATTTTTGAACATGGAAAAACCAAAGTACGAACCCTTACTATTTGTTCTTTTGTCTCACTGGATTCGTTTTCTTTAAAATATATTTTTCATCATACTCAGTCCTAAATGATGATATTACTAAATATCTTTGGCCTGTAGTGCAAAGATGAATGATTTTATGATGAATATCTTTGGCCCGTAGTGCAAAGATGAACAGGTGTTGAGATGAACATGACCGACTGATTAATATCTTTGGCCTGTAGTGCAAAGATGACTATTTGATTCAAGATGTATATTGATTGATGTTACAGAGATAAAATATCGATGATGGACTTTTAAATTCATCGATGATAGTAGATTTCATTTTCTACTTAACTCTTCTAATGAATTGTTGTTTTCGCTGCAGTTGTTGATCTAAAACTTGTTGTCTATTATATTCTATCAGATTTTTCTCTGTTGACGACTAAGGATAATTTGTTGTACATTATCGTAGTCATAATATTCTTTACTGGGCTAGTTGAGCTAACCCTTTTCCTTTTTGTTCCATTTTTCTTCTCAGGAGACGAGAATATAGCGGGAACTAGTCGGGGTGTGGAGTAATGGTTCAAGATAGTTGTTTTAGTAGTCCTCACTATTTTGTAAAATAGTGTATCAATAATTGTAATGAGGACTTTATTTGAGTGTGGATATTGTCTAGAAGACAATATTCGTATTTAAACTCACAGTTTATGTGTTGTCGTATTTTGCATGACAATTGTATTAATGAATTTGTAGTTGTTTCTGTACCATGTATTTGGCAACTCAGAATAGGTTGGGTGGATTGGACCTATTTTGGGGGCGTCACACCAGGGATGATGTTCCCCTGTTCATGTACCTGTTCATAAGTAACAATGCCATGAGCTGCATGCTAGGACAGAAAGATGATAGAGGCCAAGAATGAGCTATCTATTACCTCAACAAAAGATTCAGCAGTAGTGAACACAAGTACACTGCTCAATACTTCATGTACTCCTTTGCTGATTGCTTTGCTGGGTACCATCAGATCATGGTTACTGAGGAAGATCGTGAGAAAACTGCTTTCATCACGCCTTGCGGAACCTTTTGCTATAGACAGTTTTCATTCGGCCTCATCAATGTCTGAGCCACCTATCAACGAGCTATGATGGCTCTCTTCCATGACTTAATGCATAGAGAGATCGAGATCTATGTGGATGACATCATTGTCAAGTCCTGAAAGGAGGAAAACCACTTAGACCATCTTAGAAAGCCCTTCAACAGGTTGCGTAAGTACAACTTGAAGTTGAATCCAGCCAAGTGCGCCTTTGGCATTAAATCAGGCAAGTTGTTAGGATTCCTAGTCAGCCAAAAAGGGATTGAGCTGGATCCTACCAAAATCTAGGCCATTACGGAAATGCCCATTCCTCAGACAGAGAAGGAAATATGGGGATTTTTGGGAAGAATCAACTTCATTAGCAGGTTCATTTCTCAACTCACCGCAACCTGTGAGCCAATCTTCAAGCTATTAAGAAAGAACTCCTCCATGAAATAGAATGATGATTGCCAGATGGCCTTCCTTACGATCAAAGAGCAACTAGTCAAACCTCCTGTTTTAGTACCACCCAGGGATGATGTTCCCATGTTCATGTACCTGTTCATAAGTGACAATGCCATGAGCTGCATGCTGGGACAGAAAGATGATAGAGGCCAAGAACGAGCTATCTATTACCTCAACAAAAGATTTAGCAGCAGTGAACACAAGTAAACTCTGATTGAGAAGACTTGTTGTGCTTTAGCATGGGCTTCCATGAGGTTACAGCATTGCCTCCATGGTCACACAACCCATCTCATATCCCGCGTGGATCCTCTCAAGTACGTGTTCAATAAATCCATGTTAAATTGCCAGATGTCCAGATGGCAGTTGATCCTACAACAATTTGACATCGTATACGTGACTCAAAAGTTCATCAAAGGTCAAGGAATTGCGGATCAACTGGTCGCCGCACCTTCAGGGGACTTCAAACCCTTGTAGACATACTTCCCCGATGAAGGGGTAATGACAGTTCAGCAACACCATCAGTATGATACACGCCAAACATGGAAGATGTATTTTGATGGAGCTGTTAATATAGAAGGTTCTGAGCTGGGCGGTTACGGTATCCGTGCACGGGGAGCAGTATCCCATCGCCGTCAAATTATAGTTTGTCAGCACCAACAACACAGTTGAATATGAAGGCTATCTCACGGGGCTAAAACTTTCACGTTCAATGGGCATCAGGCGGTTAATTGTCTTTGGAGATTCAGAGTTAGTGGTAAGACAATCCATGGGAATCTATCAAACCAAAGAGCTACATTTGTTGCCTTACCATCGGCAAGTTTTACAGATGGTGTTGGAGTTCGAAGAAATCTCCTTTCTACACATTCCTCGTAATAGGAATGACTTTGCAGACGCGTTAGCAACTTTGGCCTCCTTGGTTCATATACCTAACAAAGGATACTTGCCAAGCATCACAATTGCCCTGCACAAGGCACCAGCCTATGGGAACTACATTGGAGAAGTATTGGATGAGCTACCTCCCATCCAGCATCCTTGGTATCAACATATCAAGGAGTACCTACGAGATGGATCTACACCCGCTGAGGCGAGCCTGACTGAGAAAGGGCGGATCCATCGACTTGCTATAAAATTCTACCTGAGCGGAGATGCAATCTACAAAAGAGATACAGGACTAGGTCTCCTTAGATGTCTGGACCAGGACCAAGCTCAGAGGCTCATGGATGAGGTCCGTGGTTGAGTATATGGCCCACACATGAGCGACCCCCTGCTTGTTAAGAAGATCCTCAGGACAAGACATTACTGGATCTCTCTCAAAGTTGACTGTAATGATCACGTCAAGAGGTGTTATCAATGCCAAATTCATGGGAATGCTATCCACGCCCCTCCACGAGAGATCCACAATATGAGTTCGCCCTGGCCCTTCTCAATGTGGGGAATGGACGTTATCGGGCCCATTGAGCCTAAAGCCAATAATGGACATCGATTTATATTCACCATGATTGACTACTTCACCAAGTGGGTAGAAGTAGCCTCCTTCCCCAGGGTTACCAAAGAAGTCATCATTGATTTCATCAGAAATAATGTCATTTGTGGATATGGACAACCCGAGGTGATTGTATCAGACAATGCTAAGAACCTCAACAACAAAATGATGGAGGAATTATTAACTCCATCATCTACCGTCTAAATATGAATGGTGTTGTTGAAGCGGCTAACAAAAACATCAAGAAGATCATGCAAAAGTTGTCCGTCAACCACAAAGAATGGCCTGACTTATTGCCTCTTAATCTGTTAGCCTACAGAATGTCAATACGCACTTCCACTGGGGCAACCCCCTATGTATTCCCCATAGAAGTAGAAATGGAATCCCTCAGAGTGCTGATAGACGCTTAACTGGAGGAAGACCAATGGGTACAAGATAGGTATCACCAATTGTCTCTAATAGACGAAAGGCGAGCCGCGGCTATCTTCCATGGTCAATTATATCAATAAAGGATCGCCAGATCCTACAACAGAAAAGTTCGACTACGGAAGTTTAAACAACATGACTTGGTTTTGAAGAAGATCATTGACAACCAAGATCAATCTAAGGGAAAATTCGCTCCTAACTGGGAAGGCCCATTTGTTGTCAAGGAAGTATTGACAGGAGGCACTCTCAGATTGCAAGAAATGGATGACGATGAATTTCCACAACTCATCAACTCAGACACCGTGAAACGGTACTATGTCTGAAGTTACCATCAAGCAAACATCCTGGTGTTGGATCATTGATGAGTGAGTTTTATACTCATAATTGAGTGTGTTTGAACTTAATCTTTTGGATGTTTTTAAGTTTTTATGCCTATTCATGAATGTTTTATGTTGTTTTGTAGGAATTGGGACAAAAGTTACTTGAATGGACGTTTGGGGTGGCTAGATGCGCGTTTTCGGCTTGCCATTTACACAACAGTCACTTCAAAGCCAATTTTAGTATTTCTAGGGACCTTATTTCGAAAAACTTAAAGAATAAAAATTGTAGATGTACGTCTCCTCTTTTTGGAACATCTTGAATCATCAAAATCGGAGTTCGGACGAAGAAGTTATGGCCATTTTCCCAAAGGACGTCGGAGCAAAAAATTTCCAAAAATCTTCCAGCGCGAGGGCGCCCATTTATAGGTCATTTCCAGCGCCGGGGTGCTAGCGGGCAGAATCCTTATGTTGTGCCCAAATAACAGGGCCGGGAAGTGCTTGTGCTTTGGTACGCTTTTTGAGCGAATTTCGACACTTTTTTGACTCCAAATTGGATTGGATTTGTTCCTAAGCTAAAAATTGGACTTGTAATCTATAAATACATGACGTAAGGCATAAAATAAAGGGAGATTACATAGCTTAGCTTAGATAAAACACTCCATTAGATTAGAATATAAACCATAGTTCTTAATTAGCCATTAGAGATTGAAGCAAATTGAAGAACACTGAAGATCAAGAGCAAGAGCAAGAGGGGAGCATCAGATTTGCTGACAACGGATTCTATTCTCTTCTCTTATCATACTTTTATCTATTAATGTGTATTCAGTTGTGGATTCTTGATTTCAATTCATTAATTATGAACTAACTCTTTTATTAAGATTTCAATTGAACCTTTTGTGTTTATAAATTAGTAATTCGATTTATTTCAATTATATTATGTCTAAGTGAATTGTTTATCTTGTCTTGTGCTTATTGCTTAATTATTTGATCAATAATTACCTTGTTACTCTAGAAGGAATTGAAAGAGGAATTCTAGGGTTAGAATTGGGCATGGTAACATGTGACTTAGTTATTTGCACTGTGAATAATTAGGCTTGTGAATTGAATGGAAATATCTGTTCACCGCATGTAACACATAAGGAATTGGGATTGAAAGGAGTTTAATTCAATTGTTTTGCATAGGAATATAGAAAGATTAATATGGATTAAATAGAAGGCAATTGATCACTTGAAAAAGGACTTATGGCACTTGAGAATTGCTGTTAATAATTCAATAGGCATAATAATTGGGATAGTTGAATAATTGGTTTATAGTTCATAATTGGGGATATTGTAGTCTTAACGTTTATTTATTTGAATTCATTCATTCAAATCTTAGTTAGTTAATTTAGTTTTCTTAATTAGAAAAATCACAATTTGAGATTGTTTAAATAAAATTAGTTTGGTTAAGAATTAGTGCTTGGTGATTTTTATTAAATAATTCCTCGTGGGAACGATACTCTACTTTTACTTTATTACTTGTTGACCGTGTATACTTGCACGTATTCATTGATTGCGAAATCGATCAACAATCATCACATCACCAGTTATTCTGGTTCTTTAACCCTTTACCATATATAACTTTTTCCACACTTTGCCCCTTAGGGAGACATACTTTTCAAGCCAACAGCCTGGCTTCACTGCGTTCCTACGACTTCGGTAATCCCACTAGGGATTGAACCTTTTGCGCTTACAGTTTGTTACCCCAAAACATGGGATCAAACTTTTTACACTTGCAGTTTATCCTCAACATAGGATCAAACTTTCTCTTCTCCACATTCTGACCTGCACATGGGATCAAGCTTTTCAACTCATCCTGAGGGGCGAAATACATCGACCTAATCTCTTCTTCAATAGGAGTACGTAGGCAACCATTTTATATGGCCCGGTCGCAATAAAACAAAAACAACAAAAAAATGTCTACCCTCTTCTCCTTACAAAAACAAAAAACATTCCTACACCATTCCTGCCACATATAGCGTTGAACCTCTTACACTAGGTTCAAACTACGCATACCTGGTCTCCTTTTCAATAGTAGTACGTAGGCAGCCATTTATGGTTCGGTCTCACCCCCTACGAAAACACCAACACTTGTCAGTAGTACTGGGATCATCCTTCAATCCATCACATTTTATTGGCTTCAAACCAAAGGGATTGAATTACCTGAACTCCTCCCAAATAGGAGATTCGGCGACCATCTAAGCTACGGTTGTACCTTGAAAAGCATCACCCCATAAGAGATGGAATTAACTAGGCTCCTTATGAATAGGAGTACTAGCGACCATCTGTGGTGTGGTCAACCTCAGAGAGGAAAGCCACACTCCTCTCCACATTTTAATACAGAAACCAGTCCCAAGACACCAAGGACGGTAGGGATACACCCAGATCAATGATCCATTCTGAACTATCCAAAGACAACTCAATGTCCATCCATCCTAGAGGAATTCAGAATACATCAGGATCACAAGTCTTGAAGAAGCAGACAAAATATCAAACAAGTATCAGAGCATATCTAAAAGGGAAGTGATCAAAAATATATTTCCCTGCTATATATAATGTTGTTTGATATACACAATGTAAACTGTACATGAAAAAATGGCTATGCTAGTCTATGCAGGAAAATACAAACTCATCTACAAGTCAGGGTATATGCAAGCTAACAAGCCCAACATGGGATCCCTCTTAGAAGAAGGAAGCGAAGCTGTGGTCTCCTATACAAGGATATCCACACGACCTAACAGATCTGCAGGCATCTACATGGTGACCATATGCTCATCAATGTAAGTGCTCATCTCTGCAATCATGCCAGTGGTAAGGGACCTCACTCCAGTACTATATGTGACGGCTACATCCCGGGCAGATATGGCAGTATCCCGCTCAACTATCACTGCATCTCTGGCTGACCTGGCCTCGTCCCGCTCAACAATAGTTGTATCTCTGAGACCTAATGCATCGTCTCTCTCTAACAGAGCTACGTCTCTCCCATCAAGGGCTGTCAACATCAAGGCTCTAGCATGGTCTCTCTCGAAGTTCATCAGATGAAGACTTTAGTTAAAAATCTTGTCTTTGAATCTTTGAATCACAATAAGATTAGTAATCTTGAGAGAATCTAAAGGAGATGTTATTGACCCGATAACTAATTCCTCCTCGAGGTGGGAATCAACATCCTCCATGGGCTCTACATCATCTAAATCAGCACTCGGTAATGTGGATACTGCCACAGCTAATGAAGTCTCTATCTCTGTCCACGCAGAATACTCTGGCGAACAACCCGGATGGCTAATAGAGAAAGCAACTAGCTCACGCTGATCCCAACAAGCATACACACGGGATCGATCCTTTCTGCTGAAAGATAGCGAGAAGCTAAACGCGGCCCAACGCCCCCTCGAAAGGATGAAAATCCTGAAACTAGTCAAACTGCGACATCACGGCCATCGGGTGATATGTAGTCATACCCCTCAAACTAACCAGAAGGAGGTATTCCATACCTAGAGCATGAGTAACAAAGCTGTAAGGAGAGCTGAAACCCGAACATGGCAATATGCTAAATAGGTCGCTGATATCTGCCAAGAACATCGACCAAGACATAGCGTATGTACACTCCGATGGCTGAAAGGAGTAAGATATAGCTATATCATAGGTGAAGCAATACACATGTCTGCGAAAAGTGCCGATCTGTCTCAAGTGCGACATAAACCACACGTACAGCATGACCGAGCTGCCCGTAAACACTCCTGCCGAATAAGTGCAGTAGTATCTAGCTGACCTCAGAGTCTTTGCTATGATCATCGGGATGATGGCGCGACCCTCCCTGAGAGCTCTCACTGCCATGATAACTCCTATGTCCAACTCATCCATATACTGTGGCTTATATACATATGACAGTACGCACAATAGCAGTACATCCACCCTAGCTAGACGCCAATGATCCTCCGGTGTGGTGAAATCCCCGGAATGTCGTGTATAACTATCCTCAGAGCCAAATCTGTCAAACAGAAAACGCTGGGATATAACATGGCCAGATGTAAGGTCATCCTGCACCACCCTACGTCTCAATCCAGTAAGGGTCATGAACCATCGACTCATGTCCCCCAAATCCATATGCACACAAGGTCTGTCCAGTGGAAGCATCGTCAACCGTGCATACTCCTCCAGAATGGGAGTCAACTCCTGGGTCCTAAATCAGAAAACCTTCCTCTCTAATACCCAGTGCTCCAGTATGCCACGAATCTTGTGGGAACCTGAAACATCAACAGGGTCATACTATGCTGCATCCAATGATCTACAGTCACCCTGTCTACCCCGGCGGGGGCATCACGCGTTTGCATATGTTAATGTACATAACCCCGACGGGGTTTACAACGTCACGCATTCTCTATCAAACGGTTCCCCAGCGGGGGTCACAACGCAGTCTCAAGAATAAAACCCCGGCGGGGGTTACAATGCATATTCTGTTGACACACATATCAACGAAGGTCAAGCAGCCTTGGCATCATTATAACCGTTGGCAAGAAAATCCAACGAAGCGTCGAAAGCCATCCGATTAACAGCCGATGATACACACATGAGTGATGATCCAAACAAACCCCATCGGGGGTTACAACGTATATCAGCCATTGATTCACACATCAGGGAAGGTCAAGCAGCCTTGATAGTATACCCCACAGGGTTTTCATCCTTTGATTCACACGTCGGTGAAGTACACAAGGTCAGGAAACCCTGACAACATATGTTGTTGGCAGTAAATCCAATAGAACCTTGACATATCCTAGCGATACAAACCAGGAAAGGTTAGCATCATTGAAGAGGATAAATGATGGAATATGTTATACACATGCTCAAGCAGACAGAGCGTTATCCCCACAAATCTCTTGTACACAAGAGGCACATCTTCGGATTCAAGTTTATATCAAGGATTAATGTAAGACCCCAGCTTTTATAAATAAAGATTAATTTTCTATAAATATTATTTTTGAATATTATGGAATAAATTTGATATAATGTTATAGTTGTGGGTAATATTTATAAATTTTGCAAAGTAAGCAAGTTGTTATAAAATATTCGTTTGGTCGGGGAATATTCTTTTTGTCGGGGAATATTCGTATGACGGCTCAATCAGTGGTGGACCCCACAACGGAAGTATTGTCGTAAGTAGTTAGAAAACGACAAAATTATCTTTCTATAAAAAATAATATGGCAGAGGTGTTATCGTTAAAACTGTTGAACTACCGGGTAGTAAAAGTACAATAATAAGCGTGGTTGCATAAGTAGTACATTACCAAGATTGATTATTGATGCTTTATGAGAAGTCACTTAGCTATACTCAATTATTGCTATAGTAATTCTTTGATCATATCTCTTATATTATTGATTCAATTATTGTCACAAAGATCATCCGTATAATATGTTATATTATTAATTGAGACGACAAGTTATAAATGATTAATAATTGTTGAAAGATTAAATATGTGTTGATTAAAAATAAAATGATTTGTGGTAATATTTATTCAATCCTTGATGTATATAAAGAGTTTGTTATGAGACGTTTGTGGTAAGTTTGATTATTTTATGGGGGGGCCATATGTCATCATCTAAGAGTCTCTTCGTCAATAGTATTTACCTTTGTGAATAGTAATTACCTTTGTGAATAGTAATTACCTTCGTCAATAGTATTTACCTTTGTGAATAGTAATTACCTTTGTGAATAGTAATTACCTTCGTCAATAGTATTTACCTTTGTGAATAGTATTTACCTTTGTGAATAGTAATTACCTTTGTGAATAGTAATTACCTTTGTGAATAGTATTTACCTTCGTCAATAGTATTTACCTTCGTTAATAGTAATTACCTTCTTCAATAGTAATTACCTTCGTCAATAGTAATTACCTTCGTCAATAGTAATTACCCCTTCACAAATAGTAGTTGTCTCTTCAATATTACCAAGAGTCATTTTTGACCCCTTCGTTAAGACCAAGAGCCACCCTCGCTTTTTTCTATAAATAGAAAGCTCATTCCTTCATTATTTCTTACTTAATTCATTGAAACTCTAGAGAGAAACTATAGAGAGAAAGAAGAAAAGTATTCTCGCTACTTCACTTTTCCAATATTAGGTTCTTCTAAGGTAAGGGTATTATTTGTTGTGCAGTAAGGGGTATTATTTGTTGTAATCGTAAAGGGTGTTATTCTTTCTTATTCATGAAGAGAACTTCGTTATTCCATTCTTTATTATTTCGTTGGAATAACTTTGTATACGTGGCATACCCTATACTTGGTGAAAACCTCTCGTTATTCCATTCTTTATTATTACGTTGGAATAACTCAGATGTCTGTGACATACCCTATACATAATCTGATAACGTGGTTTACCCTATACTTGGTGACATTCTTCTATTATTACATTGGAACATCACATGCGTGTGTTTTACACCGAACTGGTTCCGCTTCTTTATCATTACGTTGGAATATCCTATCTCGTGTGTTTTACAGAATCCGGTTCCTTCTTTATTATTCTCGTTGGAACATCCCTGTGCGGTGAATTTGAATTTCACGACTTGGTTCCGTTATTTATTATTCTCGCTGAATAACTTGTCTATGCAAGCAACCGCATGCATGGTGATTTCTTTTGTTATTCCATTCTTTATTATACCCGGTTGGTTAAAACTTTTACTTCTATACTCCATGAAATTAGTAGAATATTCTTGATATTTGTGTTTCATCCGAAGATCTTTTCATGGAAATATTCTTCGATCATTCTTGAATTTTACTCTACAAAGCAGTATCATGTTGACAATTTGGACGTTATTAGTTCCTGAATAAATTAATTCGTGAACTTGTTTTATTGAATTATTATGTCATTGTCATCATCCTCATGTTATATTATATTATCTTTGGCTTACGTGCATAGATGAACTTAGTATGATTATGACCAGGGAATCATTCGGTATAATCATGGCTTGTTATAAATGATGTGATAAAAGTCCTCGGTATTCTGTAATGCGTTGATGGATAGTTTTTGGTATGATTATGACCGGGGTGATTCGATATAGTCATTACCATTGATAATTTGATGAAAATCCTTGACCATGGGTACGAGGATGATTAGATATTGTGGTTTATTCATTAAACCGAGTCTTAGTGATAAAAATTTATGAAAACCTTTTAAAACCTAAAAGATAGTAGACTTTATTTTCTACTTGACTCTTTTAATGGATTGCATATTCACCGCAGCTAAAGCTGGTTGTCTATTGTATTTTATCAGTTTAACATTGTTGAAGACTATTGATAATTTATTCTGCATTATCTTAGTTATAATATTTCTTACTGGGCTAGTTGAGCTCACCCTTTCTTTCACTGTTCTCTTCAGGAAATGAGAATATAGCTGGGACGAGTCGGGGGAAAAGAGTGATGGTCCCGAAGATAGCATTAGTAGTCCTCACTATTCTGTTAAATAGTGTGACAATAAATGTAATGAGGACTCCTTGAGTATGGATATTGTCTAAATGACAATATTCCTATTAGAACTCTTAGTTTATGTATTGTTAAGTATGTTACACCTACGGATGTATAATTAAGTTTATATTTGAATTTATGTACCATGTAAGTGGCGACCCAAGATGGGTGGCGTATACCTAATTTTGGGGGCGTCACAGTTGGTATCATAGCTTAGGGATATGATCCCTGGCTAAGATGTGAGACTAGAACTAGGAGGGGAGAGATAGGGAATTCCTTTGCTAGTATGACCTACCTAAGTTTATTTGGTATTTGATTGGTCGGTCAGAGTATAGTGATAATATGTTGCATGTCAATTAACACTTATTTTGTGGCAGTGTTTGAAAATGGCATCCGAGAATGTTGAGAATAGCAATGGAGCACAGGAGACTGTTGATTCTCCATAGATCAATAATCAGGACAATGTGCAACAGGATGGCGATAATCCTCTGTAAACAACAACACTGATCAATTGACGAACGACGGTACGTTTAAGAGGTTTTTAGAATTCATGATACATCAGGCGAAAGTGACTCCTGTCCAAAACGTAGGTGGAAACACGGAAAACTCTCGGGCGGTCACCGCTAAACAATTCAAGGAGCTGGGACCACCGGAGTTTAAGGGAGAGCCAAAACCACTTCTGGCGGAAGCATGGATAAAGCAGATTACCAAGATATTTGATGTCTTGGGATGCTCCGAGGAGCAAAAGGTTCCCTTTGCCGCCTTTATGTTGCGCGAAGAGGCAGATTACTAGTGGGAATCGGTAAAACGTACTCAACCTGCTATACTGAAGATATCTTGGGAGAAGTTCCAGGAGCTGTTTAACGACAAATACTTTCCTGAAAGTATTCGCCACATGAAGGAGGTGGAGTTTATCAAGTTGGAACAAAACAATATGACCGTGTCGCAATTCGGGGAAAAATTTGCGGAGTTATCACGATTTGCGTCCCACTTGGTGGATAATGAAGAGAGAATGGCGCGAATGTTTTTAAGAGGTTTGAAGCCGAAGATACGTCAACATCTTATTTCTCATAAAGCGTGTGTTTGTATTCAGATGTTGTAAATAGGGCTCGATTAATGGAGCGCGATAACGAGTCAACGCGAACTAAAAGAGAGCGGTATGCAAAAATTATAATACCAATGAGAGTAGTCATCGAGCGGTGACAACAAGTGTGGAGGGAATCAACAAAGCAGATATGGTAACCACCCGGTGGTAATCGTGGTCAAAGCAAGAAGAATGGACATTTCAAGAAAAGGAGATTCAACAATGATGGAAAGACGTCAGCACTAGCACCCGTTGTTAAGGAAAGAGAAAGACCACCTATCATATGCTTCAAATGCGGAGGAGAGGGACACATCAGTCCGAACTGCGCCATGCCGTCCAAAGCATGTTATAATTGTGGAAGAGAAGGTCACTTAGCTAGATTTTGTCGTTTACCGAAGACAAATTCAACTAGGATGGAGGCACCAAAGGCTATCCCAGAAAAACCAAAGCCGGTAGTTTAAGAGAGAGCGTTTTTTTTCTCGTGACGAGGAACCTGAATAAAATTATCACTGGTAAGTTAATCATAAGCTCTTGCGAAGTCTATACCGTGTTAGATACCAGTTCTACCCACTCTTTTATTTCACCTAGTTGTGTTCAACGTTTAAATTTGACTCCGAAGAAGTTAAACATTGACTTATTGGTTGAAACTTCGTTAGTAGGAGCCTTCGCTACCTCTACTATTTTTAAATCTTGTTTTATTCAAATAAACATTTTCACGTTACCTGTCGATTTTATCTCTTTGAAAATATTTGTCTTTGATGTGACTTTAGAAATCGATTGGTTAAATACTCATCATGATTTTTGTAAGGTTGTTAGCTTTCATACTCTTAACCAACATGTTATGCGAATTCAAAGTAACCAAACCACTAAAGTCAATTATTGTCATATCAAGCCATAAGTAAAGAGCCCGATCCTTTCGTTGTTGACTTCCTTGTGTGGAATGCACCGAAGCCAGACTTTCTGTAGGCGACGTCGTGACTGAAGATGGCAAGTTGATAGGTATCATTGTGAGGTGTTATCCAGGTTAAGGGATAGAAGTCACAGTTGGTATTAATGTGACGTACTATCCAAGTCTTGGACGAGAGTAGCAGTTTTGAATGATATTTCTATCATTAATAAATTTCTTGACGTATTTTTTAAGATTTCCTAGCCTACCCTAGAGCGTGAAATTGAATTTTGTATTGACCCCAGTACAAAACCCATTTCTTAAACCCTCAAATATTTCTTCAACTAAAATGAACAGTTTACGTGGTTTATGATGAAAGTCATAATAAAAGCATTGGACTAATGAAAATCATGGGTATACGTGGTATTAGTAAGTGTTATGATGAGTTATGTTGGTTAGTATGTGAAAACATGAAAGTTTCTTAAAAATCACAAGGAGTTAAAAACCAGATTTTGGTGAAAAACGTAACATGAAATTCAATTGACCAAATCTCTTATTATATTTTGAATTTTTGAGTGTGGTTAAGTCCTAGAGTTAGATCTATGAGTTACCTAACTAATCCAAGTGGAATCAATGAAAAAGGTGTTGTAGATTTTCGTGGTGTGGGTGATTTTAGCAAAGGAGTCAAAACTTCAAAATGTCCAAAAAAAGTCACGCCACGTTTTTGTAAGGGTTGTTTCGGCCACTTAATTAGTGAGAAAAATTCAGGCCTTTTGGGACATAAAATTATATGGTATAAAGAACATTGTGTCCAAAAATGAGCTCATTCTAACTTAAAATGAACAAGTTATGACCATTTCAATATTTAGGTTTTTTGACGAAAAATGCTATAAGCGGAGTTCTATAACTCGATGACCATGAAATTTAAAGCTGGAGGCTCACATTAACATGTGTAAGGTCCTGCCAAGATTTGGGAATTTTGGAGTTAAACTTGAGGTAGCTAATTTCTTAAGGAATTAATTAGAAATTGATTTTTGAAAAATAGTAAATGAATTTTTAAAAATTCGAGAAAATATATTTTCATTATGGGACTATATTATGCTAAATCCCAGAAAAGAAATATTTTTGGGACTGATTTGGTATTTTTCATGAAAATAGTTTAGTTACTGAACATGTGAGTTAAATATGTTATGTGAAGTAACAAAGTTGAAAATAGGATTTTATGGCTAGAGAATCCTATATAGAGTATATGCATATTTTTTGAGGATTTGATAATTGGTGATGATATCTTATGAGTATGGCATTTTGAATGATTAAATGCATTATATGGTAAAGCGTAAACAATTGAGATAAATTGTTTATAAATTTAAGAAGTGATTAAAATATTGTTATAATATTAATGATATTAGATTATGAGATTATTAAGTGATTGATAACATGGGGATATTCTTGAATCCTGGATAAATTATATTATAAATGTTTAATATTTATCCTTTATCTCATTTGATTGATTCTTTATATCATTATCCTCATGCTTATATTATGTTGAAAGTCATATGTGGCCTGTAGTGTATAGATGGACTTGGTATGATTATGACCAGGGATTGTTTGGTATAATCATAACCGTAATTGAAAACACGATTATCTTTGGCCGTAGTGCATGGATAATTTGTGGTCGTGATACTAATGAATACACGATTATCTTTGGCCGTAGTGCATGGATAATTTGTGGTTGTGATACTAATGAATACACGATTATCTTTGGCCGTAGTGCATGGATAATTTGTGGTCGTGATACTAATGAATACACGATTATCTTTGGCCGTAGTGCATGGATAATTTGTGGTCGTGATATTAATGAATACACGATTATCTTTGGTAGTAGTGCATGGATAATTTGTGGTCGTGGATATCTTAATGAATACACGATTATCTTTGGCCAGTAGTGCATGGATAATTCGTGGTCGTGATACTAATGAATATCCTTGGCCTGTAGTGCAGGGATGATTCGATGATATGGATTAATTATTGAGTTGAGTCTCAAAGAATGAAATATTAATTCATGGATGTGGTAAAAGTCATCTTTGGTAGTAGTGCATTGATAGACTTGGTATGATTATGACCACGGATTATTCGGTATAATCATGATCAGATTGAAAACACGAATATCCTTGGCTAGTAGTGCATGGATAATTCGTGGTCGTGATACTATTAAGTCGCGTCTCAAAGATTATTGGTTTCTGATTGTATATCTTTAGCTTTGTAGTGCAAAGATGAATTGTTAATGAATATCTTTGGCGGATCACGAAGATGAATTTAATATTTTTAACGATAAAGGTATTCAAGGTATCCTCACCTCTTTATCATATCGTGCACGTACCCTAATTTCGAGGGCAAAATTTCATAAGAAGGGAGGTTGTAAACCCCAGCTTTTATAAATAAAGATGAATTTTCTATAAATATTATTTTTGAATATTATGGAATAAATTTGATATAATGTTATAGTTGTGGGTAATATTTTTAAAATTTTGCAAAGTAAACAAGTTGTTATAAAATATTCGTTTGGTTGGGGAATATTCTTTTTTTGTCGGGGAATATTCAGATGACGACGACTCAATCGATGGTGGACCCCCTAACGGAAGTATTGTCGTAGTTAGAAAAAGCGACAAAATTATCTTTCTATAAAAATAACGGCAGAGGTGTTACCGTTGAAACTGTTGAACTACCCGGTAGTAAAAGTACAAGAATACGCGTGGTTGCATAGTAGTTAACACCAGATTGATTATTGATGCTTACGTGAGAAGTCACTTAGCTATACTCAATTATTACTACGATGAATTGTTGCATCATATCTCTTATATTATCGATTCAATTATTGTCACAAAGATCATCTCGTATAATATGTTATATTATTAATTGAGACGACAAGTTATAAATGATTAATAATTGTTGAAAGATTAAATATGTGTTGATTAAAAATAAAATGATTTGTGATAATATTTATTCAATCCTTGATGTATATAAAGAGTTTGTTATGAGGCGTTTGTGGTAAGTTTGATTATTTTTATGGGGGGCCATATGTCATCATCTAAGAGTCTCTTCGTCAATAGTATTTACCTTTGTGAATAGTAATTACCTTCATCAATAGTATTTACCTTTGTGAATAGTAATTACCTTTGTGAATAGTAATTACCTTCGTCAATAGTATTTACCTTTGTGAATAGTATTTACCTTTGTGAATAGTAATTACCTTTGTGAATAGTAATTACCTTTGTGAATATTATTTACCTTCATCAATAGTATTTACCTTAAACAATAGTAATTACCTTCTTCAATAGTAATTACCTTAAATCAATAGTAATTACCTTCATCGATAGTAATTACCCCTTCAGTAAATAGTAGTTGTCTCTTCAATATTACCAAGAGTCATTTTGACCCTTCGTTAAGACCAAGAGCCACCCTCAGCTTTTTCTATAAATAGAAAGCTCATTCCTTCATTATTTCTTATTTAATTCATTGAAACTCTACAGAGAGAGAAACTATAGAGAGAAAGAAGAAAAGTATTCGCTACTTCACTTTTCCAATATTGGTTCTTCTAAGGTAAGGGTATTATTTGTTGTACGTAGTAAGGGGTATTATTTGTTGTACCCGTAAGGGGTGTTATTCTTTCTTATTCATGAAGAGAACTTCTGATATTCCATTCATTATTATTCTATTGGAATAACTTGTATACGCGGCATACCCTATACTTGGTGAAAACCCTCTGTTATTCCATTCTTTATTATTACATTGGAATAACTCAGATACTGTGCATACCCTATACATAATGTGATCGTGGTTTACCCTATACTTGGTGACATTCTTCTATTATTACATTGGAACATCACATGCGTGTGTTTTACAATCGAACTGGTTCCGTCTTTATCATTCTCGTTGGAATATCCTATTCGTGTGTTTTACACCGGATCCGGGTTCCTTCTTTATTATTCTCATTGGAACATCACGCTTGATTGTGAATTTCACACGACCGGTTCCGTTATTTATTATTCATTGAATAACTTCGTCATGGCGTAAGTACCGCATGCATGGTGATTTCTTTTGTTATTCCATTCTTTATTATACCCGGTTGGTTAAAACTTTTACTTATACTCCATGAAATTAGTAGAATATTCTTGATATTTGTGTTTCATCCAAAGATCTTTTCATGGAAATATTCTTCCGATCATTCTTGAATTTTACTCTACAAAGCAATGATCATGTTGACAATTTGGACGTTATTAGTTCCCGAATAAATTAATTCGTGAACTTGTTTTATTGAATTATTATGTCATTGTCATCATCCTCATGTTATATTATGTTATCTTTGGCTTACGTGCATAGATGAACTTAGTATGATTATGACCGAGGATCATTCGGTATAATCATGGCTTGTTATAAATGATGTGATAAAAGTCCTCAAAGTGGCACTGTAATGCAAATTGATGGATAGTTTTGGTATGATTATGACCGAGGGGTGATTCGGTATAGTCATTACCATTGATAATTTGATGAAAATCCTTGACCGTGTGGTAATGAGGATGATTAGATATTGTGGTTTATTCATTAAACCGAGTCTTAGTGATAAAAATTTATGAAAACCTTTTAAAACCTAAAAGATAGTAGACTTTATTTTCTACTTGACTCTTTTAATGGATTCAGATATTCATTGCAGATTAAACCTGGTTGTCTATTGTATTTTATCGGTTTAACATTGTTGAAGACTATTGATAATTTATTTCGCATTATCTTAGTTATAATATTTCTTCTTTGGGCTAGTTGAGCTCACCCTTTCTTTCACTTTGTTCTCTTGAAATGAGAATATAATTTTGGGACGAGTCGGGGAAAAGAGTGATGGTCCCGAAGATAGCATTAGTAGTCCTCACTATTACATTAAATAGTGTGACAATAAATGTAATGAGGACTCCTTGAGTATGGATATTGTCTAAATGACAATATTCCTATTAGAACTCTTAGTTTATGTATTGTCGTATGTTACACGACAGATGTATAATTAAGTTTGTATTTGAATTTATGTACCATGTAAGTGGCGACCCAAGATGGGTGACGTATACCTAATTTTGGGGGCGTCACAATTAAGGACTTTGGTGATAGCCCCAACGTCAACATCCTAAAAGATTTGGATCATGCATCCAATCGGGTCATAGTTGTCAATCCCCAGTAGAAGCTACAAGGAGCCGGCAATCATCCCCAACATATTGGGCAACAACCCCACACACATGCATCATACATTTGCATCATGTTGCATTTCAAGTGTCTATAATTCTTCATCCTACCCATGCATTGCATTACATGAATATGATAAAGAGGGGCATCTATAGACACTTGAAATTTTCTGCACACCTGTCATTGACATTATAGGAGGGAAAATTCGTCTTTCAGAGATAACCCTGGAAGACAGTTCACGTCAAGACCGGATACTACCAGAAGTTTAATCTCAACCCCGGAACACACCCTGGGAGTAACAGTTCCAACCTCGGAGATAACCCTGAGGCATGCAGTTCCAATATCGTAGATTCCATCGGAGAAGACCGATTAATCTCGGAGATAACCCCGAGGTATCCAGTCTCAGTCCCAACACTGAGAGTAGCATTTACCAACCTTGGTGATAACCCCAAGGAATGTAGTTCCGGCGATAACCCCAGAAATGCTTATTTCAAATGCATGCAATCAGCTTCAACCTCGGCACTCACACTGAGGCACTCAGTACGAGACCCAGAGATAACACCGGGAAGACAAGCACACCTCAAAGATGACACTGAGGACCTTCAACACTGCAAAGCAAGTCAATCTCGAGAGATAACCACGAGCAACGCGTCGCTTTACCATTTCAAATCGGGCGATAACCTCGGTGAGGGGCAAAGTCATCATCTTGCTACTCTGACGCCACATCATGTTGTCTCAACATTTCACACATACATTTCTACACAACAATATCCCACAAGAATCAAGGAAAACCAATCCCGAGTGACTATTATGCTGGGTAACAGATAGAATTTGAAGCTTGAATATAGGAGGGCACCGTCCCATCTTCTTGACTTTGTACAACCTCTAATCCCATGCCATTACATAACTCTTGGCAATGGCAGTCCAAAATAGGTCTTACATACCTCAATCGGATGCTCGTATTGCAATTCTGAAAGTTCGAGCAGACATTACAGTGCTTATGTACACGTACTGTGAGACGACGCGGCCCACAAAGCCTGGGGCAACCCAGCCAGCCGCAGATACAACTGCGACTAGCTGCAGGCACCTACGGCTCTCCCCTCTATAAATAAAGGGCTTGGGGTGCCCATTTGTAAGAAAAAAAGGGGAGGAAGCCCTGCCAAATTTGCTCCGTACTTACAATATACTGAGAGCTTTCTCATTTTAAACACTTGTGAGCTCACATATAGCAACTTTTCTACTGGCAGGAGCTGAGTGTTCATCCACTTTAAAGATATAGGAGTCTTCTTTAGCAGCCCACTGTAAGCCTTCTGACACACTTTAAAGCATTTCTCTTCATCTTTGCACACACCCTTCTTCACATTGAGAGTCGTGTTGTGTGTATTTGCCCGGACTTCATTCCGTGGTTTTATTTCAGTTTGTATATGTGAGACCCCAAATTTTATGAATAAAGATTTAATTTTCTCGAAATATTTTTTTTGAATATTATGGTGTGGATTTGAGATAGTGTTATAGTTGTGGGTAGTATTTATAAATTTTGCAAAGTATGCAAGTTGTCATATTATATTCGATTGGTCGGGGAATATTTGTTTTATCAGGGAATATTCGTGCAACGACACAATTATTGGTGGACCCCGCAACGGAATTATTGTCGGAATAAGAAAACGACAAAAATATTTTATTAAATAACGGCGGAAGTTTTACTATTAATACTGTTGAACTACTTGGTAGTAAAAGTACAGTAATACGCGTGGTTGCATAGTAGCACACGGTATTGATTATTGATGCTTACGTGATAAGTCACTCAGTTTTATTTCATTAGTATTATTAATGTAATAAAATAGAAAAGTTTTTTATATAAATAGAATACTTTTATAAAGTTATTCGTTTTATTAGACTATAAATAGAATATATTATATTCTATTATGCATAGTATTTTGCATAGTAAAATCTTTTTATATAAAACAGAATACTTTTATAAAGTTATTTGTTTTATTAGACTATAAATAGAATATATTATATTTTATTATGCATAGTGTTGCATAGTGCCGGCATAGTGTTGCATAGTGCCTGCACAGTGTTTTGCATAGTAAAATCTTTTTATATAAAATAGAATACTTTTATAAAGTTATTCGTTTTATTAAATTATAAATAGAATATATTATATTTTATTTTAAAATTTTGTTTTAAATCTGGACCGTCCATTTAAAATAAATCAATCTGGATCGTTCATGAATTAATTACTATGCAGTCCATTCTTCAATAAATAGAAGCTCATTCCTTCATTATTTCTTACGAATTCACTGAAACTCTAGAGAGAGAATTCTTCTTCTATAATCTTGAGCGTATTTCTTTAGAGTTTAAGAAAGCTTTGAGCGTAGTGCAAGTTTTCTTCGAGTATATCCTCGCCCTACCAGTCGAAATACTCTTCTTTCAAAGGTAGGGGATATTATTTGTTGTACTCGTAAGGGGTATTATTTCTTTTGTATTCATGACGAGAACTTCTGTTATTCCATTCTTTATTATTCTATTGGAATAACCTGTAAACGCGGGCTACCCTATACTTGGTGAAATTTTTCTATTATTCCATTCTTTATCATTATGTTGGAATAACCTGTTTATGCGAAGTACCGCATACATGGTGAAATTCTTCTATTATTCCATTCTTTATCATTATATTGGAATAACATGTTTATGCGAAGTACCGCATACATGGTGAAATTCTTCTGTTATTCCATTCTTTATTATTCTGTAGGAATATCCGCACCGGTCGTATTATGCCCCGACTGGTTCCATTATTTATTATTCTCATTGGAATATCACGTCATGCATTTTACGTGGGACTGGTTCCGCTTCTTTATTATTCTGTTTGAATATCATGTATATATGCGTTTTACTACGGGACTGGTTCCGCGTCTTTATTATTCGTTGGAATATCCTGCATGCGTTTCTGTGGGACCGTTAAAATCTTTATTATTACGTTAGAATAACTCGCTTGTCTGCGGTATATCGCATGCACGGTGATTTCTTTTGTTATTCCATTCTTTATTATACTCGGTTGGTTAAAGTTTTGGCTTCTATACTCCATGAAATTAGTGGAATATCCTTGATATTTGTGCTTCATCCAAGATCTTTTCATGGAAATATTCTTCGAGCATTCTTGAATTTTACTCCACAAAGCAAGATCATGTTGACAATTTGGACGTTATTAGTTCCTCGGATAAATTAATTCTTGAACTTGTTTTATTGAATTCTTATATCATTGTCATCATCCTCATGTTAATATTATGTTGAAAGTAATATGTGGGCTCAGTAGTGCATAGATGGACTTGGTATGATTATGACCGAGATTATTCGGTACAATCATGACCGTAATGTTACACATGATGTGGAAAAAGTCCTCATCGCCCATAGTGCATTGATGGACGAGTTTTTGGTATGATTATGGCTATGGATTCTCTTGATTGGCCAAGTGCAAAGATGAATTGTTTTATGGCATGATCAAGATCAGTTGATGAAAACACGATTATCTTTGGCCCGTAGTGCATGAATAATTCGTGGTCGTGATACTAAAGAATATCCTTGGCACAGAGTGCGTGGATGATTTGATGATGTGGATTATTTATTGTCGAGTCTCACGATAAAAGTGATGAAAAACCTTTTAAATCATAGAAGATAGTAGATTTTATTCTCTACTTGACTCTTCTAATGGATTGCTTGTTCCGCTGCAGTTAAACTTGATGTTTATTATATTTTATCAGTTTAACACCGTTGAAGGGGAACGATAAATTATTCTGCATTATCTTAGTCATAATATTTCTTACTGGGCTAGTTGAGCTCACCCTTTTGCTTTCATTGTTCTCTTCAGGAAATGAGAACGTAGCAAGGACTAGTCGGGGAACAGAGTGATGGTTCTAGATGGTGCATTAGTAGTCCTCACTATTCTGTGAAATAGTGTGATAATAAATGTAATGAGGAATCCATTGAGTTTGTATATTGTCTAGATGATAATATTTGTATTAAAACTCACAGCATATTTTTAGTCGTATTTTACACGACTGTTGTATAACTAAGTTGTATTTGAATTTTGTACCATATATTTGGTGACTCAAGATGGGTGATGTATACCTATTTTGGGTGCGTCACAGTATATACATAAATATATATATATATATATATATATATATATATATATGGACTAACATTATCGAGTTATGCATCGATTGAGCCTAGATTTCAGTCTGGAGTGTTTATTTGGTTTTTTATATATATATACTTATATATATATGAACTGTGTGTCGGACTTTGTTCGATGAGCCTAGACTTACGTCTGGAGCGTTTACTACTTTAATATATATATATATATATATATATATATATATGTATGAACTGTGTGTCGGACTTTGTTTGATGAGCCTGGATTTACATCCGGAGCGTTTACTTGCTTTTATATATATATATGAACTGTTTTACATCCGGTGCGTTTATCGCTTTTTTATATATATTTCGTCCCTCCTGGAGTTTACTTCGTGGTGGTTGATCGCTTTTACAGTCTTCTTTATGTTTTGTCCCGCCTAGAGTTTCCTCCGTGGTGGTTGATCGCTTTTACAGCTTTCTTTACTTTTTGTCCCGCCTGGAGTTTCCTCCGTGGCAATTGATAGCTTTTACAACTTTATTTACATTTGCTGATCCCCCATGGAGGTGCTTCGTGGTGGCTGATCATGTTTGTATATATATATTTACAACTTTTATATATATACCTGCTTACTACTTTCATACAAATTGAGGCATCATGTGAGCCTAGGAATCATGTGATCACAGATTCAGTCTATTGGATCTAGATTCGGTTCTCGTGATGGACATTTTTAGTTGTAAGCAGCTTGTAAATTTATCTCCGGTGTCTAAATTTCCTCAGATGGTTTTTATACCCACGAGGAAGTCGGCAGTATTTTGTACATTATTTCTTTATAGATGCTTCGCATCTCAAAAATAAAAACAATTAAGCCGAGAACTTAATAAAAAATGGAAGTGTAAAAGGTCTCAATTACTATTGAGCACAAGGGTTTGAAAAATCTCTTTTATCAAACATCGCTGCCATATCTTGCTAAAAATTGAATTTTTACATAAATTCAAACCCTGTGTATATAGGTGCGAATGAGGCCTCGCACTACTTCCAAATAAACAACACATTGACCCACACACGCATTTAGATAATAGTTTCTTGAAAAGTGGCGGTCACCGTGGTAACACGGATGTCGGCGGGTGTCTAACACCTTCCCTCCGCATAATTAAGTCCCTGAACCCTAATGAATCTCGGTTTTTCACCGAATTCGTTTAGCGATGTCACATCATTTGGTCAATGTGCATACCTTTTCTCGGCCAGGTTGGTACAACCATTTAAAAACCAATGGCGACTCTTAATGATCCATCGTCGACATTATACATGTCGGGCCTTTTTCACTTGTTTTTTCAAACAAATCTCACCTAACATGAGAACACCAAAGAACAAGTAACGAAAAGGGACAACTAAAAATCCCGACGTCGACACTTATACGGACATAATTAGACACTACAATATATACAAATGTTCTACAATACTTATACAGACGCAATTAGACCCTATAATATATACAAATATTCTACAATAACATGAATACAAATGAACTATAAACTAGTAAAAGTATCATCATCGGGCGGAGGTGAACGACGCTACTCTGGTGTATGGAAATCAGGGTCATCCGCCTGCTCGTCATTGCCAGTTATATGTTTTGCTTCTATTTTTCTGCCTTTGTTCATTCTACAAATGCAAGTGATTTAAGTACATATTTGATTATGTGGTGCATCCTAGGTTTCTAATCTAGTATGTCAGCCCATCATACATGTGTTGTTGATTAGATAAGTTCCTTATTATTTTAAGTACGTAGAGAGGAGATACTCGAAAAGGATGCAAAACTTTATACTCGAAAAGGATGCAAAACTTCCAGATATGTATACACATATGCATGTCTATACAAGGGTATGACCTTATGTATATAGTGGTATTTGTATATGAATTTTTTACTGGGGTGGACTAGCCATTTGATGAACTACCAACTGAAAGTGCGTGTGTTTTATTTTGTCTCATTTATGTATTTGCAGGTAGAGATACCTCAGAAGATACATGTCGATGGAGATGTGAACAGAGCACGATGTATGCTATAAAACCCATCTATTGTTGCAGCAAAGACTAGTAGTTGCATATATTGGCTTAAGATATGGCAGGTGGTCTGGTATTTTTCTTCCTTCGCTGATGTTTGAATCGGCAAAAAGGCTATTGGATGATGTGGCATGTGGGTCTCCATGAGGCCAAATTTGTGATAATAAATTTGCTCTAAATTTGATTAAGTAATTGTTAAGTCTTGTTAAGTCTTGCGTTGTAATGTGAATGATTTTAAATGATGTATATAATATTTGTTATGTTTTATTTTATAGTGTATTTGTGTTTGTTGAATAAATGTGCATTATTAATTTATTTATTTTTGAAATCTAAAATGTCTATAGCGGCGGTCGCCGACCGTCGCTATAGTCCTAAAGACTGTCGCTATAGAGTTTAGCGACGGCTTCTATGGTGAAATCCTATTGCGATGGTCTTTAGGCCTATAGCGACGGTCGCTAAATCCTATAGCGACGTTTTGCATGAATTCTAGAAAGCTCATAAACATACCATCGTTCATCATTTGGTCGATGTTGTTGTTTACAGGAGGATTATTGCCTTCTTGATGCACATTATCCTGGTTATTGATTGGCGGTGACTCAATGGTCGCATGAGCTCCATTGCTTATCTCAAAATTTTCAGATGTCATTCTCAAACACTGCCACAAAACAAGGGTTAATTGACATGCCACATATTATCTCTATATTCTGACAGACCAATTAAATAACAAATAAGCTTAGGTAGGTCATACTAGCGAAGGATTTACCCGTCTCTCCCCTCCTAGTTCTAGCCTCAAATCACAGCCAGGGATCATATCCCTAAGCTTTGATACCAACTGTGACGCCCCCCAAATAGCTATACACAACCCATTCTGAGTCGCCAAATACATGGTACATAACTCAAATACAAACTTAATTTATACAATTATCAACTGTCATGCAAAATACGACAAAACATAAACTGAGAGTTTTTAACATGAATATTGTCTCGTAGACAATATCCAAACTTAAATGAAGTCCTCATTACAATTATTATCACACTATTTTAAAAAATAGTGAGGACTACTATAGCAACCATCTTGGACCGTCACTCCATTCCCCGACTAATCCCAACTATATTCTCATTTCTTGAAGAGAACAATGAAAGAAAAGGATGAGTTCAACTAGCCCACTAAAGAATATTATTACTAAGATAATGCAGAATAAATTATCATTAGCCTTCAACGAGTGTAAAACTGATAGAATACAATAGAAAAAAAGTTTAACTGCAGCGGAACACCATTAGAAGAGTCAAGTAGAGCATGATATCTACTATCTTCTATGATTTAAAATTTCATCATCAATATTTTATCTCTGTAACACATCTCAATAAATAATCCACGTCACTGAATTATCCATGCACTACGGGCAAAAGATATTCGTTAGTATCACATCCACGAATTATCCATGCACTACGGGCCAAGGATATTCGTTATTATCACCAATGGTCATGATCATGCCAAATAACTATCCATCAATGCACAATGGGCCAATGAGGACTTTTACCACATCATTCGTAACATTACAGGTCATGATTATACCGATACATAATTCATGGTCATAATCATACCAATCAATAGTCCATCTATGCATTACGGGCCTAAGATGACTTTCATCACAATTTAAGCATTAGAATGATGATAATGATATGAGAATTCAATTAAGTGAGAGCAAGGATAAATTTTAAAGATTTATAATTCAATTTATCCAGATTTCAAGAATGTCCAAATCGTCAACATGATAACTGCTCTGTGGAGTACAATTCAACAATAATATTCATGTATCAAAAATAATTTAGATAGAAAAGAAATCAATTTTTGTCGTGAATAGTACCCTGGGTGAATAGTACCCCGTGAATAGTACCCCGACGTGAAAAGATTAAAATTTAACAAGAATGTTCAAAAAAATATTTCTGTGAAACGATACTAGGCGAAGGCAAATTTCAAGAATATTTTACTAATTTTAAGGAGTATAGAAGCAATACTTATCAAAATAAGTGTAGAATTAGGAATATGAAATGAAATAATATTACTTACATACTACATAGTATGGAAGAAAATATTATTTCTTACGAATATTGAACAAAAATAATATCCCTTACGAATATTGAACGAAAATAATATACCTTACGGATATTGAATGAAGACAATATCCCTTACGAATATTGAACGAAAATAATATTCCTTACGAATATTGAACGAAAATAATATTCTTAACAAAAACGAAAAAGAATATCTCTTACGAATATGAAATAAAAAATACTCCTTACCTTAAAAAGAGAGTACTTCTGACTAGTATAGTAGAGATATTCTTAAGGAAAACTTGCACTATTTGCTACATTCAAACTTTCTTTAAACTCAAAAGAAATACGCTCAATATTATAGAAGAAGAATTCTCTGATTGTTGTGTGATTTTCATTTCTAAACTAAGCATCTTATTTATAAGAGAATGACTGGATACTATTTGGATGCATAATAAGGAAAAATCACATACGACTTCACAGGAGAAATTCGACTTCGTCTGATTTTTTCTAATTTTACTATGCAGCACTATGCAAATACTATACAAACACTATGAAGTATTATGCATTACTATACAGTACTATGCAAACACTATGCAATGTAATAAAATATAATTTATTCTACTTATAAAAAGTATTTTGTTTTATATAAAAAAATTTCTATTTTATTACTATTATAATAATAATAAAATAAAAACTGAGATAACTTTCTACCGACAATTTTGAAAAATGAGTAAGTGGGGGTCCATGTAATAAGTCAAACTTACAAAAAATACTTCATAAAAAACAACCCTCTATTTATCACAAATCACTTGACTTCTCTAAACACGTTTTTAATAATATTTATTCATCATTAATATTATAACTCGCATTATTAACAACCAGATCATTCCTAGGAAAGAGGGGGCTTTCCGATAAGGACTTCTCCTTATTGGCGCGCAATTAGATGACCAAACCCTTTCCTCGACAGAACTTTCTAAACATTGTCAATAATGTAAATAATAATATTAATAATTGTGTCGTCTCATTTATTGATTTAATAATATAAATATTGTGCAGATGATACTGTGACAATAATTGAATCAATAATATGAGATACTGTGCAGCAACTATTGTTGCAATAATTGAGTATAACTGAGTGACTTCTTACGTAAGCATCAATAATCAGAGATACTGTGCAATACCATGTGCTACTGTGCAACCACGCGTATTATTGTACTTTTATCACCAGGTATTTCAACAGTTAACGGTAAAAATCTTACCGTTATTTTTATAAAAATTATTTTTGTCGCTTTCTAAATCCGAAAGTATTTCCATTTTGGGGTCCACCAATGATTGTGTCGTCGTACGAATATTCCCTGATAAAATGAATATTCTCCGACCAAACGAATATTTTATGACAACTTGCTTACTTTGCAAAATTTGCAAATATTACCCACAACTATAACATTATATCAAATCCACACCTTATTACTCAAAATAACATTTAGAAAAAATTAAATATTTATTCATAAAATGTTGGGGTCTTACATTTATTGTACCTAAGACAAAGAGAAATTTCACCACCTGTTTTTACCTAAAACACAAAGCTCATGGTTATACCAAATCACAGTTCATGTTTATAATTACGCCATTAAATTCATCGTTGCACTCCAGGCCAAAGATATTCAACTATAAAGTCAATAATCAATAGTCCATCTGTGCACGTGTAAAACCAATAATCAACAGTCCATCTTTGCACGGAAGCCAAAGATATACAACTGTATAACCAATAATCAACCGTCCTTCTTTGCATGTAAGCCAAAGATATACAAATCAGAAACTAATAATCAATGGCCCATCTTTCAGAAGCCAAAGATATACAATCAGAAACTAATAATCAACTGTCCATCTTTGCACGTAAGCTAAAGATATACAATTGTAAAGCCAATAATCAACAATTCATCTTTGCACTACGGGCCAAAGATGACTTTTACCACATCTTTTGTATGTAACATTAGTCCATCTTTGCACTACGGGCCAAAGATGACTTTTACCACATCATTTGCCTGTAACATTAGTCCAAATTGCCAACATGATATCTAGAAAATCGATTTAAATTCCTGATAAAATATAAATTTCAAGTAATGTAAAGTTCCTGACTCAAAAATAATAACTTAAGACTGAATAGAAAGATCCAGGTTAAGATATTAGATGAAACACAAATAATTAAGGATATTCTAATCATTTCAGGACTTTTCACCATTTAATGATAAACTGAATAAACGAATAATAATATCTTATCATAATATGGAGTATGAAAGAAAATGATATTCCTTTTACCATAAAAAAATGATACCCCTTACCATAATAATGATATCCCTTACCTTAACATGCGACTTGATTTTACTTTCTGTGAAATTAATCAACTTAAACAATGCTTGCATTACTTATCTACACTTGGAGTAACCTTACACTCAACAAAAATACTCGCTTAGTTGCTCAACCATGCAACCTATTTATACTGAAAATTGAGGAAACACCTAGCACACTTGCTTTGACAAAAATAACCAAATGAGGTATATAATAATGCTGGTAGTGGAATTTATGGTCCCACAGAGAAAATTAAACTCACTTGTACACGTTTTAACAAAATTTGTTCAATAATAGAGTTGTGGTTCATACTACTTTAGAAAACGTAGAGTGTCGGCAAGCCCTACCAAACTTACTTTTGTAAAAAGAAAATAATTGAACAAACATCTGCATATCATACTTATCTTTAATCAACACCTTTTATTCATCAATTATTTACACATTTTCAATCTCTCAACAATTATTCACAATTATTAACATAGACTCACAATACTTCCAACTGGTATAATTTTATCATATCAAATAATACGAGTTACTGTGTAATAACTACTGTGACAATTATTGAATAAAATAATAAGTGACTTCTTACGTAATTAAGAATCAATAATATGAATCACTGTGCAATATCGTGTGCTACTGTGGAATACTGTGTACTATTGTAGAATCACGCGTATTACTGTATTTTTATCATCGGGTATTTCAATAGTTTAACGGTAAAAGCTTTACCGCTATTTTTTTATAAAAAGTTATTTCTGTCACTTTCTATATCCGATAGTTATTCTGTTATGGGGTCCACCAATGATTGGTTAATTCGGCAATGTCGTACGAATATTCCTTGAAGAATATTTTATTACAAATTAATTACTTTACAAAATTTGCACATATCACCCATAACTATAGCATTATATCAAATCAACACTTTACTATAAACAATTAAAATTCTATTAAAAGTCGTCATCAACATAAAACTATATTTATCTCGGATAACATATAAAATAACAAATAATTCATTATTCATTCAAGTTGTCTTTATTTATCACATAAAATTATTATTCATATTCCAAAACTTTAGAAGTAAATAATAAAACTTGAGAAATTTAAAACCTCATATATGACAATTTATTTTTAAAACGACAATCCACTATTCTGCTATTATCACCATTTTTTACTTTAACAAAAATATTATTTTTGTTTTTATCATAACATATTCGTTACTTGTGTGTTTACATTCCAACACCTCATGAGCTTACTAAACATTCTAAAGTTTTTAGAATATTATTCGACTTTTCAACCAATTTTCATATTTTTGGATTATCCGATAATTTTCTACAATTATTTCTATTTATAAAACTATCATTTAATATCTTCAAAATAGAAATACTAACTCCACATACTTTTTATATTAAAAAAATATCATCAATATTAATCTTATATTATTATTATATTTTTCTTAAAATTTCATAATTTTTACCATTCATAGAATTTTCTATGAATTTTCTTTATTTTCAAACTAACTATAAATAGTTTAAAATACAATAATTACTTCGCTTTCAATAATTCATCAAAATATATAGAAATTCTAAGATGATATTATAAGAATTTTGTAAAAATATTCCAACCCAAATAATTTTCTCGATAATATAATTATAAATTTCAATATTCAGAAACTTCAATAATTCATAATAATTAGCTTTTTATCAGAAAATTATGAATCTTATGTCCTTTCCATTTGAAATTTAATTCTCTACAACTTTGTAAAAGAAAGTTTTTCCAAATTTCGCCTCTAATATAGAGAAACAGTCTTACAAAATTAGTTCGCCGGAAAATATTTTCTGGTCATCTTCTCCAACGATCCAAAACTTTTCCGGCGAGTTTTCGCAAATTTTCTTGCCCAGATCAGATCTACTATATTTTAGGAGTCCAACCATTGTGACGCCCCCAAAATTAGGTATACATCACCCATCTTGAGTCGACAGATACATGGTACAGAATTCAAATACAACTTAATAATACAACTATCGTGTACAATATGACAAAACATAAACTGTGAGTTTGAATACAAATATTGTCTACTAGAGAGTATACAAACTCAAAAGGAGTCCTCATTACAATTATTATCACACTATTTCACTGAATAGTGAGGACTACTAATGCACCATCTAGACCATAACTCGTTTCTCCGACTAGTCCCCAAATTTACGTTCTCATTTCTCAAGAGAACAATGAAAGAAAGGTGCGCTCAACTAGACCCAAGAAGAAATATTATGACTAAGATAATGCGTAATAATTTATCGTTAACCTTCACATGATGTTAAACTGATAAAATATAATAACTATCAAGTTTAACTGCAGCAGAATAAGCAATCCATTAGAAGAGTCAAGTAGGGAATAAAATCTACTATCTTCTATGATTTAAAAGGTTTTTCATCACTTTTATCGCTGAGACTTAGCTTAATAAATAATCCACATCATCAAATCATCCCCGCACTACGTGCCAAGGATATTCTTTTAGTATCACGACCACTTAATTATCCATGCACTACTGGCTAAAGATAATCATATTTTCATCAATCGGCCCCGATCATGCCATAAAATAATTCATCTTTTTGACTACTACCAAAGAGAATCCATAACCATAATCATACCAAAAATCGCCCATCAATGCACTACAGCCAATGAGGACTTTTTCCACATCATTTGTAACATTACGGTTATGATTATACCGAATAATCCTCGGTCATAATCATACCAAGTCCATCTATGCACTATGTGCCATGGATGACTTTCAAAAAAATAAACATGAGGATGATGACAATGATATAAGAATTTAATAAAACAAGTTCAAGAATTAATTTATCTAGGAACCGATAACGCCTAAATTGTCAACATGATAATCGCTTTGTAGAGTAAAATTCAAGAATGCTCGGAAGAATATTTCCATGAAAAGATATCTTTGGATAAAGCGCAAATATCAAGGATATTCCACTAATTTCATGGAGTATAGAAGTCAAAACTTTAATCAACTCGAGTATAATAAAGAATGGAATAACAAAAGAAATCACCATGCATGCGGTACTTGGCATGACAAAAGTTATTCCAATAGAATAATAATAAACGGAACTGTGTCAAAGTAAATTAGACCCAATTGTGATATTCCAATGTAATAATAAATAACGGAACTAGGTCCAAACAGAAACACACAGATGGGATATTCTAATGTAATAATAAATAATCGAACCAGTCCCGTAAAATGCATGTGCACAGGATATTCCAATAGAATAATAAAGAATGGAATATTAGAAGAATTTCACCATGTATGCAGTACTTTGCGTATACAGGTTATTCCAACATAATAATAACGAATGGAATAACAGAAGTTCTCTTCATAAATAATAAAGAAAGAGTACCCCTTACGAGTACAACAAATAATATTCTCTACCTTAGAAAGAAGAGTACTAGATATAGAAGTAGTGAAGTAGCAGAACATTTTTCTTCTTTCTCTCTATAGTTTCTCTCTCTAGAGTTTCAGTGAATTCGTAAGAAATAATGAATGAATGAGCTTCTATTTATAGAAAAATGGACTGCATAGTAACTAACTCATGAATGGTCCATATTGATTTACTTTAATCTGACGGTCCATATTTAAAGCAAAATCTTTTAAATAAAATATAATATATTCTATTTATAATCTAATAAAACGAATAACTTTATAAAAGATTTTACTATGCAAACACTATGCAGGCACTATGCAAACACTATGCATAATAAAATATAATATATTCTAATTATTGTCTAATAAAACAAATAACTTTATAAAGTATTTTATTTTATATAAAAAGATTTTCTGTATTATTACATTAATAATACCAATAAAACTGAGTGACTTATCACGTAAGTATCAATAATTAATACCGTGTGCTACTATGCAATCACACGTATTACTGTACTTTTACTACCAAGTAGTTCAACATTATTAACGGTAAAACTTCCGACGTTATTTTTAATAAAATATTTTTGTCGCGTTTTCTCATTAAAACAATAATTCATTATGGGTCCACCAATAATTGTGTCGTTGCACGAATATTCCCTGATAAAACAAATATTCCCCGACCAATCGAATATAATATGACAACTTGCATACTTTGCAAAATTTATAAATACTACCCACAACTATAACATTATCTCAAATCCACACCATAATATTAAAAACAAATATTTCGAAAAAATTAAATCTTTATTTATAAAATCTAGGGTCTCACAACCATGGTCTTAGATTTGAAAACAAACCATCAACCAACGTTAGATATAAGTTTTTCGGCAAAATTCCGGCGAAGCATAATCTCTTTAATTTCTTATTTTCTCTTGTTTAATACTTGTTCAAATCAGCTAAAACAAGTATAAACATAACATCTATACATAAAATTCATGAAATTAACATCTACAATTGAAAATTAAATGATTACCTTTCTTGATTTCTTTCTTTTCCTTCTTTCTTTCTTTCTTTCTTTCTCTTTCCTTTCTCTCTTCTCTCTTCTCTCTTTTCTTCTCCTGAACATGGCTACGGGAGGGAGTATTATTTTATTTTCTTTTTCATTCTTTCTTTTTTCTTTTCTTACTTTCATATTCCTCCCATGTCTCCTTGTCCCCCCATAACATTCATCACTCAACCGCCCATGGGACCCACACCAATCATAGTTAAATTTTCTCCTCTTTTATTAGCTCATTTATCCGATTAATTATCCATTTAACCATTTATCAATTTAACATTTTAGAATTATTGAATAATAATCATAAATTAAATTAGACTTTTATTTCATAAAAGTCGGGATCTTACATCGGCCCCCTTGTCAAAAAGCGGGCTTTGGGCTTCATTTTTTCAGCCCATCAAAACCTGGATCATTTTAGCCCAGCCCGTTTGGGTTAGCCCCAAAAATATGTCAAAATTTGGTCATAAATCAGTCCAAGCTCGTGGGCCAGGCCAACCCGCCTGCCAAAAAGTAGGTTTTACGCTTCACTTTTTCAGCCCACCAAAACCTGGGCCATTTTGGCCCGGCCTACTAATGGTCCAACCCGTTTGCTAGGTCTAGCCAGTCATGTGCCTTGAGCACCCACTATCAAGATACCAAATATATTCCATTGACCTTGGTACATGCATGTATAGTCATTGTTTATTTTGGTACCCAAACTCTCTTGAGTCATGCAATGTTAGTTACCTTGGAAACCCAGACTTGCCTAATCTTGGGTTTATGATATGTAATATGCTCAAAATAACAATCAACAACCTTATGCCTATATTTATGACATTTATTACAATTTATATACTACATATGTGAGGGTTTGTGTGGATATATACTCACTTGTAACTTATATAGTAGATATGCCTTTCTTTTTTATTGAACTCCCTACCTTCACATTGTCCTATTATTTTGAAATTTCATAGAGTAAGAACCAGTTCTACAATTGATTCCAAGTTAACTCGTAGAGTTGTTTCCAAACTTTAGGACTCTTCTAGGCATGGTCGTAGACTTTGTTTTACTTTGTAATTTTACAAAACCTAAACCAGTGTGTGACCTGTTATCCTTTGAAATAACAATATAGTCAGCAGAGATTGGACGACATGAAATACTCGGCTCAACAATCTCTTTGGATTTTACAAACACGGTGCTTATATGGGAAGAAGAAGCATCGTTGTTGATAGCTTCCATTGATTTTTCCATATTTAGGTTGGATGAAGATAGAACTTCAAACCTCAATCCTGTTCTGTCAGAAACAACTCTCTGACTTGTCATTAGTGAATCCATAGATGAGGAAGAATGATTCCACATAGAGATTATCTTCTCTAATTCCTCTATTTTAAGGCTAAAAGTAGACTCCCTCAACGTGTTGGCTTCAGTTATCTTTCTTAAAATTTTATTTTCCAACCTCAAGCTTGGATAGAAAAGCAGTGCTTCTTAGAGTAGTTTCAAACTATGCTTACACTTTCTCTTTATCCTCTTAAAGAAGAGAATAATCATTTGATAGAACCCTGAACAACTTCATGTATCTATGTAATTCAGATGTAATATCATGCAAGACTATTCTAAGATCATCCATGTGAGATCCCGAATTTTATGAAATAAAAGTATTCAATTTGTCTATTTTAGTAAATAGTAAAATTGATAAAAGGTTAAAGTTAAGGGTGATGTGTGAAATTTTTCAAAGTAAAAAAGTTGTCATAAAAAATAAATTGGTAAAAGTACGAAGAATACGCGTGGTTGCATAAGTAGCACACGGTATTGATTATTGATGCTTACGTAAGAAGTCACCAGTTATACTCAATTATTGCTACAAGAATTCACGCATCATATCTCTCATATTATTGATTCAATTATTGTCAAAGATTATCATCGTGATAATATTTTATATTATTAAATCAATAATTGAGATGACAAAGTTATTCATATTATTATTTACAATATTGACAATGTCTAGAAGTTCTGTCAATGAGAGGTTTGGTCACCTAATTGCGCACAAATAAGGAGAAATCCTTATCGGAAAGCCCCCTCTTTCCTAGGAATGACCTGGTTGTTAAACATTATGAATTATAATATTAATGATGAATAAGTTTGTGTTGATTAAAGATGAAATTGATAGTTTCATTGTGTTGGAATTATTATTGTTAGTGAAAATAAACTTTTATTTCGATAATAATTGATGTCTGGAGGTTATATTGACCAATCAGACAATTAACCGGATAAATGAGCAATTAATTGCTATTGATTCACATGATTATAACTATTTGTTCACATGTGTATACTATTGATTCACATTCATTTACTATTAGGGGAGTTGGTGCAAGATTGATAATACTTGCATGACTAAGTTAAAAATGGAGGTATAGATGAAGGTACTTAACTGTAATTATTTTTTTTGCATGTTTAGAACTATTGAATCACATGATTTACTATTAATTCACATGATTTACTATTAGGGGAGGTGGTGCAAGTTTGATAATACTTACAGGACTAAATTAAAAATTAAGGAAAAGAGGAAGGTATTATACTGTAATATTTTGAGCTCCAAAACGTGCAATTATCGAAACTATATTCTCCTATAAATAGAAGCTCATTCTTCTTTTATTTCTCACCAATTCACTAAAGCTATAGAGCAATTATTATAGAGAGAAATTATAGAGAGAAAGAAGAAGAGAAGTCTGCTACCTCACTATTCCAGTATCCAGTCTTCTTCTAAGGTAAAGGATATTATTATTATAGTAAGGGGTATTATTCTTTCATATTCATTAAGAGAGTTATTTTCTTTCAATACTCGTAAGGGTTTTTATTCCATTCTATATTATTATGTTGGAATAACCTCGCCTATGCAAGTAATGGTGCATACATGGTGAAATTCTTTCGTTATTCCATTCTTTATTGTTCATTGAATAACATGTCCGTAAGTCTATCGCATGCCCGGTGAATTCTGTTTGTGCGTATTGTTATTCCATTCTTTATTATTCGTTGGAATATCCCGTCTGCAAGCGGATTACGCATGACCGATTCCATTCTTTATTATTCTATTGGAATATCCTATTTTTAGGCTTTATTATTGTTACGCATGACATTCGGTTCCATTCATTTTATTATTCTCGTTGGAATAACTGCTTTGTGGATTATCGTGATGCACGGTGAATGATCCTTCGTATTCATTCTTTATTAAATTGTGGAAATGATCGTTTAGTAGATTACCGCATGGCGGTGAAAATCCATTCATAGTTTCAGATATTCTATTATACTTGTATGAGATATCATTTCTTTTGTACTTGACATGAAATATCATTTTCTTTTTTATTTTTTTTTCTTTTACGGAGTTAGATTATTACTATTGGGTTACTATTCACGATTACTATTCACTCAAGTTACTATTCACCCGATTACTATTCACTCTAGTATCATTCACTCGAGTATTCGGGACACTTTTTGTGTCGGGGTACTATTCATAGGGTACTATTTCTGAAGTGTTATTCATGGGGTACTATTCACCCAAAAAATACATTTCTTTTTTGTCCAAATTATTTTTGGTACATGAATATTATTCTTGAATTTTACTCTACAAAGCAGTATCATGTGACAATTTGGATATTTTTAAACTCTGGATAAATTTAAAGTCTTTAATATTTATCCTTGATTTCGTTTGATTAATGATTATATCATTGTCATCATCCTCATGCTTATATTGTAATGAAAGTCATCTTTGGCTTACGTGCATAGATGAACTATTGGTTATTGGTTTTACAGTTGTATGTCTTTGGCCCGTAGTGCAAAGAAGAACAATTGATTGATATCTTTGGTCGTAGCGCAAAGATGAACTATTGATTGATAGCTTTGGCCTGTAGTACAAGGATGGACAAGTGTATGACATGATCATGACCACTGGTGATAATAACGAATATCCTTGTCCCGTAGTGCATGGATAATTCGATGATGTGATTGGCAGGATCATGACCATTAGTTAACAGTTGAATGTATTTGGTCGTAGTGCACTGACAGACAATTGATTGGTATAATCATGACCATTGGTTTTATAGTTGAATATCTTTGGCCCGTAGTGCAAAGGTAGACAACTGATTGGTATGATCATTGTTATTACATTTGAATGTCTTTAGCCTTTGGGGTAAGGATATGGAGTACACGTTCTATTAAGCCTTTATGGCAAGGAGAGACTGTTGATTTATATGATTATAAATATGAATTGTGGATTTAACTATAATCTTTGGTGGTTCAGGTGAAGACAGGTGATGAGAGTTCTTTTTGTCTTGGGTATAACAAATAATTGTTGATGAGTATTACAGGAATGAAATATTAACGATGGACTTCTAATCTAGAGGAGATAGTAGACATTATGTTATACTTGACTCTTCTAATGGATTGCTTATTCCGTTGCAGTTAAACTTGATGTTTATTGTATTCTATCAGTTGTTATACTGTTGAAGGCTAAGGATAATTTATTCTGCATTATCTTAGTCATAATATTTCTTACTGGGCTAGTTGAGCTCACCCTTTTGTTTTTACTGTTCTCTTCTGGAAATGAGAATATCGCTGGGATGAGTCGGGGAACGGATTGACGGTCCAGGATAAGTGACTTTAACAGTCCTCACTATTCTATGAAATAGTGTGACAATAAATGTAATGAGGACTCCATTGAGTGTGGATATTATCTAGATGACAATATTCTTATTAAAACTCTTAGATTATGTTTTGTCGTATTTTACACGACTGTTGTATAATTAAGTTGTATTTGAATTTTGTATCATGTATTTGGCGACTCAAGATGGGTGATGTATACCTATTTTGAGGGCATCACAGTTGGTATCAAAGCTTAGGGATATGATCTATGGCTGAGATGTGAGACAAAACTAGGAGGGGAGAGACGGGGAATTCCTTCTCTAGAATGACCTACCTAAGTTTATTTGGTATTCAACTAGTCGGTCAGAGTATAGGGATAATATGTGGCATATCAATTAACCCTTATTTTGAAACTATATTCTAGAATGATATCTGAAATACAGGAGATGAGAAATGGGAAAATCCTGATAGAGAGGAGATAACCGGGAAGGTACAATCTGAAAAGAAATCAAGGTATTCTCATCTCTTTGAACTACCATGTACGTAAATTTCGAGGGCGAAATTTCATAAGGAGGGGAGATTGTGAGATCCCAAATTTTATGAAATAAAAGTATTCAATTTTTCTATTTTGGTAAATAGTTAAATTGATAAAAGGTTAAAGTTAAGGGTGATGTGTGAAAAAAATTCAAAGTATGAAAGTTGTCATAAAATACTCGGTGGTAAAAGTACAGTAATACGCGTGGTTGCATAGTAGCACACAATATTGATTATTGATGATTACGTAAGAAGTCACTCAGTTATACTCAATTATTGCTACAGTAATTGCTGCATCATATCTCTCATATTATTGATTCAATTATTGTCACAATATCATCTGCATAATATTTTATATTATTAAATCAACAATTGAGACGACAAAGTTATTCATATTATTATTTACAATATTGACAATGTCTAAAAGTTCTGTCAAGGAGAGATTTAGTAGCCTAATTGCGCGCTAATAAGGAGAAATCCTTATCGGAAAGCCCCCTCTTTTCTGGGAATGACCTGGTTGTTAAATATTCTGAATTATAATATTAATGATGAATAAGTTCATGTTGATTAATGATGAAATTGATAGTTCCATTGTGTTGGAATTATTAGTGTTAGTGAAAATCGACATTTATTTTGATAATAATTGATGTCTGGAGGTTATATTGACCAATCGAGCAATTAATCGGATAAATGAGCAATTAATTGCTATTGATTCACATGATTATAACTATTTATTCACATGTGTGTACTATTGATTCACATTCATTTACTATTATGGGAGTTGGCGCAAGATTGATAATACTTGCATGACTAAGTTAAAAATAGAGGTATAGATGAAGGTACTTAACTATAATTATTTTTTTCACATGTTTAGAACTATTGAGTCACATGATTTACTATTAATTCACATGATTTACTATTAGGGGAGGTGGTGCAAGTTTGATAATACTTGTAGGACTAAATTAAAAATTAAGGAAAAAAGGAAGGTATTATACTGTAATATTTCGAGCCCCAAAACGTGTAATTTTCAAAACTATATTTTCCTATAAATAGAAGCTCATTCTTCCTTCATTTCTCACCAATTCACTAAAGCTTTATAGAGAAATTATTATAGAGAGAAATTATAGAGAGAAAGAAGAAGAGAAGTCTGCTACTTCATTATTCTAGTATTCAGTCTTCTTTTAAGGTAAGGGATATTATTATTATAGTAAGGGGTATTATTCTTTCGTATTCATGAAGAGAGTTATTTTCTTTCAATACTCGTAAGGGTTATTATTTCATTCTTTATTATTATGTTGAATAACTCCGCTCATGCCAAGTATCGCATATATGGTGAAATTCTTTCGTTATTCCATTCTTTATTATTCTCGTTGGAATAACTCGTCTCATGCGATCTATCGCATGCTTGGTGAATTCATTCGTTGTTATTCCATTCTTTATTATTCGTTGGAATATCCCGTCTGCATGCGGATTACGCATGACTGGTTCCATTCTTTATTATTCTCGTTAGAATATCCTCGTCATGTGGCAGATTACGTGGTGAATTCTTGACCGGTTCCATTCTTTATTATCTCGTTGGAATAACCTATCTATGTGGATTATCAGATGCATGGTGAATGATCCTTCGTATTCATTCTTTATTAAATTGTGGAAATGATCTCGCTCACGTGGATTACCGTATGGCGAGTGAAAATCCATTCATAGTTTCAGATATTCTATTATACTTGTATGAGATATCATTTTTTTGTACTCGCCATGAAATATCATTTTCTTTGGTATTTTTCTTTTACGAGTTACTATTCACTAAGTTACTATTCATCCGATTACTATTCACTCTAGTATTATTCACTTGGGTATTCGGGGCACTTTTGGTGTCGAGTACTATTAACGAGTTACTATTCATAAAGTTACTATTCACCCGATTACTATTCACTCTAGTATCATTCACTCGGGTATTGGGACACTTTTCGTGGTCATGGGGTACTATTCAGTACTGGGTACTATTCAAAAAATACATTTCTTTTTTCTGTCAAATTATTTTTGGTACATGAATATTATTCTTGAATTTTACTCTACAAAGCAAAGATCATGTTGACAATTTGATATTTTTAAACTCGGATAAATTTAAAGTCTTTAATATTTATCCTTGATTTTGTTCGATTAATGCTTATATCATTGTCATCATCCTCATGCTTATATTGTGATGAAAGTCATCTTTGGCTTACGTGCATGATTTAACCGTTGGTTATTGGTTTAACACATTTGTATGTCTTTGGCCCGTAGTGCAAAGAAGAACAATTGATTGATATCTTTGGTCGTAGTGCAAAGATGAACTGTTGATTGATAGCTTTGGCATGTACTGCAAGGATGGACAGGTGTATGACATGATCATTACCACTGGTGATAGTAACGAATATCCTTGGCCCGTAGTGCATGGATAATTCAATGATGTGATTGGCAGGATCATGACCATTAGTTAACAGTTGAATGTCTTTGGTCGTAGTGCACTGACAGATAATTGATTGGTATGATCATGACCATTGGTTTTATAGTTGAATATCTTTGGTCCGTAGTGCAAAGGTAGACAACTGATTGGTATGATCATTGTTATTACATTTGAATATCTTTAGCCTTTGGGGTAAGGATATGGAGTAAACGTTCTATTAAGCCTTTATGGCAAGGAGAGACAGTTGATTTACATGATTATAAATATGAATTGTGGATTTAACTATAATCTTTGGTGGTTCAAGTGAAGACAAGTAATGAGAGTTCTTTTTGTCATGGGTATAACAAAGAACTGCTGATGAGTATTACAGGAATGAAATATTAACGATGGACTTCTAATCTAGCGGAGATAGTAGACATTATGTTCTACTTGACTCTTCTAATAAATTGTGTGACGCCCCCAAAATAGGTCCAATTCACCCAACCTATTCTGAGTCGCCAAATACATGGTACAGAAAATAACTACAACTTCATTATCACAATTTTCGTGCAAAATACAATAACACAAATGTTGTGAGTTTTGATATAAATGTATACCAACTGTGACTCATGTCCCAACCTTCGATAGCCCGTCACAATGGCACCTTACATAAAGGTACATTCAATAACTGTTTTAGAAATTAAAATCTTTGGGAAGTGCTCAAGGAAACCTTCGTACATAGGAGGCCATGCGTCTAGGTTATAATAGATATCATAAGACTGGAGAATTATCCTTGGTTGACCCAATAGACCCCAAAGAAAAACAAGAAGATTACTATCATATTCTTTTCAATGGTGAGTCTTCTCTTGACATATAATTATCTCCACTGTCTCTAATTAAGAACTATACTTCAACCAAACTCCAAGATTATATAGGTAGTGCTCGTAGATATACTCAGCAAGTAGATGTACACAACCCTGTCTTATGATAACACGAGGTTGTATGTCATTAGACATCTTATATGATAGTGTCAAAACACCCTTCCAACGTTGGGTTCGCCTCACCCTATTTGATTCACCAAATATAACTACTAAATGATGTATAAAATATAACACACTTTTCTATCCTTGTTTAGGGAGAATCTCCACACTAGAGACCACCGTTCTATATTCTCTTATCTCCGCTCAATTCCAAATTTACACTTTTATTACCTGAAATGAATTATGAAGCAAAAGGGTGAACACAACTAGCCCAGTAAAGAATATCATGACTAAAGATAAATAAATTATCAATAGTCTTCGTCAGTAATAAATCAGAGATTTTGAACATATGGTAGATGATAAAACTTTTCAACCATAGTTGTAGCGGAACGAGCAATCCATTAGAAGAGTCAAATAGACCATAAAGTCTATTATCTTCTCCATGTTAAAAGTTCATCAACAATATTTTATCTCTGTAACATCCATCAACAGTTCCTGACCAAAATCATGTGAATAATTCATAATCATAATTATGGTTCTAAATTCCTCTTCGCACCCAGGACGAAGATAATTTTCATCACCTGTCTTTACTTGAAACATCAAAGATCATGGTTATACCAAATCATAGTTCATGTTCATAATCATACTAATAAATTCATCTTTGCACTATGGGCCAAAGATTTACGTCAACAGTTCATCTTTGCACTACTGGCCAAAGATATTCAACAACAGGTCATCTTTGCACTACGGGCCAAAGATATTAATGGCACAATAGATCTAGTTCCCAAAGGGGATCTAGAAGGGGAATAGATCCTTTTATTTCAAATACTTTTCTCGGTTTATGTCAGATTGTTCATATTTAAGTATATGACAAACATAAGAATCTTTTCAAGCACAAATAAATAAGTAAAAGATTCCCTTCATTGATATATTCATAATCATACATACATTGTTCGTTGGGTTAGTTTAGTTGTAAGTAGCTAGAACATACATAGCAGCTTATAGCAGCTTATGTACATAATGTAAATGACATAATGTAAAAGACACAAGGGGTTTTAAGTGGTTCGTAGACTCAAGCTCCTAATCCACTCTTCTACTTTCAACTAAAGTGAGATTTCCACCAAGGAAGGGCAAGACTCGAATCTCTACGATTCCTTCAAGGCCGCAGCCTTGGGACTTCAGCTCACTAAGAACTCTTCAAGGCCGCAGCACTTTGGGACTTCTCTAGTTCCCTAGAACTCTTCAAGCCCAAAGAAGCTTGGAACTCATTTAGTCCCTTTGACAAGGACCCTTTGGCCCCGCTTTGTTTAGTCCTCCGACAAGGACCCTCGCTTTGTTTAGTCCTCCGACAAGGACCCTTGTTGTTGAGTTGTTTGTTTGTTGTTGTTGAGAGTCGGCCGAAATGCTAAGATGTCTTCATGCTCTCGAACATCTTCTATCCTTAGTAGCTTTTGGCTTGATCATCCTTGAAGAGCAGCTTGAGTGTTGCATGATGCTCGCCTTCTTAGGTTGCTCAACTACCGGATGACCCTTGATGAACCCGCCTTGAAGATCATTCTTCTTGGTACTTGATGGTCGCACATGAGAGGCTTCTAAGACGACCGTAAGCTCTTCTCGTAAGGTACTTAGAAGCTTTCTCATGCTTGACACCAAGATGGCTTTTGTGATCTCCTTCGCTACTTGATGCCTTTTCATGATGGACTTGATAAGATGACCGTAAGCTCTTCTCTATTGTACTTTAGAGTCTTCCCATGATGGACATCCAGATGGCATGATGCTCTTCTTTCTCTCTAAGTTCGTAACACTCTTCATGTAGTAGAACTCTCACTTTACATAGTAGAACTCACACTTACTACTTTTCTCGATCCGACTTCCGAGTGTTCTTGGTGGATCGTAGAGTGAGCCTTCTGACTCACTATCACATGGTTTAGATCACCCACCTTTTCTCCAAAATGCACAACTCCAAAGAACCTTTGATCTTTGAAGTTCTTTCTCATTTATACTTCTTCCCAATCCTTCCATTGGAAAGTAACCATTGAAGGCTATTCAAATATCTTCACAGATCTCAAGTTGCTTGAGGTAGATCGCTTGATGTGACTTGTCATACTTTTTCCGACGTCAGTATCTTCATCGTTTCACCCTACCCCGCCGATGTATCACTTTAATGTCTCAAAGGTGTCAAGACTTTATTACTCTTTTTCGATTTCTCGATCGAGGTTGTCCTATTGCATCGATGCTCTCAATAAGCACTTGTTCGAATATTACCCTTCGATTGAACCTTTGCCAATGCTTCGCCTTCTTGATTATTTGGACTCTACGATTTCGATGCACGCCTTCAAGGACCCGATCGTAGTGTCTTGTTGATTGTTGCTCATCGACTAGTAGAGTTAACACTACGATCCTCAAGAGTGTTGATTGGATCTTCAATGAAGAACACCTCTTCCTCAGATTGTGCAAAGGCTTCAATACTTCTATTTGCTTTCGACTATTCTCGATATCGATGGCCTAATTCCTTGCTTCCGTCCCCTCTCAATATCAAGACACTTCAGATTTGTGGCGCTGGCCCAATTTTGCTTTCTCCCCGTGTGATCTTCCTTCACTTATCATCAATGAACCGAATTCGCGACTTAATCACTTTAGCCTTGCGCTTCTTCAAAAGTCGACCAAGATTCTTGGTTCACCTTCCATCGCTTCTTTCTTTGTTCGACAAACACTACGATCTTGGTTGCTTCCAAGATCGTTGTCTCTTTCAGACACTTGATAGCAAACGCGTGATTTAAGTCGATTTTCCTTGCATTAGCTTACTTTTCAAGTCTTCTTTGATCTCTTGTGGAAGACTTCATCACGAATGGCCTTACAACTCAATCTTAATGCCGATTGGATTGGTGCTTAGATCTTTCGTTAGCCTCGCATGCCATTCGTTGAGTGCTCTCTCGTTCCCTTATCGTGGATTGCATCTTTGCAAATGCCAACCAGAGGCTTCGTTCCTTTGGATATTCTCGGGAGTGCTCATTCATTGAGAACCGATTACTCTACGATTTCGACTTTAGCATTGTGAGCACTTTTTGTTGAGTCATAGTTTCGCACTTCACGATTCAAATTTTCTACCGTGCAGTGACACACTACGATCCCGAGATCGATATCGACACTCTACGATTTTCGCCAGGCTTGTTGTTTCATCCGATCTCGCCTCGACTCACGATCTCTCAGATTCATCTTAAGAACTCTACGAACTCGTGAGTGTAGTCTACGATCCTCGACTTTGCTTTTGCATCGCTTAGACTCTCACGACTCGAAAGTGTAGTCTACGCTTTTTCCACGATATAGCACCTCAAGTAAAGCAGTCGTCTCACACGATTTCAACACGACTTCCTCAAAGACACTACGATCCCGAGGAAGCTCTTCTCGACACACTACGATCCTTCTTCGCTTCCTCCCGAAGTCTATTTAACTCCGAGATCTACTATCTTCAGATACTCCTATTCCGCCTCGATAGCTCCCTTTAGTTAACTCGACTCTCCCGCAGAGTACGACTTTTCGTGCAAAGGTTTCGACGATCGACAAGCTTTATCTATTACATCATAAGATCAACCTAACAAGCTTGATCTTTCTATATTTATAGTCCTTGTACATCATTTCTTTTTAAGGACTTTACAAAGTCAGTTTTTGCTTTTATGTAGGATCAACCTAACATATTTGATCAATTCATTCTAAGTCCTTGTACATATATTTCTATTATCTATCAAGGACTTTATAACTTTTCTTAATGCAAGCATACTTTGCATATTATTCATTCATATACATATATATCATAATCAAATCATATATAAATAGGAATAGCATTCTCATGCTTATTCCCCATAATCTCCCCTATTTGATTATGCATAAAACAAATAAGTGCATATGCATGTTATGAATGAATCTTATATATAAAGTGAGCAATCAGATTTCTAAAATAGTTAATCATGAATGTCATTTATATTGATATGGCAATTTATACATTAAGACATTCTACATCCCGGATCCGTAACATTCCTAACAGATTAGAGATGTACTCTCCTGGCTCCATGTGTGTTTCTGGATGCTTGTTGATCACTACTCATCCGATTGGACTTCTTTTTCTTGCTCCCCTTTCGATGATGATCTTCTATCTTCTTTGCTTCTCCGCTCTTCATCCTCGATCCGCTCCCCTCGCAATGCGATTTGTTATCATCATCTTCTGCCCCCTCGATGATGAGGATACTCTTTATCCGCCGCTACTTTCTTCTTCTTCGACTTCTTCTCTCTTACCCTCCGCTTCTTCTTCTTCAAGTGCCTCTTGCTCCTCTTCTTTCTATGCCTCTTTTTCTCCCCTTTTGTCATCAATCATTCGAGAGAGCCGCCCATGTTGGACATAAGTCGCCCATCAGTAGAGGAGTTGGCAACTTCAAACTTTAGTTCTCACGCTGCCGAAAGCTCAAGTCAGACCGAGAAGGTCCGCTTTATATCATCAATCTTGTCGAGAGGGCTTTGATCCGCGCATTGGCCTTCAATTTGTAGAGCTTTCGCCTTCTCGATCTTCAGATGGTTTTTTCGAAGATGTTATCTCTCTCTCGAGTTTGAGAGATACATCACCAAGATAGCTTCAAGCTCAGGCCGAAAGAATCATCTCCGTCATTTGCCTCGCTTTCGTGATTCTTCAAATGAGCATAGATATCTTTTGCTTAGATCATCGAGCTCTTCAAAGAGTTCCGCTCCAAAGTAGTTTGATCCTCTTGATTGGTCACCTTCAAGTCGAGCAATGGATCGACTCTCTCGACGATCATCATCTTTGGACAGATTTTCAAATGTTCGATAATCAACAATCGTGGAATACCAATTGCTTGTGGAGGATGATGGAGTGTCTGATAGTAGTGCTGGATCATAAGAAGGCTTCTGGTTTTGGACTTGAATATCATCAGCAGTAAAGTGAACAGACTCTACGATTTGCTCCTTGGTCATGACTCTTTTTCCTTCAGAATCCACTCTACGATCGTAGGGGATGTAGAGATTCTCAGCCTGTCGATAGACCTTGAAGTGAGGCTGGTTTGTTATCATCTTGGTAGCATAAGTTTTCACCCTTGGAAAGTTTTGGGCTACCAGCCCATGCTTGAAAAGTCTTGTAACACCAAATCAAGTAACTTCCATCTCCTTCAAGAAAGGCCTTCACCAAGGCATTGATTGGAAGAACCATCTCATCAAGAAATCATCGTGGTTGTAGAGAATGGTCGAGCAAGCCTAGCTCCATGTTGTTCCAGCTTCTTCGACTAAGTCGAGGAAGTCATTCTTGTTACTCGAAGTGTTTCACCTCCATGGTTTACCCATCCGTCAGAGGAGTTTCGATGGTTCATTGGGAGCTTCTACCACAATTCTCTTCGTAAATCTTGCAGTGTGAGAGAACAGGTGAAGTTTCGAGTTTTTTTCGATTCTCGATCTTCAGAGTTGGAATCATTTCGCTTCTTCCTTCTCGTAACCGTAACCATTTAGATCACCTTCAAAGCAGAGAGGTCTTCTTCACGCATTTCATGTTCGTAACCTTCGATCATCTTCAATGTAAAATCCTTCTTGCCGAAGTTTCATTATTATCGTAACCTTCTTCAGCAAGTATTTCCTCGATTTTTCTTCTTTCACCGGCTTCATCTTCAAAGACTTTCTCCCGGGATACAGACTCATCATCACTTAATTCAATGATGGCATTTGATTGGCCATCATCGTCTTTTGAGGCAAACCGGGCTTGCACTGTATTTTCTCCTTCTTCGTGGAGGTTCAATTATTGGAGACATCGACTTCTTCTTCTTCTTCTTCGTGCTCGAATTCTCTTGCTCAATGCATATACTTCTTTGGAGTTCAAAGACTTGCAGGGGTAGATTCTTCTTTCTTGGACTCATCACTTTTCGAGCCATCATGAGAGCTTTTCGGATCGAGGGACATTTTCATCTTCTTCTTCGAGTAGTATTTTCCACCCATTCTCCGGGCTCGTTGGGCAAAGTGGCATTTGGGGATGCGCTTTGGTCACTTTGACTTTCTTTTTTTCATCATCGAGTGGCTTCTCCGAGAATCGCCACGGGCTTGGCACTTTTCTTCATCGCTAGCTTCAGACTTTCTTTCATCACATCGCCTTCATTCTCATCATTGGATGTCGATCGTGGGGACCGGACCACATTTTAGCTTTTCTCTTCTTCACGACTTCACGCCCCTTTCTTCAGCAGATGTATTGATTTGAGAAGCTAAGGCTGGTTTGTCATCCACCTTAGCTTTTTTGCTGACTGGCCCTTGAAGCAACCTGCTGCTTCTTTTTTTTGTGGTTTCAGTAGTTTGGGCCTTTTCTTCTTTATCCTTGTTCATGGAGGAAACTCTCCTGGTGGGGCCTCGGGCTTTCTTAGCATTACCAAACTTTCTTCACCACTTTTGATTTCTTCCTAGTCGGTGTGATTTCACCGCCGGAAGAGCCACTGGATTCAAAGCTCTCTGTCTTTACTATCTTCCTCTTCTTTGCAGAGGCTCTCATCACGCTCCCCACCATCACCTTTTGTTTTCCTTGGGGTTCTTCTTCCAGCTTCTCAAATAACTGTGGAGACATCACCTTGTGCACATTCAAGGCTTCTCCTCATCATCCTTGATTTTTCCTCCTAGTTTCTTCTTCGTAATGATACTCAAGAACCTCCCATGAAATACCTCGTCGCTGGCTTCTTCTCAAATTTTTCTACCCACTTAGAGATTTGATCAAACAAAATGGCTCCAAAGTCAATTTGTTTCTTCGTAACTATAGTCGACATTATCTTCAGCTTGTTGATCAATCACCGATCATGTGCAAAAGTTTTTACACAAGATGCACTTTCCTACAATTTCAAAGAAGGAACTCATACTCTTCGTGGAACTCCTTCTTCTTCATGTCTTTGAAGCTAGGGTTTCTTTTGGTATCCCATCAACTCCTTCGCTTGCTCAATGTCGACATCTTCAAGGTTCTTTCACCTCGCTAGGGAAACCTAGGTATTGATTAAGGTCAAGATTTCATTTTCGTAATCGAATTTTAACCTGGTAGATAGAGTTCCAGAGTTTATGGAGACGCTTGAGTAGAACTCCTTAACTGTGTCAATGTATACACGAGTACTCGCGCCGAGACATTCTCAAAACCCAGCTTCCTTTACTTAGTCTAAGTATGTCCTCGAACTTCTTCTCGATTTCTCAAACGATTTGGTTCCAAGTCAATGTCGGTGATAACTTGCCGCTTCTCCATTTGAATCGCTCAAGACCGTGGGTGTTTGATTTAGAGAGATTTATGCGAGACGGTCGATCGAGATTTGGTAAGGCTCGAGGGTTAATCGATTTTGCTTTTGAAAAGCTTTCTAGGTTTTGAAAATGGGAGGAGAAAGGTTCGATATCTTTTGGTAATCTGTTCGCAGATTTGAAATCGCCTTTATGGCGCCTCCTTCTAACTCGCAGATACTCAAGTGATGTGTCAATCGTCCATCGTGGTTGCACGCTGCCCAAGAATGAGTCAGAACTCCCCACAACTTTTCAGCTTATTTGAAGAGTGGACATTTAATCGACGTGGCTTTGACCGCTGACCTTTTGATTGATAGAGAGTGGCATGATGAGAAAAACTATAGACTCTCACGATTTCCTTTGTCGACTCAACGATCAACTTCTAAGAGATGCTGCAGTGGATGGCTTTGTCTTTCCTCCTTACTTCGATGCAGCATAGCTCAATCACTGATGTATTCGAACTTATCTCCTCAACTTGAATGGCTTAGCAGATGTCTCATTCTTCATGCTCCTCGTGAACCGGTGTACCCTTTGATAGGACTACGATCGCTGAGTTGTCTTCTTCTCGATCATTCGAGGTTGCACTCACGATCGCTTAGATAGCATTACGATCGCTGAGTTGTACCACAATCGCTTAGTCCTCTTCAAGACTCAACTCTACGATCGCTGACCGACTTGGTTCTTTTGAGATGAACTAGATCAAGCATTCCTTTCGGGATAAGGTAGCTCAGAAGGGCCAACCTCTTAGAGTGAGCTAAGGGTCGTTTGTCCTCGAGGCGCTTTCCAGATGAAATACTAAGGCAATGATTTTCAATGACATCTCATTAGACCTTTTTCGATGGGGAGGTCTTTCTACCAACTCCGGATATCTCGCATTGTCAAATCGTGGTGTCCTTCTTCATTTTTACACTACGATCATGTGTTCGATCGTAGAACTTCACGATTATGGATCGGGTGGTCAAGGGTTATCAAGAGTACATTTTGAGACGCTCCTACCGACTATGGATCTTCATTTGGTTCATCGCCCACAAAGTTTTGGGACTCAGAGTCGGGTACATCTCTTCCGTGTTTAATAGTGTTGTTATTCCTCAATGTATCACCGCTTCCCCCATTGTTGATGCTATCTTCTCAGATAGATGTGATTCCTTCTTCATGTTCATTTGAAGGTCGCCTAACATTTCTCCTTTCGATCGAATCATCATCATCGTTGCTTAGTTTTCCTCAGATCGTAGAGATGAGTATTTTCGTGATCGATCACTCTACGATCATTCGACAAAGACTACTTAACGTAGTCTTCTTTCGATGATCCTTTGTTTTGAGAAGTTCGCGCAGTAAAGAACTCCTTTTGTCTTAAGCTCAATGATCTTCTCTCAGAGCTTCCTCGAGGATCCTTTCCATAAAAGCATCCTTCTTCGATATGGGCACATAGAATCCTCTTTATCTTCGTTTCATGGCATGCCCCATATACGAGATTTGCAGCCCATGTGAGCTCCATTCCTGTTAGCTCAGAGGGTCTTCAAGGACAAAGCTTGGACATATAGGAACCTTTATCGACTCATCTCTCAATGCCCCTTAGCCTTCTCCGGTCGAGTCCTATTGAATGAAGTCTTCGCTTCAAAGATTCCTTAGTGTGGTCGACCGACCAAGTACCGCAGTTTAAGTATATTTCTACTTTTGGTCCCCATTGTTGAATGGGTCCCGCTAGGTTAGTTTTCTAAACCCCTATTCCTCTTAATCGGATAATCATCATGTTTATCACCAATGTATATATATTCATGCATGCAACTATCTTGAGATAATACATTTTTGAGATGTATGATGGTGAGTGTGTGTAGGATTTGACAATTAATGACACACTCTTTATCTATGATGGTTTCATCATTTATCGGGTTATGTTCACAATGTTTAAGTGTTCACAGAGTGTGAATCAACTCTACGATTTATGAGTATCTAGTCGATTCATGGATGTGATCGCTTTCTACAAATCGCCAAGATCCTCTTGTAGAACTCGATCATTCTCTCGTGTGTTGTCAAACACTTAGAACATAGGCTTGTACATACATACATACTAGCACATCAAAGAATGATTACTTAACATAAAGTTCATTTGGTCATGTGATACTCTTATGATCTATTTCAGATTTTCTTCAAGATGTCATCTTCAAATTTTAAAACTTGGTTAAAGAGAAAGTTTGTAGACATTTGAATTTTCCATCTTCGCACTACTTTTTCTCTTCACCTTTTTAGGTAGATTATGACTTCTTGATGTAATCATCGTCATAGTTCATAAGATGGTGCAAATATGATGTATACATTAATAATGGTGAGGAACCTGCATCTTTTTACCGCCGCTTTTTAACAAATATTTACCTTAGATATACCGAGTTCGTGTATTGATGTGCATAGCTTTTACTTTTTGCTCCTTTCAAACTTAATGCTCTTTGTTGGCCTTTCATCAATCAACAATGTGGTCTTGAAGATGTAGATCAAGAGAATCAGAGATTAAGATCTTTGACATCTTTGAGTTTACAAAGATAGCACCCAGCTTGTTGGTTGGTCACTCATAAGTTTGAGAAGATCTTCTTTCTCCTCTCGATCAAGATTTCTTAGTACGCGTGACCTCTTCATCTTTCAGACTGATGAATGCTTTACTCTTTGTCACTGATGTCTCTTGCTTCTCTTTCTCTCGTCTCGTCTTCGACTACAAGATCGATCGCAGCTAGGATTGGTCTTGTTGATATAGCAATCGAGGATATGGACCAATGAAAGTATTTCTGTGTGTATACACATTTTTACCTATACACAATATTTCCAACGTGTGAGCTCTTCTCAAGATATAACAAGTTACTTACTACTAAACTAAGTTTAGAACAATGTTAGTGCTCGGGATCGCACTCAAAGCGATTAGCTTTTGAATATAGCATGAGAACCCCGCTCGATACCAATTGTTAGTTCCCAGAGGGCACAATAGATCTAGAAGTAGGGGGTTGAATAGATCCTTTTATTTCAAATACTTTTTCGGTTTATGTTGTATTGTTCATATTTAAGTATATGACAAACATAAGAATCTTTTCAAGCACAAATGAATAAGTAAAAGATTCCCTTCATCGATATATTCATAATCATACATACATTATTCGTTGGGTTAGTTTAGTTGTAAGTAGCTAGAACATACATAGCAGCTTTATAGCAGCTTATAGTATATAATGTAAATGACATAATGTAAAAGACACAAAGGGTTTTAAGTGGTTCGTAGACTCAAGCTCCTAATCCACTCTTCTGCTTTCAACTAGCAGGATTTCCACTAAGGAAGTGTAACACCCTGAATCTCTACGATTCCTTCAATGCCAGCAGCCTTGGGACTTCAGTTCACTAAGAACTCTTCAAGGCCAGCAGCCTTTGGGACTTCTCTAGTTCCCTAGAACTCTTCAAGCCCAAAGAAGCTTGAACTTCATTTAGTCCCTTCGACAAGGACCCTTGGCCTCGCTTTGTTTAGTCCTCCGACAAGGACCTTTGGCCCCGCTTTGTTTAGTCCTCCGACAAGGACCCCTCAGGCCCGGCTTTGTTGAAGTTGTTTGTTTGTTGTTGTTGAGTTTTGCTTTGAGTCGCTAAGATGTCTTCATGCTCGAACATCTTCTATCCTTAGTAGACTTGGCTTGATCATCCTTGAAGAGCATTGTTGAGTGTTGCATGATGCTCACTTTCTTAGGTTGCTCAACTACACCGGATGACCCCTTGATGAACCGCTTGAAGATCATTCTTCTTGGTACTTGATGGTCGCACATGAGAGGCTTCTAAGATGATCGTAAGCTCTTCTCAGTAAGGTACTTAGAAGCTTTCTCACGCTTGACACCAAGATGGCTTTTGTGATCTCCCTTCGCTACTGATGCCTTCTCATGATGGACTTGCTAAGATGACCGTAGCTCTTCTCTATTGTACTTAGAGTCTTCCCATGATGGACATCCAGATGGCATGATGCTCTTCTTCTCTCTCAGCAGCTCGTAACACTCTTCATGTAGTAGAACTCTCACTTCTACATAGTAGAACTCACACTTCTACTTCTTTTCGATCCGACTTCGAGTGTTCTTTGTGGATCGTAGAGTGAGCCTTCTGACTCACTATATCACATGGTTTGGATCACCCACCTTTTCTCCAAAATGCACAACTCCAAAGAACCTTTGATCTTTGAAGTTCTTTCTCATTTATACTTCTTCCCAATCCTTCCGCTGGAAAGTAACCATTGAAGGCTATTCAAATATCTTCACAGATCTCAAGTTGCTTGAGGTAGATCGCTTGATGTGACTTGTCATACTTTTTTCCGACGTCATAGCTTCATCGTTTCACCTACCCCGCCGATGTATCACTTTAATGTCTTCAAGGTGTCAAGACTTTATTACTCTCTTTTCGATTTCTCGATCGAGGTTGTCCTTTGCATCGATGCTCTCAATAAGCACTTGTGTCGAATATTACCCTTCGATTGAACCTTTGCCAATGCTTCAGCCTTCGTGTATTCTGACTCTACGATTCTCGATGCACGCCTTCAAGGACCCGATCGAAGTGTCTTGTTGAGTGTTGTTGCTCGTCGACTAGTAGAGAGTTAACACTACGATCCTCAAGAGTGTTGATTGATCTTCAATGTAGAACACCTCTTCCTCAGATTGTGCAAAGCAAGGCTTCAATACTTCATTTGCATTTCGATCGCTCTCTAGATATCGATGGCCTAATTTCTTGCTCGTCCCCTCTCAATATCAAGACACTTCAGATTGTGGCGCGCGCCCAATTTTGCTTTCTCCCCGTGATCTTCCGCTCACTTATCATCAATGAACCGACTCAGACTTAATCACTTTAGCCTTGCTTCTTCAGAAGTCGACCAAGATCTCTCGCTTCACCTTCCATCGCTTCTTCTTTGTTTCGACAAACACTACGATCTTGGTTGCTTCCAAGATCGTTGTCTTCGTACACTTGATAGTTAATCGTGATTAGTCGATTTTTCCTTAGTCACCTTCAAGTCTTCTTTCGATCTCTTGTGGAAGACTTCATCACGAATGGCCTTACAACTCAATCTTAATGCCGATTGGATTGGTGCTTAGATCTTCCGTTAGCCTCGCATGCCATTCTGTTGAGTGCTCTCTCGTTCCCTTTATCGTGGATTGCATCTTTGCAAAGGCCAACCAGAGGCTTTGCCTTTCGATATTTCGGAGAGTGCTCATTCATTGAGAACCGTGATATACTTCTACGATTCTCGACTTAGCATTGTGAGCACTTTTGTTGGAGTCATAGTTCGCGACTCTACGATTCAAATTTTCTACTGCAGGCATACACTACGATCCCGAGATCGATTCGACACTCTACGATTTTCGCTTTGTGCTTGTTGTCTTCATCCGATCTTGCTCGACCACGATCTCTCGATTTCACTCAATGAACTCTACTTAACTCAGAGAGTGATCTAGATCTCGACGCTTTTCAGGCATCACTAGATTTTACGACTCGAAAGTGTAGTCGATCGCTTCATTTTCTTCATAGGCAGATGTCGCTCTCACGATTCTTCTCAACATAACTACGACTTCCTCAAAGACACCACGATCCCGAGGAAGCTCTTCTCGACACACTACGATCCTTCTTCGCTTTCCCGAAGTCTACTTAACTCCGAGATCTCACTATCTTGCATACTCCTATTCTCCGCCTCGATAGCTCCCGAAAGTTAACTTTCGACTCTCCCGCGCAGATCATTTACTTCTCGTGCAAAGGTTTCGACGATCAGACAAGCCTATCTATTACATCATAAGATCAACCTAACAAGCTTGATCTTTCTATATTTATAGTCCTTGTACATCATTTCTTTTTAAGGACTTTACAAAGTTGTTTTGCTTATGTAGGATCAACCTAACATATTTGATCAATTCATTCTAAGTCCTTGTACATATATTTCTATTATCTATCAAGGACTTTACAGCTTTTCTTAATGCAAGCATACTTGCATATTATTCATTCATATATATATATATCATAATCAAATCATATATAAATAGAATAGCATTCTCATGCTTATTTCGTGAATAGTAACTCATAAATAGTAACTCGTGAATAGTACTCCATATTCAGATATATAATCTCAGTATCGTAAATAATTTCATATCACGTAAATAGTGTCGATATCGTGAATAGTGTAAATATACATGAATAGTAACCCCGACACAAAAAGGTAGAAATTCCACAATAAAATTCATATCAATATTTCGGCATAATGATATTGAAGAAAATAATATCATTTACGAAGAAAATAACATCCCTTACCATCCCTTACTATCACTTACTATCCCTTACAATCCCCTACAATCCCTTACCATAATAATGACAATATCCCTTACAATCCCCTACTTCAAAAGAATAGTACTTCTGGCTGGAATATCGGATATAACGCTGAACAAACTTGCGCCATATAGTAACACTCAAGATATCTAAATACTCACAAAAATACGCTCGATAATATAGAGAGAGAGAAAACTTCAGTTTCTGGTGTGATTTTTAATTCTAACCTAAGCACCCTATTTATAGGAAAATGCTTAGAACACCAAAGCAGAAAATTTAATAGAATATTAATATATTTATATAAATCATAAGCAAACTTGGAAATTTCGAATTTCAGCATGTTTAACAACAAGTGGGGCCAAACAATCATAACAAAAAAAATTTTATTAAAAAAAATATTTAAAACTTCAAAAATCAATTATTCCGGAACTTCAATAATTCATAATAAATAGCCCTTTTATCAGAAAAATTCGAATCTTATGTACTTCTATAGGAAATTCAATTCTCTATAACTTTGTAAGTTTACATTTTTTTCAAATTCCAAATAGAAATTGACCGAAATCCACATACGGACGATTTTGCAGGCTATAATCAAATTTCAATCAAAATGGGGTCCATCAACACACAAAACATGTTGTTGGGAGAATGCATATTATGATTTGATGTTTTAATGTATATGCTCATGATTATTTGTAAAGTCCTTCAAGTAAGATATGTACAAAGACTTAGTGATAGATCAAATTTGTTAGGTTGATCTAAGCTCTTAACGTGTATCATTCTTTAATAGAATGTATAGATAGAAAGATCAAAGCTGTTAGGTTGATCTTGAGATGTAATAGATAGGCTTCGAAGAAATCAGAGTGTATAAATCTGATCAACATTGCAGAAGTCAAGGCAAAAACGTAGAGCTTCAAAGATCGTAGTGTGCCTGCCTTGAAGGGCCTCTTTGGAAATCGTAGAGTGGTCCCAACGATTGCCGAGCCAACTCAACGATCGTAGTGTGCTGAAGGAAACGTAGAGTTTACAAGTCAACGATCGTAGAGTGCTCTCGAAAATGTAGAGTTTATAACTCAAGCAAGCAAATATCATAGTGTGCAAAGACTTTAGAGAAATCGTAGTGCTCTCAGCTGATAGCATCAGACCAGGCACCAAGGCGACAAGTCACCATGATCTGAATCATAGAGTATCATCTGTCTTGTGTCAGAAAACGTCGAGCCTCATAATTAGTGTGGGGATAGGCACCAACAAAAGAGGAATGGATTCTAAATGCTGCAGTACTCACCAGTCCTAAAGTCATAAGAAATATCCTTAGTATGCAACAAAGAAGCGTATTGAATAAGCTAAGGAAAGTACCATTAGTAAGGGGGAAAACACCTTTTCAGGTGTTAGGTGAGTAAGCAGTCTGCAGTGTCAGTAGGCCAGAATACAAGTTAGAAGATGTCTCCATCAAAGAACAGAAAAGTCAAATGCATTTAATGCTTCAACGGATGGATCCAACAGATAGTTTTCAAGATCAAATATATGCAAATCAAGCAGATGAGAGAAAGATATGTAAGCACTGAACAAACAACGTGAACATCTCTCAAAGCTCAACTCTATGATCTGAGAAATTACAAAGCTTGCTTAGCTACTCAGCTCTTTCGAACAAGTGCTTAAATACAGCAACTGAGTAGCAACCATCAAGAAATCAACATCTATCAATCAACTAAAGAAGAGTACCAAGTCTGCTGGACTTGAAGAGTTCTAAGTGAACTGTAAGAGAACCAAGTCTGCTAGACTTGAAGAGTTCAAGAGTGAACTAAGAAGTTCTTAGACTGCTGGTCTAGAAGGAATCTGTGTGATTCAAAAGTTGTAAAAGACATCCTTAGTGGATTTCCTACTCGTTGAGTAGAAGAGTGGACTAGGAGCTTTAAGTGCTCTGAACCACTTAAAACGACTGTGTCTTTTACATTCATACTATAACTGCTATATCTGCCATAACTGCTATAACTGCCTCACTCTCATAACTCCACAACTCTGCAAGAGAGATTAAAACAAACATAAATTCCGCTAAGTTTTAATCATCATTAACTAACAAGTTTAAAACGAAAAGATTTTTTAAATATCTATTCACCCCCCCCTTCTAGATAACTATTGTGCCTACTAGGAACTAACAATTGGTATCAGAGTAGGTTCTATTATACAACTTACAAGCTTTAGTAGATCCAATGGCACACGCGTGCAAGTGAATCTAGAGGCTGGAGGAGGCGTGAAGCCACCAATGTGCAACAAGGATAAATTTTGCAAAGCTGGAAAGTCGGGGATGCAAGCATACATGGACTCGATAGATGAAGATCTATTTGAGACCGCTCAAAATGGGCCCTATATTCCAACGAAGCTTGCACCAACCATCCGGCGATCCAAAGCAGAATACAAATCAAGGTTAAAGAAGAGTGGATGAAACGAGAAGAGAGCTCTCCAACTTGACAAAAAGGCCAAGAACATCCTGTTCCAATCCTTAGAAGACGATCTATTCAAAAACATTGTCAACAGCAAAACAGCTAAGGAATTTTATGAAGCATTGTTGATCATGCACGAAGGAACTGAAGAAGTCAGAGAAAACAAACAATCTCTCCTGACACAGTAGTATGAGATGTTTGCTCATGTTCAAGGAGAAAACGTGACTGCCACCTATGAGAGATTCAACGTTCTGCTTAACTCTCTACAAGCATATGGGAAGATCTATCATAACAAAGATCTGATCATAAAGTTCATAAGAGCCCTACCGAGCAAGTGGGATGCCAAAACCACTACTATAAGAGAGTCAAAGAATCTTCACGAGATAGCATTTCAACAACTATATGGCAATCTCCTGATATACGAACTGGAGCTGACTTAACGAGCTGAAACCCTATCAGAAGGAAGAAGGAAGGATAAAGGTGTTGCTCTCAAGGCAACTGAAAGTGCATCAAAGGTCAATACTGAGATTGACTCTGATTATGATGAGGACGATGATGAAGACCTTTCTATGCTAGTGAAAAGATTAAGAAGGTTCATGCGTCAAGGCAAACCCAACAAGCCAAAGAAGGTCAGCAATTACAGCAGCCAGGAGCAAATGAATGATTTATGCTACAACTGTAAGAAACCTGGCCACTTCATTGCCAACTGCAACAAACCTCTAAGAGAAGAACTAAAGAAGAAAACACATGCAAAGAAGGAATACAAAGGCAATAAAAGGCCTCAGAAGAGAGATAAAGGCCTGGTAACTGGAGGATCGTGGAGTGATTCAGATAATGACTCCAATGCTGACTCCGAAGATAATGAAGAACCACAAATGGCCAATCTATGCCTAATGGCCAAACATGCAAAGGACAAACAAAACCTCAACATACATGATGTAAGTCTCGATGAGGTATTTGACTTCAACTCACCTGATGTAGACATAAATGATTTAAGAAGCGCTTTCTGCATGGCATAACCAGCGATCTACATCAATACATGAAGTGGTTCAGAGTTTTGTCTAAGGATCACTCACTTCTTCAAGAGGAGAAGAAGAAAGTTCAAGAAGAGCTTAAAACAGCCATTCTAAGTACTAATCTTCTCTCCAAGCTTGAGGCTGAGTATGAGACCTTAAAATAGACAAACACACTCAATGCATAAAGAGAGTCTAATCTAACCTCTAAAATTGAGGAACTAGAAAAGACTATCTCTGCATGGAACAAATCCTCATCATCCATGGACTCCCTGCTCTCTAGTCAGAGAAGTACATTCGATAGAACAGGCTTAGGCTTTGGGGAATCCATTTTAGAGCCATGTGTGGAAAAGACAAAAGAAACTAGCACTAGTAATGCCTCAAGTTTTAGTAGAAGCATTACCTTTGTGAAATCCTCACAGAAGGAAGAACAAGTTCAACCTTGTCCTACTATCTCCATTCATACTCAAAGGAGTAAAGGATCTCATGTTGGCCTGGGATTCATAAAAGAGAAGAGTAACCTAACCTCTACTCACCAACCTGGAAGAATCGTAGAGTCAAGCAAGACCAACTCTACGAATCAACTGGGAAGGTACAGTAGAGGAAAGGCACACTCATCACTATTTATGAAATCCAAGGACACGTGGAAGAATGAGAATCAGTTTAAGAGAAGGACAACTAAAGAACCACACAAGTCCAAATGGAGGATGAATCATCATACACACACAGGCATGCATCATACTAGATGTTTTATATGCAACAAATATGGTCACAAGGCTACCAAGTGTTGTGACGCCCCCAAATCTGGGTTACCTGACCCCCCGAGTTTGGTGTTCACGATCCACAATATAATAACATCTAACTACCCATTTAAATATAAATAGGAATACATAACTCATTAACATAAGTTATTAATACATAAGTCCCAGGTTTACTAACCTTAAAATTACAAACATACCCCTTAGATAAATAAAAAGGGTTTACAAATACAACATAATAATAAGTTCTTTATAACAACTCTATCATCTTAACTTTGCCTTTGTTCTTTTTTGACCCGATGGCCTCTTCGTTCCTAGCTGAAATGTTTTATTTATAGAAAGGGTGACCAACAAGTTTGCCCCGCAAGTTAAGACATACAATAAATGTATACGAATCAATAAGAACAGACTATCAATTTTGATAGAATGAAACCAAAGTTCGGTGAACTTTGAAATAGCTGAACAAATCGTTAATCAATAACAAGTCTTCTAGTATTCTAGGCAATGCAATAATATGATAATGAAAGGGTACAACACTTTCAAAGTTTCTACGATATTCTATTGAATAATCAAGAATAAATTCTACGCAATAACAAAGTGGAATGTTTTCCAGATTTATGTTGAGCGATCCATTGGGTCTAGAACTTCTACTTTCTCGGGTATCTATCAAAGATTTACTTTGATAAATCTGGAGTATCGATAACCATAAAGATTAAATCATACCCTCTGCAAGTACTTACTTAAATTGACTGACTCCTTGTACCTATATTATGCATAATACTTGGTCGTCATGATAATGGTCGAATATACGACTTAAAAATTTTGTTCCCTTTATATAAAAGGTTGTTCTTCTCAGTCTCATAATCAAGATTTGATTTAACAACAAAATTTAATGATTTCAATTTCTATTTACTTATCGATCTAGCCGAAATATTTGGCATCGATCTATCAATAACAATTGAATTCTCTTCTCAAATTTATCAAGTTCTAACAAATATTCGTTTAGCCAGAATAATTAGCTAAGACATTTCTAATCATAATTTGATAATAAATAGGAATTATATGTACTGTCAATTCTATCTGCTACGAATATGAATATCCAACAATAATTATTCTACAAATGTATATTCTCCGAATCAGTAATTCAATTTGAATTATTAAACATGCACTAACTGTGAATAATCAATAATAAATTCCCTAGATATGGTATAATTAGCAATAATTAACTATTATAATAATTGAATGAATATAACTCAAGGTTGAGTTAGGAAACTTGCCTTCCGCGTTGATTAAAACTACACAATAGAATTAACTGCGTTCGTTAGACCTATATTCAACAATGTCGGTCTCACAATTAGCATAATCATTTATAACACGTAACACTGTATTTTACAGTCAAACTTCTCCTAGACACATTACGACATAGCCACATTAGTGTTTATAACCTATATAAACACTTAACAAGTCTAACTAGTTCGGTCTAGTTGGACTTCGGTCCATTCTCGGTGTTCTAGTCACCTTATCCGACAATTAACACATTGATTGTCAAATAAACTTGGTCTCTAAGCTTCAATATTATTTTAGATAAGTCAAATATCATTTATAATATTTTTCGGAAGCCTTTAATAATTTATAAACAATTATTATAATTTATAATAATTTTTCAAACACTTAAATCATTTTTAAATGATTTATTTATCAAATAATCTTATCATTATTAATATTTAATAATATAAAAATATTAATAACATACTTGTCAAAATATTAAATTTATTATTAATAACTTAAAATATTTTAAATCATCACTATTAATATTTAAATATTAATAAAATTATCATCAAAATATTAAAAGTAATTAATTATCACTTAAAATATTTTTAATTCATTTTTCTCATTGTTAAATGATTTTTAAATCAATAAAATCATTTTAAATTCATTTATTTAATATAATAATTAAATAAATCTAATATCATTAATATTAATTTATTAATGAGAATTCTCCAAAAATATAGAAAATTATATTTTAAAATCCCAAATATTTTCTAACACTTTATTCTTATTTAAAATGATTTTTAAATTAATAAAATCATTTTATCTTATTTATTTAATTTAATAATTTATTAAATCTAATATCATTTATATTAATTTATTAATGCAAATCCTCCAAAAATATTAAAGTCACATTTTATAACTCAAAATATTTTTAAATACATTATTCTTATTTAAAATGATTTTTCATAATATTAAATCATTTTTCTCTAATTTATTTAATACACTAATTACATAAATTAAATAATTTTAATATTTAAATAATTATAAATATTAAAGAAAAATATTCTAATTGGTCAGATATTATTTTTCATAATTTAAAATAATTTTTAAAACCATTTTTAGTAATTTTTAGAATTTATTTCTATTTTTAAATAATTTTCGGAATATTAAAAATTAAAAACTAATTAAACCATCGATGTAGCCCTTTAGCGACACTTAGCGTCACTGTTGGTGTTCTTGAGCTCAAGAACACTAACAGCCGGCAGATAAAGGCATCATGGTTTGACTACACTTACTTCTCAGTGTAACTTGTTTCTGGGCATCCTTGAGCATCGATCGTGTAGTAGAAATGTAGTACTACAAGTTCTAATCATCATCTGAGTCAACGAACCAAACATCACGAAGATCTAAGCTCACTAAGTTACTGTCAGACCAAATCTGGGATTTCTGGGTATCCCAGAAACCCAGACAATGTCAACCAGGCACTTTCCATCTCATTTTAATATAGGTTCTGTTCATTAACAGGTCAATATTATGGTTCGAACATATATTACACATGTCAAAGAACATATAGGAATCAACAGTTCATTTAATCAACAACACGTTCACCAGATTAAGTTGATTGGCCAAATTTGTCGAAATTATGTTCTTAGGTTTACGGGTTTTCCGAAGCGCAAGAAGTCGATGTCGAGGGCCTCATTTGACCACCCCCTAATCGATTCTGTTAGTGATATAAGGAATATCAAAGCATGGATCTATAATATAGACAAGATACTACAACCTGGTTACAATGATATCAATAATAGACATCAAACCTGATAGATCAAGGATGGACAAAACCTTGTCAAACGCTGGTAATCCATTTCTGGGTTACCCAGATTGTACTCGGTCATGGTCGGTCAACCGACTTTGACCGGCTATATCTTATAATCTGGAAATCGAATAGCTTGGATTCTACTTCTAGATCACAGACCTCATGACAGAGTACAGATCCAAAACATAAAAAAAAAACACAAAACACCAACAGACAAGGATTTACAGCCCCTGACATTACGCTGTCAGACGACCTTTAGAGCTCAAGAACAGTTTTCAAAAAACTTTGATTTTTGCCAACTTTGATGCTATGGATCTATGATAGATCATCGTAGATCATCTAAAAACATCCTATAACACAAGATTAAACACTTAACCAGGAAATTTTTCTTAGCAACTTGGATCAAAATAAAAGTTAGGGTTATACCTTCAAGCTTCAATTCTTGATCTTAGAATTCCTTATCTGTAAATGATGTTTTAAGGAGGTGTTTTATGACTGAATTACTTGAGAATTTCGGAGGTTAGGAGAGAGAATGAGTTTGTGGAGAGTGGGATAGCAAAATGACTACTTTTATGGACATTCTCTCTCTTTATCTCTTAAATCTAGATATAATGTATCTATAACGACTAGGTGTCAATGTTGGATCAGTCATGGCTGAGACAAAAGTCAATTGGTTACCTTTAGTTGGTCACCAACTAAAGGTTTATCAAATTTTTACAAGTAACCTAATAAAAAATCCTTAAAGGGCATTTTAGTCATTTGTAAAATAATTTTTATGGCAATATGGTCAAATGTCCAAACCCTTAGGGTTTAACCCTAAGGTTCTAACCCTTAGGTTTTATAAACCCCAAATTCTAGAATTTTCTAATTAGGGTTTCAAAAAAATAAAATAAAATTTTCTAAAATAAAATTAAGGTTTTAAATAGAAATTAATATTTCTAAAGTATAATTAGGGTTTCCTAATTATATTAACACATACTAAGCACTTTAGGCTTGCTAATTAAGATTAGGGTTTCATAATTAGGGTTTAGAAATCCCGAATATGAAATTAGGGTTTTAATTAGAAAAATTAAAATTTCTAAATTACAATTAGGGTTTGTAAAATAGAAATTTAAATAACTAAAATATAATTAGGGTTTTCTAATCATATTTAAGTTTAATAAACACATTAAGCTTACTAATTAGGATTAGGGTTTCCTAATTAGGGTTTTGGATTCCCGAATATGAAATTAGGGTTTCCCGGCGTACAATTAGAGTTTTTAACTGTACAATTGGTTTTCTAAATCTGAGATTAAGGTTTCTAATCTCTTATTAGGGTTTATTAATTTTAAACCTTATCTGATCAATCATTGATCAATATCTCTATACAGTACAAATACATACTCTTCAATATAATTATTTTAATTATATTTTCTACCGAATCCCTAACCAAAAATTAGGGTTAGGGTTTCTAAAACTGTTAAGCATAACTCTACTCTAAATTTATTAGTCAATACACAAATTGACTCATTCTCCAAACTCGTATCACAGTTACACAACACAATATTAATAATTAATATTAATATTAAAAAAAATATATTCGTAAAATTTTAATTATTCGAAATACCGGGTTATCACATTCACCCCTCCTTAAAAGGATTCCGTCCTCGGAATCACCGCTTTCTTATTCTCTATAATCTTTTAAAGTTGTATCATCAATTCATTTTTATCAACACAATATTAAATTGTGTCTCAAATTCTAACCTGTGACTTGAATCTATAAAAGAAAATAGTTCACAGAAATAACTAACTCATATTACTAGCGTAATTAAATTTCTAAACAAAATCATTACCTGCTGCGACCTCGTGAATAGCCACTGCATCCTGCGTCGTCATGTTGAATGTACGGGCTGTTGGTCTTCCTAGCTGTGTAGGTCCTCGAGTTGTCAAGGTTCCGCTACTGGGTCCCTTGTTGCCACTTTCCTTCTCCGCATTCTTCTTCGGACAATTCCAAACCAAATGATCAGTCGATCCGCATGCAAAGCAACCTTGTATCTTCTTCGGACTGGGACAATTGGGCGATATGTGCCCCTCTTGCCCACAGTTATAGCAGACTCCTTTCTTTTTCAGGCAAACTCTAGCATGGTTCTTCCCACAATTCGAACATGGCTCCCTTCCTTTCCTATTATCTTCTATCTTATTACCCGACTGGGTATTCTCACTCCATTTCCTCTTATTCGGATTACTACCACTACTGCTTCCTCCATTGTTTGTCTTCTTCTTCTTATCCTGATGAAATCGAGACACAGCTTTGCTCCCTCTTTTAGCAATTAACGCCTTCTCCATCAAAGCCGCGAACGTATTGATCTGCAATACCGCTACCTTATTGAATATTCCCGGCTTCAGTCGGTTCTCAAATCTTCTCGCCTTTCTCGCTTCTGTGTCCACCTGATGAGGTGCAAATCTTGCCAACTCGTTGAATTTGGCGAAATATTACGATCTGACATGTTCTCCTGCTTAAGTTCTAAGAATTTGACTTCCATCCTGGATTGCATACTCGGTGAGAAGTAGTTCTCAAAGAACATTTCTTTAAATCTTGTCCACGTCACCATTGCTACACCCGCTCTCGCTTGGTTAGTCTCCCACCAGTAATTGGCTTCTCCCTTCATTAAGTATGTCACAAAAGTCGTCTTCTGCTCTTCTGCCACTCACGCAATGACGAATGCTTTCTCCATCTCCTTTACCCAAGTCTGGGCTTCAATCGGATCTGTGGTCCCTTTGAATTTTTGCAGTCCTACCGCTTTAAAGTCCTTGAAGTTAGCCAATCTATCAGCTAGCTGATTTCTCGCTCTTCCTCTTGCTGGAGCCCTATTTTCCATAGCTTCGGCTATCATATCCGCAAAGTTTTGCATCGGGTCTGCTTGACCTCCTTCGTTATTCACTGACTGTTCTTCTCGTTGGTTTCGATTCTTTTGTCTAGGAGGCATGATCTGATTTAAATAAAAATCTTATATTAATTCTTTTTCTTTACACAAATTCTTAACACAATAAGAATTCAACACATAATTCTCATATAATTACATATTTATTCAAATAGCACATAGTACTTGATACGTATTATTATCCCTTTTTAAATCATATCAGGATTAACAACACAACTTTACACGAAAAGTTGTTATTCTCCATTCACACACAGTTATTACCAATTCGTCAAACTTACCACACTTATGAGTTCAGGAACTTGCCACAATTATATGAGTGTATGAACTTATCCTAGTCAAACCTTTGGCGTCCATTCGCTGAGGGGTTCAAAACATTTCATATAATTATTAGTCATTAACTTACCATCAGTATGAGTTTTAAGAACACACAAATTAATATTAATCTTATATTCATATAGAAAATAAAGATTTCATTCATACAAACATATTTATATTTACATATGTTCACACATCATTTTTGATATTACAACACTTAATATCATAATCTTCTACCAAAAGATACTATTACATATATCTAAGTTGTCTACCGACCACTCCCTTCACCAGTCTTCTTCTTGATGGGACACTTGTTGAACCTGTGACCCGTCTGCCCACATGAAAAACACTTCCTCAGATTCGGCTTAGGATAATGTAGAGAAATATGTCTTTCTTGCTTGCAATTGAAGCACACGTTCTTCCACATCATGCATTCTCCCGCGTGAGTCTTCCCACACTTACTACAGGCTTGCTTCTTCTTCGGGCTTAACTTTTCAGAATTAGGGTTGTCGTTGTCCCTCTTTCTCTTTTTCTTTCCTTTCTGTTGCTTGATTGTCCCTTCAGACGATCCACCACCTTCAGTCTTTATTCTTTCCACCTGCGCCTTGAGCTCGTTCCGTTCTTCAGTCATTTGCGTAACGCTCGCTCCGTCTTCCACAGTTCCTCCAAAAGAAATGCCTTACTCCAGAGTTCTTGAACTTCTACAGCTAGTTGATCTTGTTCTTCAACTTTAGTTTTATTCTTTAACTCTACCTTAGCTGGCTCAGACTCTGCCTCTTTATCACCACTTAGATACATCTCGGGATAATCGTCATGATCGCTCCCCAGATTGACCATGGGTTCATCTTCTCCCACCTTCTCAACGGATTCGCTTTGCGCTGGCACCTCGGCTTCTGGCATTGGTGCAACAGCTGCTAGCATCTCCGCACTCATTTTTAAATACATTATTCTACATTATTCTTAAATACATTAAATACATTATTAAATGATTTTTAAATACATTATTCTTATTTAAAATGATTTTTCATAATATTAAATCATTTTTCTCTAATTTATTTAATACACTAATTACATAAATTAAATACTTTTAATATTTAAATAATTATAAATATTAAAGAAAAATATTCCAATTGGTCAGAAATTATTTTTCATAATTTAAAATAATTTTTAAAACGATTTTTAGTAATTTTTAGAATTTATTTCTATTTTTAAATAATTTTCAAAATATTAGAAATTAAAAACTAATTAAACCGTCGTTGTAGCCCTTTAGCAACACTTAGCGTCGCTGTTGGTGTTCTTGAGCTCAAGAACACTGACAGCCGGCAGATCAAGGAATCATGGTTTGACATCACTTATATCTCAGTGTAACTTGTTTCTGGGCATCCTTAAGCATCGATCGTGTAGTAGAAATGTAGTACTACAAGTTCTAATCATCATCTGAGTCAACGAACCAAACATCATGAAGATCTAAGCTCACTAAGTTACTGTCAGACCAAATATGGGATTTCTGGGTAACCCAGAAACCCAGACAGTGTCGACCAGGCACTTTCCATCTCATTTTAATATAGGTTCTGTTCACTAACAGGTCGATATTATGGTTCGAACATATATTACACATGTCAAAGAACATATAGGAATCAACAGATCAGTTAATCAACAACACATTCGCCAGATTAAGTTCGGTCAAAGCCTGTCAGAAATTATGTTCTTCCGGTTTCTGGGTTTTCCAGAAACGACAAGTCGGTGTCGAGGGGCCTCGTTTGACCACCCCCTGCATCGATTCTATTAGTCATATAAGGATTATCAAAGCATGGATCTATAGTATAGACAATATACTACAACCTGGTTACAATGATATCAACAATAGACATCAAACCTAACAGATCAAGGATGGACAAAACCTTGTCAGACGCTGGTAATCCATTTCTGGGTTACCCAGATTGTATTCGGTCATGGTCGGTCAACCGACTTTGACCGGCTATATCTTGTAATCTGGAAATCGAATAGCTTGGATTCTACTTCTAGATCACAGACCTCATAACAGAGTACAGATCAAAAACATAAAAAAAAACACAAAACACCAACAGACAAGGATTTACAGCCCCTGACATTACGCTGTCAGACGACCTTTAGAGCTCAAGAACAGTTTTGAAAAACTTCGATTTTTACCAACTTTGATGCTATGGATCTATGATAGATCATCATAGATCATCTAAAAACATCCTATAACACAAGATTAAACACTTAAAAAAAAAAAATTCTTAGGAACTTGGATCAAAATAAAAGTTAGGGTTATACCTTCAAGCTTCAATTCTTGATCTTAGAATTCCTTATCTGTAAATGGTGTTTTAAGGAGGTGTTTTATGACTGAATTACTTGAGAATTTTGGAGGTTAGGAGAGAGAATGAGTTTGTGGAGAGTGGGATAACAAAATGACTACTTTTATGGACATTCTCTCTCTTTATCTCTTAAATCTAGATATAATGTATCTATAATGACTAAGTGTCAATGTTGGATCAGTCATGGCTGAGACAAGAGTCAATTGGTTACCTTTAGTTGGCCACCAACTAAAGGTTTATCAAATTTTTACAAGTAACCTAATAAAAAAATACTTAAAGGGCATTTTAGTCATTTGTAAAATAATTTTTATGGCAATATGGTCAAATGTCCAAACCCTTAAGGTTTAACCCTAAGGTTCTAACCCTTAGGTTTTACAAACCCCAAATTCTAGAATTTTCTTATTAGGGTTTCAAAAAAATAAAATAAAATTTTATAAAATAAAATTAAGGTTTTAAATAGAAATTAATATTTCTAAAGTATAATTAGGGTTTCCTAATTATATTAACACATACTAATCACTTTGGGCTTGCTAATTAGGATTAGGGTTTCATAATTAGGGTTTAGAAATCCCGAATATGAAATTAGGGTTTTAATTAGAAAAATTAAAATTTCTAAATTACAATTAGGGTTTGTAAAATAGAAATTTAAATAACTAAAATATAATTAGGGTTTTCTAATCATATTTAAGTTTAATAAACACATTAAGCTTACTAATTAGGATTAGGGTTTCCTAATTAGGGTTTAGGATTTTCGAATATAAAATTAGGGTTTCCCGGCGTACAATTAGGGTTTTTAACTGTACAATTGGTTTTCTAAATCTGAGATTAGGGTTTCTAATCTCTTATTAGGGTTTATTAATTTTAAACCTTATCTGATCAATCATTGATCAATATCTCTATACAGTACAAATACATACTCTTCAATATAATTATTTTAATTATATTTTCTACCGAATCCCTAACCAAAAATTAGTGTTAGGGTTTCTAAAGCTGTTAAGCACAAGTCTACTATAAATTTATTAGTCAGTACACAAATTGACTCATTCTCCAAACTCGTATCACAGTTACACAATACAATATTAATAATTAATATTAATATTAATAAAAAAAAATTATTTGTAAAATTTTAATTATTCGAAATACCGGGTTGTCACAAGTGTTATTATAATTCCATGCATGAAAGACCCAACATTAAACAGATTTGGGTTCCCAATGGCACTAACAAAGAAGGACCCATGCAAATATGGGTACCCAAATGAAGGTTCAATGTTTTGACAGGAAAAGAGCTCCACGATCACTACATGGTATCTGGACAGTGGATTCTCAAGGCACATGACCGGGAACAAAGCCCTTCTATCTAACTACATAGAGAAGGAGGGTCCCTTAGTCATCTTTGGAGACAATGGCTTGGGCAAGACAAGAGGATATGGCTCTGCTGGCAATGGTGCAGTATCATTCAGCAAAGTGGCATATGTGGAAGGTCTCCAACACAACCTTCTATGCATCAGTCAACTCTGCGACAAGGGTCATCAAGTAACATTCCTCAACAACTAATGTCAAGTCAGAGATTTAAATACATCTGCTGTAAAGCTAACCGGGACAAGAGAAGGAAATGTCTACACAGTGAATCTTGGTCAACTAAGCTCAGACGAGACAATATGTTTTCTGGCAAAAGCATCTGAAGAAATGAGCTGGCTATGGCATAGACGGTTGTCGCACTTAAAATTCAAAAGTATGTCCAAACTGGTATCAAAAGATCTCGTTGCTGGCCTACCTAAGTTCAACTTCGTAAAAGAGAGGCCATGCAATGCCTGTCAGTTCGGAAAGCAAACTAGAAGCTCATTCAAGAGCAAAACTGCCAACTCTATCAACAAGCCCCTGCAGTTGCTTCACATGGATCTATTTGGGTCAATCCCAACAACTAGTCTTGGAGGAAAAAGATACTCTCTAGTTATAGTCGACGACTACACCAGATTCACATGGGTATTCTTCCTAACTTCAAAGGATGAAACGAGCTCCCAATTAATCAAGATATTTAGATTGATGATGAATGAGAAAGGAGAGAAAATCAAGGCTATAAGGAGTGATCATGGCAGAGAATTCGACTTCTCAGAAATGGACCAGTTCTGCTCAGACAATGGCATCAGTCATAACTTTTTAGCTCCACGAACTCCTCAACAAAATGGAGTAGCTGAAAGAAAGAACAGAACCTTGATAGAAGCTGGAAGAACTCTACTAGTAGCATCTCATCTGCCTGAATACATCTGGGTAGAAGCTGTCAACACTGCATGCTACACGCAGAACAGATCACTGATACACTCTACGATCAAGAAGACGCCCTACGAACTATGGAAAGGAAGAAATCCAAATGTCAGCTACTTTTATGTTTTCGGTTGTGCATGATACATTCTCAATAATGGAAAGCAGTACCTGACAAAATTTCAGCCCAAGTCAGACGAAGGAATCTTTCTTGGATATGCCACAGACAGTAAGGCCTACAGAGTGTTCAACAAGAAGACACTGAGTGTTGAAGTCTCGATCCATATCATCTTTGATGAAACAGACTTAGACAACACAGTGCTTCAAGACACTATGACCAATAGTGCAGACACTACGAATGAAATTATCGAGCCCAACACTACGATCGTAGTGCCAAATAGTGTAATCGTTGAGCAACAAAATGAGATCGTAGAGAGGTGTATGCAAGACAATGAACCTCCACACCAAGAAGAAGAAATAGATCTTGAAGACTTAGGACAAGAAGGCATCAGGACAGATGTCCCAACGGGTAACAGATGGGCTAGAGATCACACTCAGGATCTAATCATTGGAGATCCGAGTTCTAGAGTCAAAACAAGAGCTGCCACTCAAAATGAATGCTTTTATCTAAGCTTTCTATCTCCAATAGAACCAAAGAAGATAGAGGATGCTATGGAAGACTCTAGTTGGATAGAAGCCATGCGGGGGAAGAACTCAACCAATTTGAGCGAAGCAAAGTATGGAGATTGGTACCAAGACCAAAGAGTCATCCCTGTCATTGGAACCAAGTGGGTCTTCAGAAACAAAATGGATGAAGATGGAGTTATTACCAGGAACAAGGCAAGATTAGTGGCAAAGGGCTACTCTCAAGAAGAAGGCATTGACTACGATGAGACATTTGCACCTGTTGCCAGATTAGAAGCCATCAGAATCTTTCTTGCCTTTGCTGCTCACATTAAGTTCAAAGTCTTTCAGATGGATGTCAAAAGTGCATTCCTAAATGGAGAACTCCAAGAAGAAGTTTATGTAGAGCAACCTCCAGGTTTCATCAATCCATCTCTTTCCAATTATGTTTATAGATTAGACAAAGCCTTATATGGTCTTAAATAAGCACCTAGAGCATGGTATAAAACACTAACTAACTTCTTAATTGAAAATGGGTTCACTAGAGGTAGAGTAGATACCACACTATTTCTTAGAAAGCATAAAGACAAAAGTCTTATTAGTTCAAATATATGTTGATGATATTATTTTTGGTTCTACTAACGAAAAGTTATGCAAGAGATTCTCTAAGCTGATGCAGAGCAAGTTTGAAATGAGCATGATGGGTGAGCTGAATTTCTTCCTTGGACTGCAAGTAAAGCAGACTGATGAAGGAATTTTCATAAACCAAGCCAAGTACATCAAAGACTTACTCAAGAAGTATGGCATGGAATTAGCCTCTCCCATGAAAACACTAATTGCTCCTGCAACCAAGCTTGACAAAGATGAAAAAGGTAAAAGTATTGATATAACTCAATACAGAGGTATGATAGGTTCTCTTTTATATCTAATCGCGATGGACCGGACATAATGTTTGCAACATGCATATGTGCTAGATTTCGTGCTAACCCTAAAGAGTCACATTTATCTGCTTTGAAAGAGGATCTTGGTATCTCAAGGGTACACCTTACTTGGGGCTTTGGTACCCCAAGGAATCCTCATTTGAACTAACGGGATACACGAGATCTTGATTTTGCAAGATGCAAAATAGATAGAAAAAGTACCAGTGGCACCTGTCAATTGCTAGGAAACAGACTTGTGTCCTGGTTTAGCAAAAAGCAAAACTCAATGTCTACTTCAACTGCAGAAGCTGAATACATTGATGCTGGCAGCTGCTGTGCTCAGATCCTATGGATGAAAAATCAGCTAGCCGACTATGGGTTTGATTTCAAATCTATTCCCATTCACTGTGATAACACAAGTGCCATAGCAATAACTCATAATCCTGTTATGCATTCTAGGACTAAGAATATAGAGATAAGGTATAACTTCATTAGGGATCATGTATAAAATGGAACTATATCTTTACAATATATCCCGACTGAAAATTAACTTGCTGATGTTTTTACAAAGCCTCTAGATGAATCTAGATTTAATAAGTTAATAAGTGAGCTAGGCATGCTAAATCTACAACCATAAAATATATGCTCTAGATTGTACTAACCATAACAGATACAAAGGCTGAACTCATAATCATAGACATGATCAAGGGAAGTCCACGATCGTAGAGCTAAAGAGGAAAAACCACCTCAACCATCGTAGAGCAGACTCAACGATGACAAAAGTCCCATCAACAAAGCAAGAGTGCATCCTATGATGATAAGCTTCAAAACATAGCAATCCCTCTGATAAGCGCCTCAGGAACAAACCTAACCCTTGACTCACTCCAAGAGGTTGGCCCTTCCTGAGTTACCTTAAAAGAATGCAATGTCAAAAGCTCATCACAAGGATCCGGTCAGACTCGACGATCGTAGAACGAGACCACGACGAATCGTCGATGACTAGACTCGACGATCAGAAACAGAACACGACGAATCTTGGGCGGACTCAACGATCGTAGATCAGACTCGACAAATGCAAAGCACTCAACGATCACAAAACTGCCTCAACGATCGTAGTCCTCACTAAGGACACCTCAGCTCTGCAGGAGCCAAGGGCAAATCAGTACAATTCCAATCAGTCAAAATCGTAGAGCCAAGCAAAAGACGACAGCTGTCCCAGTATGTAAAAAGGAGAGAGGGAAGTTGCAAGTACAAATTGAAATCATATTTTTTGAAATCAGAAGTTCGAAAGATTATCTCTCTCATCCTCTCTCAAAGCAGAAACCCTAAATCAGAAGAAAGTTCTTTCATAGCTCAACCCAAGTTCCACAAGACTCTGGCTTTACTGAAGAAGGCAGGTCTCGAAGAAGCCTTGAGCACAGATACATTGATTTATCCCATGTTAGTGAAAGAGTTCTACAAGAATGGAGTATTTGAAAACATCATCACTACGAGAGTAAGGGATGTGGTAATTAGATTGAAGGCCGAAGACATCAACCTTGCCCTAGGTCTCAAAAATGAAGGGCATCCATTCTTAGATAGTGTAGACTTCCAAGAGGGACTTAGAAGAATGCATAATAAGAAACTCCCCTTTGTGAAAGGGTACAAGAAGAAGGAGTTCCCACATATGTATGAATTTCTAGTTGATATAGTTTGGAAATGTATATGCTGTAAGAGCTCAGGTCACGACTCTATGAATGAAGTTCAACTTAGGCTTGTGACTGCCATGAGTTATGGAATACAACTCAACTATGGAGCCCTATTGCTCGATTGGATTGGTAAGTGGCTCATCAACTCAAAAAAGTTAAAAAGCCCTCAGAAGATGCTATACGGGCAATTCATAAGTATCATTCTACAATCAGCCCTGGGTGACAAAATTGGGGATGAAGAAGGAGAAGCTATCAACCCAAATAGACGAATGACCCAGAATTTTTTTGAAAATTGGAAGAGAAACCCAGCTGAGTATGTTCGAATGATGACCGAGTCCAGTGGAAGAACTGGGGATCTGAAGGACTCAGGCCTTCCAGGAAACATGTCTGTGGTAAGGAAGATCGAAGAAGAAGAAGAAGAAGAAGAAGAAGAAGAAGAAATCAACAAAGAAGAACCCTCTGTCCTTACCAGAAAGAGCAAGGGCAAGAGGAAGCTAAAGGCCAGACTGGTAGAAGAGCCTCAAGGATCTACCACTGATATACCTGTAGAGTCCTCTGATATAGAGACTCTGAGGATGCTAAGAAGAAAGTAGCAGCTGAAAGTAGTATGCACACAAGCCAATAATGTTTGATGATAAAGCATATACTTTGTAACAATCTTATTCATTTATTAATAAAAAGTATTAATTTATTAAAGGCTTTGAATTATCTACATGATGCTGTTTTATAATATGTGATAAACCCATAGTTTTAAGCAATGCTTTTAGAATAATGATGATGATCATTCTAATGAGATCTAAATTCTTAGAAAGCTTAAAAACTAAAATAGTTCCCAATCATTGGATTACTAAATTGGGGATTAGTGAATCCAGGATAGATTGGTACATACGTTGTTTCGCTTTCATTGGATGAGGATGATTGATCTCATGATCATTTGTGTGGAGACACTAAAGCAAGTATGTAGGTGCTTATTAGAGAATAAGTTCTTCGAGCGTGGATCGCTAAGGAATACCTAATGGAGTTTTATTTGCTGTCAATAGGAATTCAGTAGTGATAGTAGTATAAGTAATCCTTGGACTTGAGATCATCATAGTATCTTGTGTATGATGAGTTATACTTTGACTTATTCCTTAAGACCCTTAGGGTATATCAAAGGGTATGCTTGGGTATAATAAGTTGTACATGGAGATAATGTATGATCAATAAAGAATCTACCACTTCTAATAAAAGAAGAGAAATGTCCTATGTGATTCGATAAATGACAACCCAAAGAGTCCTTGGCTATAAGCGAGAATGAAATTAGAAAGGAGTTTCTAATTTGTATTATTTAGTGTTGTGCATTTAAAAGTCAAAATACATATAATTAAATAAAATAAGAATTGTGATGAATTCTATGTCTTATATTTAATTGGGACATTGTATGGTGGAAGGATTGAATTGCACGGTAACTATTTACTCAAAGGTTCTTTAATGATTAATGTTGAAATCTATATTATCCGGAAAGTCGTTTGATCATAGAGGAGGCTTATCCTATTGTAGAATAAATATTATTTATTTAAATAAATTAATTGTTTAATTTATTTATTTAAATAAGATTAGAATTGTTCTAATTGATTTATTCACAATAGGTTTAATATGGAGAACCTAAAAGGGTCACACCATAAAAGGAAGAATAATTATTTAAGAAGTTAATGGCATAATCGTAATAATATGTTAAGTATATTTAATTTAATCTATGGTGATAGAATAAATTAAATAGCTTAATATTTATTATTTAATATTTTAGAAATATTAAATATAAATTAATAAGAGGAGTCTTATTAATATTATTACAATTATTATTATTTTAATTTCTAAAAGAGTTTAGGAATTAATTTAATATAAGTACTCTCATTTATTCCTAATAAGATTAGGAGGTTAAATTAATTAAAAGAGTTTAATTAATTATCCCTAATAAGATTAGGGAGCCTAATTAATTAAAAGAATTTAATTAATTAAATAAAACCCAATTTCTTAATTGTTAAGGAGTGTTGCCCACATCGATAAATAAGAGAGAGTCTTATTATGGGTGGTGGGGTTGTTGACTTTTTCAACATACTGACATATAATTCCAATTGTTGGGAGAGTACATCTTTCTATAGAGATAGAAAACTAGGGTTGAGCCAATATCCTTCTTCTTGAATCATTATTATTCCTTGGTGGATCACCTCAGAGGCCAAACATATGGTGGCTAACGTTGATCAAAGGAAGGAACCAAACCCGGTGGATTCAAGTTGAACGCGAAAAGGATTTGGAGGTGAACTTGTACACGAGGAAGCTCGATCTTCAAGGTATGATTTTATTCTTTATCTTTTCGTTTAATTAATAATTATGCATAAAGGGTGATCTGGGTATATGGTTTATAAAATTTTAAACTCTGATTTTATCTCGCTTCCGCTTTAATTTTGCAATTTGATTGCGTTCTTGAATATAACAAACCTAACAGTGGTATCAGAGCCAACCCTTTATGCGAATTATTAATTGTTTTAATTTAATATCTATATTGATATGTGTTTAGAACAATTTAATTGGGCATAATTTTATTGTATAAAATTAAAAAAAAAAAAAAAATATCGCGAATCCATGCTGCTGATCCGTGTGGCTTTCATTTTTTTTTTCTCTTTCCGCGTGGCAGTATATATTTCTTATGTCCAGATTGTTTTTCGGCAGTAGGTGGTCACATGGATTTCCGTAATTGATATATATAATTTATATATATAATTTCGGTTTTTCACGGAAATTCAAGGGAAGTTCTATATATCATGATTAACGCAGCATTATGTGATGCTAAAGTAAAGAAAACTAAGATTTAAAGGAACGGATATATATATATATATATATATATATATATATATATATATTATGGTTATATATATATATTCTTAATAATTTTATTATTAAAATAAAATTTTATTTTAATCTTAAATAAAAAGTTTATTTTAATTTTAAAATAAAAAGTTTATTTTAATTTTAAAATTAGAATTTCATGCTAACTAATTAGAGTTGGAATTGGATTCCATGATAACTAATTGGAGTTGAAATTAGATTTTATTTTTCTAAAATAAAGGAGTTTATTTGTGAATAGGGAAGTAAAACCATCTTTCCTTAAATAAAGGAGTTTGTTTAGATATGAAATAAGATTTCATATTATTCAAAATAAAAGAGTTTATTTGTGAATAGGAAAGAGAATCCTAATTTCCTTAAATAAAAGAGTTTATTTAAATATGGAATAAGATTTCATATTATTCAAAATAAAGGAGTTTATTTGTGAATAAGAAAAAGAATATCCGTGTTTCCTTTAATAAAAGTTTTTTTTTACATGGAATTGGATTCCATAATTAATTAAAATAAAAGAGTTTCTTTTAATTAAAAAAAAAATTTATTACATGGAATTGGATTCCATAAGTAATTAAAATAAAGGAGTTTATTTTGATTAAAGATTTTGATTAAAATAAAATAGTTTATTTTATTCAAAATTGGATAAATTAAAATAAAATAGTTTTATTTTGATTTAAATTTGGATTAAAATAAAGGAGTTTATTTTGATTCAAAATTAGATTTTATACTAACTAAATTTGCCCATTAAATAATATCAATATATATATTAAATGTTTATTATTCATAAGATGAATGTTATTTATTGATGCATATGGTGATGTGTATGATAATAAATGGGATTGATTATGGACTATTGACCAATATGATTGGATTTTATTTTAGTTGGATGCATAAATGTATGGGTTTTATTAAATGGGGTCTGCGTACCTCGTCTTCTCTAATTTTTCTTAATATAAATTCTATCTCCCTTCTATGTACTTCCCCTTGACTGCTGATCAAGGTTTCTATTTATTTTAAATAGTTTTGTAATAGGAATAGTTAGAATTAATTTTGAAGAATTGGAGATCAAGGAACAAGGAGCGCTTGAAGACTCATTTGTAATGGAGCCCGGGTTTAAATGTAATAGTTATATTTAAATATTATTTCTTGCACCCCTAGGGTTTGACCTTTTGGTTCACTTGGTGGCTCTAGTGAACCAAACTAGAATAAAAGTCCATAATCAATCCGGGTAGAATATAGTATTCTATATGTGCATGCTTATACTATATATATTATATATTATGCAAACATACTTCGCATGTTCATTAATATGACGCGTATTTTTATATATATATATATGCCGCTTAAACAAGATGAGACAAATTAATAACAAACCCCTCAATTTTTTATATTAAGTCCTAAGCGTTCAAAGATATTTTGGAATATCGAGCGTAAGCTTTCTAGCATGATAAAATTAATAGAGTATTAAATATTTAATATGAGTTTGTTGTGTCACCACAAGGCAAGTATTAAGTATTTAAGATGTTAATTTATCACATTTGATGCTTATAAAGAAAATTGAACAATATTGTTTTGTTGTGTCACCACAAGGATGATATTTTCTTTTTGAATATATGGAGTGCTAGGTCGGACTTAACTTGGATAATTTTGATTCGGATGTGCCACCACTTGATCAAAATAATCTAAGAGGCAAAATACAAGGAGTTCAGATAGTTGATGTAATTGACAAAAGTTGTCTACCTATTTATTTATATATAGTTTGTTGTGTCACCACAAGGCTATATACATTTGAAATGGGATCCTTATTCTCACTAGCAAATCTTTAATTAGATTTTGCCGAACTATATAAGTGAGGTAATATAGTTTGAAGAAAATAGTGGGAGATACCAATTTAAAACAAGACCTAAATTATTTTGGTAATTAATAAAAGAATGTATGTTAAAATGTTGTTAATTACAAATTCATTTCTGAGAATTTTACAATGTCTAAAATTACTATCATCATGAAGCATATTAGATGTTAAATTAACCAAACCGAATTAAGCGGATTGGTTAAGGAATTTGAGAATAGTTCTCATAGTGAAAAAGCTATCTTATGTCCTTAATACGCCTATCCTCGCAATGGTTGCAGACATAATGCCTCCGAGGAAAACATTGCTACTTTTAGAAAGTGGCAAGATGATGATGCAGTTGGCTCAATGCATCATGCTTCGTATCTATGAGTAACGAGCTTCAGCGTCAGCATGAAACTATGGATGCTTCTACTATATTCCTGCACATCAAGTAGTTGATGGTGAGAAAAGTAGGACTGATAGATATCAGATATCTAAGGAGCTCTTCCGATCTAGAATGGCCAATGGCACTATAGTACAGACAAAAGGTCCTTAACATTATCAATTTGATTGATCAATTAGGACAATGAGTTTTGTCATGGATGGAGAGTTGAGCCAAGATTTGATCTTGCACTCACTCCCGGACTCCTTTCACAATTGTTGTGAATTTTTCATATGAACAAGCTAGATATCAGCTTCGCTGATTTGCTTAACATATTGAAAAATGTTGAGAGTCACTTTCCAACCAAGAAAAACAAAGTCTTACTGGTAGGGGCCAAAGGATCTTCTGAAAAGAAGAACGATTCAAAGAAGGTAAATAGAAAGGCGTAAACAAAGGATAATAAGAGCAAAACTGATACGGATAGCAAAGGAGTTTGCTTCCATTACAATAAGCCTGGACACTGGAAAGAAACTGCGAGAAGCATCTTGCAGAGGCTAACCAAAGAAGCTTAGTGAAGTTTCGATTACAATACAAATTTATTCATGATTTAAAATAAAATTTTCTTTAAGTCAAGGTTCTACTTGGGTATTGGATACCGACTTTGGTTATTATAAATAAAGATTTATGAAGGACAAAGAAGTAGAAAGCTAAACAAATATAAGTAATCCTATGTGTGGAAAATGAAGCAAAGGTTCTTTGCATTAGCCATAGAAACTTATAGTTTAGCAATGCCTACGGAAAAATCTATTAAGTCGATAAGTTGTTATTGTATTCCAATTCTTGTTGAAACATTATTTCCATTTTATTGTTGGACAATAAAATTTTGGTATTATAATTAAGAACAATTGTTGTTCTATTTATAATAATAATGTTTTGTATAGAACTGGAATATTACTTAATAAATTTTGTATACTTGACTTACGTGAAAAATTATTTTATAAATTGAACAAACTAGTATAAGAAAAGGAGATGATCATTCAAAGAGTTGAATGTATGTATTTATTGAAATACAAGTGTGAATTATTTGAAAGGTTCAAAGAATTCAGAAGTGAAACAAATTTGCAAAGTATTAAGACTCTTTGATTAGATCAAGGAATAAATACTTGTGCAATAAGTTTCTAGATCATCTTAAATGGTTTTATCATAATGGACGCCTCCTGATACGCAATAATTGATTGATGTATTTGAATGGAAAAATTGTACCTTGTTGAACATGGTGCGGTCCATAATGATTTTACCGACATTCCAAGTATCCTCTCAGGATCATGTCCTAGAAATGGTACGCATATCTACTGAAAAGGTAACCTCAAAATCCACCCCCAAGACTCCATAAAAGTTATGGGATGGGGAGGATTTCTAATCTTAAGTATGTTAATATAAGGGGTTGTCCAACTTATGTGAAAAGGTTTCAAAGGATAAGCTTGGGACAAGATTTGACAAGTACAATTTGTGGGACATCCTAAAGTAAGTTTAGGGTATATGTTCTATAATCCTACTTAGCAAAAGGTGTTTGTTGTAAAAACACGCCTTCTAAGATAAAGGTGTTTATCATTGAAGGGGCTAGTGGGAGGATAATAGATCTTAAAAAGTTCAAGAACCACAAAATATTATAAGTCAAATAAGAGGAACACTAGAGATGAAGACCTATTATACCACACAACCAGAATCGTAAATCGGAATAGTGTCAAGATATACGGGAGGTATGGATTCATCATAGATGATGATGATGAGGTACACATCATAGAAGATGATGATCCAATTACATACGATGAGGTAAGTGTTGTGACACTTTCGAGAGAAATGGATTGAAGCAAGTTTCTCAAATATGGAACATTCATTTTGATGAGGCAATCAAAAGAGTTTGATTTTATCAAAATAAGAATGAACCTAGTGTGTACTAAAGGGTCGATTGGGAGCATCGTGACATTCCTAGTACTATATGTTGATATACTACGGATAAGGAATGACATACCAATACTACAATCGATAAAGATAAAGTTGTCTAAACATTCCTCAAGTGAATGATTTAGGAAGAGTATCATTATTGGGGATATAAATCTATATAGATAGATTTAAAAGGATGCTCGACTTAACCCGAGGAACGTATATTCATTTGATGCTAAAGTCGTTTAGCATGGCAAACTCAAGAGATGTCTCATGTCGATGAGCTATGGAGTGTATCTCTCTTAATAGTCCCCAGAGACTCACGAAAAGAGAGGTCGCATGAGTGACAATCATGCATGCAATGAAATGTATGAGACACGATGTTGATCGGTCATATTATGGAGAAGTTCACTATGAGTCGGTGAAAAATATCTTAAAGTGCTTAACCCAAGCACTAAGGATGTGATCATATTCATGGTGGGTCTTAATTAAAACTAGAGGGCTTAATGACTCAAGTTTTTCAGATGCACCAAGATGAGAAAAATCCACTTTAAGGTAAAGGGTTACCTTGAGCAATTGGTGCGTTGAATTGGAAAGGTTCCAAATAGCAAAGAGTTGCTAGTTTAGTGATAAAGACAAAGTATATAGCTATAAATGAAGTCGCAAGTTGATTGTTTGGATTAAAAGTTTATTACGAACTAGGAATAGTTCTAAGTCTCATCTTGGATCTAAACATGTGTTGTGGCACTTTCATTTGATTATTAGAATCATGAAAGATGGGAAATCACTATAGAGATAGTGGACTCTCATGAACAACATTACACATCCATTAACTAAAGCTTATCCAACGTTAGGATAATCGTCACTTAGAGAAGAAGAGTATGAGTTACCATGACGATTGGCTTTAGTGCAAGTGGGAGATTGAAAGTAGTATGCACACAAGCCAATCATGTTTGATGATAAAGCATATACTTTGTAACAATCTTATTCATTTATTAATAAAAGTATTAATTTATTAAAGGCTTTGAATTATCTACATGATCTTTGTTTTATAATATGTGATAAACCCATAGTTTTAAGCAATGCTTTTAGAATAATGATGATGATCATTCTAATGAGATCTAAATTCTTAGAAAGCTTAAAAACTAAAATAGTTCCCAATCATTGGATTACTAAATTGGGGATTAGTGAATCCAGGATAGATTGGTACATACGTTTGCTTGCTCATTGGATGAGGATGATTGATCTCATGATCATTTGTGTGGAGACACTAAAGCAAGTATGTAGGTGCTTATTAGAGAATAAGTTCCTTTGAGCGTGGATCGCTAAGGAATACCTAATGGAGTTTTATTTGCTGTCAATAGAAATTCTGTAGTGATAGTAGTACAAGTAATCCTTGGACTTGAGATCATCATAGTATCTTGTGTATGATGAGTTATACTTTGACTTATTCCTTAAGACCCTTAGGGTATATCAAAGGGTATGCTTGGGTATAATAAGTTGTACATGGAGATAATGTATGATCAATAAAGAATCTACCACTTCTAATAAAGAAGAGAAATGTCCTATATGATTCGATAAATGACAACCCAAGTAGTCCTTGGCAAGGCGCGAATGAAATTAAAAAGGAGTTTCTAATTTGCATTATTTGGTGTTGTGCATTTAAGAGTCGAAATACATATAATTAAATAAAATAAGACTCGACAAGTAATTTCATGTCTTATATTTAATTGGGACATTGTATGGTGGAAGGATTGAATTGTCACGGTAACTATTTACTCAAAGGTTCTTTAATGATTAATGTTGAAATCTATATTATACGAAAAGTCGTTGATCGCTAGTGGAGGCTTATCCCTATTGTAGAATAAATATTATTTATTTAAATAAATTAATTATTTAATTTATTTATTTAAATAAGATTAGAATTATTCTAATTGATTTATTCACAATAGGTTTAATATGGAGAACCTAAAGGGTCACACCATAAAAAGGAAGAATAATTATTTAAGAAGTTAATGGCATAATCGTAATAATATGTTAAGTATATTTAATTTAATCTATGGTGATAGAATAAATTAAATAGCTTAATATTTATTATTTAATATTTTAGAAATATTAAATATAAATTAATAAGAGGAGTCTTATTAATATTATTACAATTATTATTATTTTAATTTCTAAAAGAGTTTAAGAATTAATTTAATATAAGTACTCTCATTTATTCCTAATAAGATTAGGAGGTTAAATTAATTAAAAGAGTTTAATTAATTATCCTTAATAAGATTAGGGAGCCTAAATAATTAAAAGAATTTAATTAATTAAATAAAACCCAATTTCTTAATTGTTAAGGAGTGTTGCCCACATCAATAAATAAGAGGAGTCTTATTATGGGTGGTGGGGGTTGTTGACTTTTTCAACATACGACATAATTCCAATTGTTGGGAGAGTACATCCTTTCTATAGAGATAGAAAACTAGGGTTGAGCCAATATCCCTTCTTCTTGAATCATTATTATTCCTTGGTGGATCACCTCTAGAGGCCTCACATATGGGTGGCTAACGTTGATCAAAGGAAGGAACCAAACCCGGTGGATTCAAGTTGAACGCGAAAGGATTTGGAGGTGAACTTGTACCTGAGGAAGCTCGATCTTCAAGGGTATGATTTTATTCTTTATCTTTTCGTTTAATTAATAATTATGCATAAAGGGTGATCCGGGTATATGGTTTGTAAAATTTTAAACTCTGATTTTATCTCGCTTCCGCTTTAATTTTGCAATTTGATTGCGTTCTTGAATATAACAAACCTAACAGCAGCAAGATGAAGCAGATGAGGATCAGGCTACCATATGCCAGATCCTGAAGAAGAACAAGGTTGGTCAAAAGTCCAAAAGGCCATCAGTCACCTCAATCGTAGAGTCTTTACTGTTCGTAGAGACCAGACCAAGCATAGCAGGCAAGGAAGTAGGCTGCTTCAAGCATAGTGTACATTGAGCAGACAACATTGAGGTTCAAGAAAGTCCCAAGTCGTGGCTAAGCCTAGTAAATCAAGGAGAAAGCTGGTCAAGAAGTACATTCTTGAGAATGAAAAAGTGCTCAAGAAGGAAGACAAGAGCATGGTTGCCCAAGAGGACAATGCTCCAGCTGAGGGGGGGATCCCTGAGATTCTCATGATAGAGAATACACCAGCTAAGGGGGAGATGCCTGAAGCTCAAGAAGATGCTCCAATTGAGGGGGAGTTTATGAGCTTACAAGAAGATGATCAAGTTGAGGGGGAGCCTCAAGATATCTCCATGGAAGAAGAAGATGTCCCTGTCAGCAATGAAGAGGAACCAGTAAAAGATCATCAAGATCCCATTGAGATAATGGAGTCCTCCTACGAAGAATATAGAGCCCCCAAATCCAGGTACTTGAAACCCGAACTCGGTGCTTTACGATACCATTTCTATGGGAGGAATAATACTAATAATAATAACAATAATATAAAGATCAACTTAATTTACATATCATCAGAGTCTGAATCCCAAGTACGTAACCTTTAAACATTCATTACAACCCATGATAGATAATATATATCATACTTGTCTTAATAAAGTTATTTATTACATAAAATAGCATTTCTCTCATTCAGCAACCTTTCCCTTTCTCTTGTTCTTAGCAAAGCTCTCTGGTCGTTCACACTTAGCTGAAAACATTTAAATTAAGCAAGGATGAGCATTTGAGTGCCCAACAAGTAATAACAATTATATATATATATATATATAAGCTGAAAGAATTTAAATGTTTTCTTTATACTACCCTTCTACAACAATTTAACAGTTTTGAAGTAATCTGTACCAATGATAATAATATATCAATTTTATACCAAATTTTTAAAACTACGTACTGACTATAAATAGGGTTAATGTGACATACTATGAACATTGTTTTCATTTTCGAAAAGGTTAAACTGAAATTCATCCGCAAACCGAAAATAACTTAACTAGACGCGGGGTGATGATCAGCCCGTTATGCCCTGCATTGATCAATACTATATCCAAGAACGAGGGTATCGTTCACTCTGTCTGCCTTGGGCACATAAAAGTTTTCCCGTGTAGGGATGTTCATACTTGTCTGAGTTCCAAATCAAAGGTTTTATCTTGTTCAACAATAATCTATAATTCAACATATATATATATACGGGTAATTGACAAAGGTATATCAACATGTGATTAAATACAATGATTATCCAAGTGAGGACACTTGTATAACCATTTATAGAAATTAACGAACAGAATATATATATCTCGAATTACCATATACTAACATGTTGATAATCAATGAGCGTATATAATATAGGGTTAATAATGCATACAAGTAATAATATAGTTTAGAAACATTCTTACTCATGTCCATCAGATAAAGAAAATGCAAAGGTAAGATACTTTCACACGATCTACCGCTTCTGATTCACAACTTAGTTTTATCGTTTATATCACGACCTATCATTAATCGGATCATTCGTTCGATTAGAACATTTATAATATAACACATAAGTCTTTGCGTTTCGCATCAAGACATAACCTAATCACATTATTACCCATGTTTTATAACGTATCAATCACAAATAATCACATATCTAATTAAATTATCTAAGTCCAGATCAATTTCGAAGCATGTCGATTGTACCAACAAACTTTATCAGTAATTATCGAGTCTAAGACTCTATTACGTAACTCAATGATATGTAAGTAAGTATCATATTATTTTTAAATGACTTAATATAATTTTAAAACATTTATTATAATTTATCATGAATTTTCAAACAGGAATCATTATTAAATGATTTAAATATTAATCAATTTTATTATCATTAATATTTAATTAATATTAAACTATTAATGAAATCATTTCTAAAATGTTAAAGTTATTTATAATAACTTGAAATACTTTTAAAGTATTAATATTACCCTTAAATGATTTTTAAAACATTTAAAATCATTTTAAATAATTACTATTAATATTAAAGTATTAATGTACTATTTATCAAAATATTAAAAGTCATTATTTATAACTTAAAATATTTTTAATTCATTTATATCCTTTTTAAATGATTTTTATATTAAAAGTCATTTTTAAACTATTTATTTAATATAATTATTAAATAAATTTAATATCATTAATAATAAATTAATAATTATTAATATTAAATTATTAATGAAATTATCCTTAAATATTAAAATTTATATTTTATAACTTAAAATATCTTTTAAAACTTTATTTTCATTTAAAATGATTTTTCTATTATAAAAATCATTTTAAACTAAACTATTTAATATAAATATTAAATAACTTTAATATCATTAATAATAATTAATTAATGAAATTTACCTTTAAATATTAAAAGTTATATTTTATAACTTAAAATATTTTTAAATATCTTATTATCATTTAAAATGATTTTTAATATAATAAAATTATTTTAATTAATTAATTTAATTCATTTATTAAATAACTTAATTATCACTAATTTTAATTTTTTAATGAAATTTATCACAAAATATTAAAAGTCATTAAAAATAACTTAAAATATTTTCTTATATCATTATATAACTTTAAATGATTTTTCAAATATTAAAATCATTTTTAAATAATTTATTTAATATACTAATTAAATAAATTAAATACTTTTAATATTTCAAAAATATTAAATATTTATGAAATATATTAAAAATATTTAAAAACTAATTTTCATAATTTAAAATAATTTTTAATAATTTATTTTGTATTTTTAATAATTAAAAACTATTTTTTTCTATTTATTTAATTAAATTTATTAATTTTCAAAAATATCTGTCGCTATAGGTGTTCTTGAGCTGTTCTTGGCCAACCCAGAAATTCATAGACAGTTTCGAGATGCCTTGTTTGACCAAGAATCGTGAACTTCTTAATGTGTTTCTGGGTATGTTCTTGATCAGATCGTGTAGTACTAGTGCAGGACTACAAGATCCAACAACAAACATGTTCATACACTGCATAACCCAGGTGATCTGTGCCTCTAAAGTGGCTGTCAGACCTGTTCATCATTTTTGGGTTACCCAGAAATGAAGAACAGTTCATGATGCCTACTTTGGGCTTCCACAACTTGTTTTACATGAAATAGTTTTGTGATCTAAAGGTTCCAGATTGTAGCTAGCATGCAAGAGAGTAGATCTATTACATAAAATACAAATAACATGAACAAAATAAAAAGTTAAGACCCGGTCAAACCATGTCAATCGACATGTTCATATGTTTTCTGGGTTACCGAGAAAACCGAGAACATACTCGACTTGCCTGGTTTGATCGTCCATTACAATCACCCAGTTTAATTATTAGGTGATTTTAAGGCATAACCATATAGTATAACCTACATACTACAAGTTAGATACATCAACAGAACCAAAACATACACACACTGACAGATCTGGTCTAATCAAAACGTTGTCGGGGATCGATTCATTTTTCAGGTTACAAGAAAACGCCGGTCACGGCCCAATCAACAATTTTGACCTTAAATATCTTGCAATATAAAAACTGATCTAGGCCTGATTCTTGCTCCAGATCAAAGACCACATTACAAGCTACATATAACAACTTACAAACAACAAAAATTGTAAATGAGTAAGGATCTGTGGCCACTGACATTCGTTGTCAGACCACAGATTGAACTTTTCCCAGATTTTTGAAATCTTCAAATCCGAGCCTCTAGATGTTATGGATTCAACATCTAGTAACCCAGATCATCATTAGGGACTACAACTAACATATTCTAACATTCAAACCTAACATCTAACACAAGATCGATGGTCAGATTTCATAGCTAGGGTTTTTACCTTCTTTGATAAATCTTTGATTCAAGGCTTCTGATTTGTTAAGGGTGATCGTGGGGCTTGATTATGTGACTGATATATTACCAAATCTCGTGGGTTTTAGAGAGAGAGGCTCAAGGATATGAGTTTTGCACAAAATAAGCTAACAAATGAACTTTTTCTCTCTCCAATCTATATATATATGATGTTATATGCAATGTATTAGCTGGCTTTTGACTGATTGCTGGCAAATAATATCACATGGAGTTGTTAGGTTAGGTCACCCACTCCCACACTTGGCAAAATTTTACAAGTTGCTTAAAAAAATACTAAAGGGCATTTTGGACAATTAACTTATGATTTTAAGGGCAATCTTGTAATCATGAAAACCCTTAGGGTTTAACCCTAAGATTTAGTACATAGCATTTGTAGGATTTAGCAATTAGGGTTTGCAAAAAAAAAAAAATTAGTTTCTAAAATTTTGAAATTAGGGTTTTCTTAATTAAATTAATTTTCTAATTACCTTATACATGAACATTAGGGTTTAGATCATATAATTATCATTAACCTTGCTAATTTAACAATTAGTGTTTACAATTAGTAATTAGGTTTTAAAATTACTAATTAGGGTTACTAAATATAGAAATTAGGGTTTCTAATTTAGTAATTAGGATTTTCATGATTAACAATTATAATTCTAATACTTGTTAATTAATCACATTAACACAATTTCGACTAATCACCTTTTCAAATTATGGTTTTCCCCAATAAAACTAGGGTTTAACTAATTAATATTAGGGTTTTGAAATTAAACACCATAATTGACCAACCATCCACGAATATACAAAACATATTTATAGTCTTGAAAAATTAAAATATAATTAATATTATAATATTATTCTCATTCCTTAATAATAATCCAAAATTAGGGTTTGGATTCCATATCCGATTTATTCTTCATATTTAACCTTAATAATTAAGGTAAAATAATTAACTTAATAATATGTACTAAAATTCATATAATAAAATTATTATTATAATTATTCTAAAAATCACTCCATACATTATTTAAATAATATATGATTATATTTTCATGGAAAATAATTAATAAAAACATTTCTACTATAAATTAATTATTATAAGAATATACTTTATAATAATCAATAATTCTAAAATAAATTTATTTGTAAATATTTATGTAATAAATATATTTTATTTACCACATAAATACATATACACATTATCTTGTACAAATCCTCATCCTTAAAATAAAAAAATAAAAAAAAATTTATACGCAAAATTTCTTATTTATTTATATAGAAAATATCGGGTTGTTACATTCACCCTCCCTTGTAAAGATTCTGTAACGCCCGAGAAATTCGGATACTTTGTAAAAATATTTGAAAGAATTAAATAATGAATAGAATAATATTATTTGTTATTATATGTGTTAATAAGATGTATGTCGTTCTATAACCTAGAAATATCGGAAGATCGTAGTATTTGAACCATGTGAATAAATTAAAGTGTTTGAATTTCCAAGATGAAAATAAGTATTTTCCGAGAACGTTTATGAAAAACACTATTCACCAATTATCGCTCGGGAATTATTTTTGAACTTCCGAGAAATACGTAACATTAGAATTTCAAGGCGAGATGGATTATGTAATAATAATCTAAGTATGGAAAATGCAATAATTTGCATGCGGACTTAATTTGGGAATATAGGTATTAAAACCTAATGAAAAGAATTAATGTAACTTTGCATAAAATACAAGTCCATAAGCTATAAGGTGTAAACCTATGTAGGATTTATACTAAGCCCAAGTGATTAATAAGGTGAAGCCCAAACTATTATAGTGCAAGCCCAACAAAGAATTTGCTAAATTGATTATTAAGCCCAAACCATGATCCATTAGCTAAGAAGGATCCATGGGGCAACCCATGAGTAAGCTTGATGGGCAAACAAGTTATGTGTTGGAAAAGAACTTTAAGTAATGACTAAGGAATGGATAAGAGTTGTGGGCAACAAGCAATGAATAGTAAGGAGGTTAGTTTAAGGAGGTGGGATGATTTAATGACCTAATTACCCTAACCTTGAAAGCTCTATAAATAGCAAGCCTTTTCATTCATTTGGATTTTGTTATTTCATCCAACAATTCTCTCTCAAACAACTTATTTGTTAGAGTCAATAAGCACTTTGAGATTAACATTTCCTTAGTGGATTTCCAAAGCAATTGAAGTAATCATCAAAGGTAATTGATCTTGTCTCTTCTATCTCTATCATGGTAGGTTGATAAGAGAAGTGTAATCTAATGAATTTAGATACTAAGAACATAAGGGAAGTTGATAAGCAATGGACTTAAGCCGAATAAGTTGAATAAGCAACTTGAACTTAAATAAGTTGATGAACTTATGAAGAATTTCCATATGTTTTCATAAGCATGAGAATTGTAGTTAATGAGTTAAACAAGTCATTGACTTGTGTGAATAAGTCAAAACCTATCTTAATATAAGTTAGTGTAATAAGTAACTTGTAATATCTACATGTTGATTAAAATCCACTTAGAATGATTAGTATTGAGGTTTCACTTTAATTTTACGATCGACGATAGTCGTCAATTGTGAAATTCTCGGAATGGAAGTCGTATTTTGTGTTTGACATTGGAAACATTGGTTTTCGATGGAGACAAGTCATATTTGGCATTGTAGAGTTGCGGACTCGAAAATGGTCGGATTCCGACTTAGAACAAAGAAACGAGCGTTGAACGTTCACGAACGTTTATCGTTTTTGTTAAAAATGGATTAATAGGTGAAATTTTAGCAAACAAAGTTGAATAGATAAAATTCTTGAATGAACGCATAGAGTACGTAAATTGTGACCCGTAGGCTCTTGAACGAGCCAAATCGGACTTATAACGAAGAAGTTACGAGTCTGGGAATTTCAACTTTTGAAAAATCTGTTCAAAGTTTCGGGCATGAGTCGGCACTGCACACAAATTTGACCAAGGCAAAATAACTCAAATGGTAAATACTAAAGTGACCATAACCTTTTGGAGAGTCGCATACGTATACGACATTATTAACACTAAGACTTCGCCGCAATACGAGTCCGGGTTCTAAGCGAAGATAGGTGATGCCAGCGGTTGCAAGCACCAAGTGTAAAAGTCAATCGCAGCCACAAATTCGACCTCAAGACCAAGACAATAATGAAGGTTTATATATAGAACATGGTTAGTAGTTGATAACCAATTGGACAATGATTATAATGAAACATTGTTAAGACATAATTAAGCCTTAAGTATAAACACTTAGGGTATAGTTAAATCAATTGTAAATGAATGAAAGAATGATTTTACGGAAAGCCGGAACCGATAATAACAAATCTAATACGTAATTAGATTGAGAAGTAGGGTAAGATTCTTTAAGAACCATGTATGATCATTCATGACCTAATGTTCTATGTTATGCTATCATCTAATGTAGAGACCTTAAAGACGTAAAGTGCACGTGTTATAAATTGTAGCAGACGCTAAAGGTAAGTAGTCTAACCCTTTTTCCAGTTCGATCTGGGCAAGTCTTTGTGATTCATGTATTCTTCACATGAGTTAGTATTTGAGTAATGTTAAAGCCAATCCTTTCGGCTAGACGTATGCTATGTTATTCTATCAAGTGTTGATAAGGATTTACCGAACTAATATTGTTGTGGTTTTTAAAGGTAGATTATGTATGCTCAAATTGTTTTGTCGTCAAAGCATTGTGCACGCGTGAGGTTGCCACAACTTAAACTTATACACGTTTAATGAATGTAGTGTTGATCAACATAGAGTACTATAGGCTGATCACCTAGACGTGCTCGTAAGCTATACCGGACTTACGGACTTAGTGTCGAGATGTCCTTTTCAAAGTACTTATGAAATGCTTACGGTCTTGAACCGGAATTGATGTTTTATTGAATATTATAGATGTAAAAAGTTTTGAATGAAAAGAAGTGCTATTTTGAATTCTCAATAGTACTTCGTAACTATTGTCCAGTTATTGAAGATATACGATTCCTAAGTTTCAAGCATGCTATTTTACTAGAATTATTGTATTTGCTGAGCTAGTTAGGCTCATTCTTGCTTGAACTATATGAATGCAGCTAAGACAGAACGGACCGATGGATCTGACAAGGATAAAGGGAAGGCAAAGGCGAACCCGTAGATTGCTTATGTAATAGTATAGGTTTTGTAAGGAATAATATTGATATTATGACAAAGACAATGTATTGGTTGTAAAGAACCTGGGGTATGTAAATATTCTTTTGATATATATATATATAAGACATATCCGTTCTTTTGAGGCATTTCAATTGAATGTATATGTGAACTGTAGCACCGTGTAGCACCATCTGTCGGGTTGGAAGATACCCGGATTTGGGGGCATCAAAGATTTTGTCCCCAGAATCACCATTTTAAAACCTATACATACAAGGGTACATAGCATATACAATCATTGCAAGTAGATCTCGGTCAACTTTGATCGAACTGATCTTTAGCTATTCACATAAAGCTTGTCTTTCTGATTAAATGGATTTTTTTTTTTAATTTCTAAAAGAATTCAAATTCCTCCCTCAAAATTTCTTTAGAAATAATTTACTATATATATGAAAATCATGTATAGTAAAATAAAAATTATACGAATAATACCTGGAATTCCATTGCCAACTGCTGCCGTATCCTAGAATGTCATGTTGTAGACCCTTGCAGTAGATTTTGTTGGCTTGCTTGATGATGTAGGTCCCGTGATTGCTAAAGTCCCGCTTCCAGTGCCAGTATTCACACTTCCTGTCTCTGCCCTCCTCTTTGGACAATCCTTCACCTTGTGCTCAGTCGATCCGCACAGAAAACACCCACTATTCATCCCTGGGAGAGATATGGCCCTCCTACCCACACTTATAACATACAAACTTCCCTTTCAAACATTCCCCCGTGTGGTTCTTTCCACAAGTCTTACATGGAACTATCTGCTTCTTAACTCCTTCCTGCTTCACCTGAATGCTTGCGAAGTTGTTCACCTTTCTCTTTCCATTTCCACTCATGCTCCCACTATTAATTCCTACCTTCCTAGCTCCTTCAGTCTTGCCCTTATTCTTCCTCTCTTTGTTGTAGAGGCTCATGGCCTCACTCCCCTCCTCAGCTATAATCACTTTCTCCATGAGTGCTGCAAATGTAGGAATTTGCAACACCGCCACCTTGTTGTAGAGTCAGGGTTTTAATCCCAGCTCAAACCTTCTCGCTTTTCTAGCCTCAGACTTGAACTTGATGCGGGCAAACCTAGCTAACTCATTAAATTTCATGACGATTTCGACACCGCCATGTTTTCCCGCTTGATTCTAAAATTTCACCTCCATCCTAGCCTGCATACTAGGTGAAAAATAATTTTTTAAAAACAGTGTTTTGAACCTATCCTGTGACGCCACCAAAATAGGTATACATCACTTATTCTGAGTCGCCAAATACATGGTACAAAATACAAATATAATCTTTAATATACAACAAGAGAGCTGTGAGTTTTAATACAAATATTGTCCTCTAGACAATATCCACTCTCAAAATAAGTCCTCATTACATTTATTGTCACACTATTTAATAGAATAGTGAGGACTACTAATACTATCATCTGGTCCATCACTCCGTTCCCCGACTCATCCCAGCTATATTCTCATTTCCTAAAGAGAACAGTGAAAGAAAGGGTGAGCTCAACTAGCCCAGTAAGAAATATTATAACTAAGACAATGCAGAATAAATTATCATTAGCCTTCAACAGTGTTAAACTGATAAAATATAACAAACATCAAGTTTAACTGCAGCGGAACAAGCAATCCATTAGAAGAGTCAAGTAGAGAATAAAATCTACTATCTTCTATGATTTAAAAGATTTTTCATGACTTTTATCGTTGGGACTCAGCTTAATAAATAATCCACATCATCGAATCACCTGTGCACTATGGCCAAGGATATTCTTTAGTATCACGACCACAAATTATCCATGCACTACGGACCAAGGATATTTATGTATTCATTAATGGTCATGATCATGCCAACAACTATCCATCAATGCACTATGGGCCAATGAGGACTTTTTCCACATCATTTGTAATATTACGGTCATGATTACTGATGATAGAGTTTTATACTCATAATTGAGTGCGTTTGAACTTAATCTTTTGGATGTTTTTAAGTGTTTATGACTATTCATGCATGTTTTAGTTGTTTTGTAGGAATTGGGACAAAAGTTACTTGGATCGACGTTTGGGGTGGCTAGATTCGCATTTTCGGCTTGTCATTTACATAACAGTCACTTCAGAACCAATTTGAGTATCTCTCGTGACCTTATTTCGAAACACTTAAAGAATGAAAGTTGTAGATCTACGTCTCCTCTTTCTGTAACATCTTGAATCATCAAAATCGGAGTTCAGACGAAGAAGTTATGGCCATTTTCCCAAAGGACGCTTGAGCAAAAATTTTCAAAAAAAAGTAGTGCCACGGGCGCCCATTTCGAGCCTATGCCCAGAGCAAGGGTACTGGAAGGCAATGTCGCAGAAGATCGTGCGTGATCTTTGGGGCACTAGAGAAGTCAGTGGTCAGGCTTGGACACGTTTTGGGGCGAATTTTGACACCTTTTTGACTCCACATTAGATTGGGTTTGTTCCTAAGCTAAAAATTGGACTTGTAACCTATAAATACATGATGTAAGGCATAAAATAAAGGGGGATTACATAGCTTAGCTTAGATAAAATACTCCATTAGATTAGAATATAAATCCTAGTTCTTAATTAGCCATTGGATATTGAAGCAAATTGAAGAACACTGAAGATCAAGAGCAAGAGCAAGAGGGGAGCATCAGATTTGCTAACAACAGATTCTATTCTCTTCTCTTTTCATACTTTTATCTTTTAATGTCTATTCAGTTGTGGATTATTGGTTTTAATTCATTAATTATGAACTAACTCTTTTATTGAGATTTCAATTGAACTTTTTATGGCTATGAATTAGTTATTCATTATATTCCAATTATTTATGTTAAAGTGAGTTGTTTATCTTGCCTTATGCTTATTGATTAATTATCTGATCAATAATTACCTTGTTACTCTAGAAGGAATTGAAAGAGGAATTCTAGGGTTAGAACTGGGCATGATATCATGTGACTTAGTTATTTGCACAGTGAATAATTAGGTTTGTGAATTGAATAGAAATATCTGTTCATCGCATGTAACACATATGGAATTGGGATTGTAACAAGTTTAATTCAATTATTTTGCATAGGAATATAACAAAATTAATCTAGGTTAAATAGAAGGCAAATGATCACTTGAGAAAGGGCTTTTGGCATTTGAGAATTCCTGTTAACAATTCAGTAGACATAATAATTGGGATAATTGGATAATTGATTTATAGTTCATAATTGGGGATATTGAAGTCTTATTCTTTATTTATTTGAATTAATTTTAGAGTAATCTAGTTTTAATTGATTAATTTAGTTTTCTTAATTAGAAAAATCACAATTTATGGTTGTTTAAATAAAATTGATTTGGTTAAGAGTTAGTACTTGGTAATTTTTATTAAATAATTCCTCGTGGGAACGATAATTTTCTAATCACTATATTACTTGTTGACCGTGTATACTTGCACGTATATTTTGATTGTGAAATCGACCAACAAGTTTTTGGCGTCGTTGTCGGGGAATTAGTTTAATAATTATTTACCAATATTAATTTCAATCAAATTAGTCTTAATTTAAATATTTTTATTTTTCATTCTCTTCCTATATTTCTCTCTTTTTAGGTACCATGGATGACTTTGCGTATCAATAGCCATACACGAACATGACTCAACCAAGGGGAGCGGAGATTGACAGACTCGAGAAACTTTCTGCATTGTCAGCACAGATGGAGACACTTTCGAGGATGTTTGAAGCTTTTGAAGCTCAACATAGTCAAAGTGTGGCGGTTACTTGTGATTATTGTGCTGGAAATCATATGAGTCATCAATGCTCCATCAGTTTCAAGCCGGTACAGTATAGTGGTGATTACCCCAACAGTTATGTTTATCCCAACAACTATCATCAGGATTGGGGGTATCACCCGGATTTTTCATGGAGTAACAATCAAGATCAATTTTATGCTCCAAGTCTAACATACCCACCGGATTTCTCGTGTCCACCTCCACTACAACAGGAAGAACATTCAAATTGGGAGGAAGCATTGGAAAAATTTATTAAAGCTTCTGAAAAAAGGAACGAGGAACAAGACAAGAAAATGAATCAAGTAGATTTGAATTTGCAAAGCTAAGGGCGTCGATCAAGAATCTAGAAAATCAATTGGGGGAGATATAGCACGTCATTGAACAACCGTCCTCAATACACTTGGATCTATGACATGGATGACGAGACTGATGATGAGCCCGAACCAAATCTGCAATCTAATGTGCCAAATGATATAGATGTTGAAAGAGAGGAAAGACTTGGAGACCAACAAAAGGAGATCGGCAAAGATCTAACTTTGAGTACCAACGAAGATGAGCCAATTTTGATAGTGTCCCATGTACCTTCTCCACCAAAGTTCAAGAATCCGGGCAGTTTTGCAAAACCATGCCCAATCGGCAGTCATGTCGTCGACAAAGCTCTTGGTGACGTAAGAGCTAGTACAGTTGTGGAGTCATGGTGGGATGAAAAGGAGAAGATAAAGGAAGATTCCATTATGTTTATTAAGCTTCAATGCCCCAATCTGATCATCGACATAATGGAGGAAACACCTAGTGGTTTGCCATACTTAATGGGGATCCTATCTAAAAAGAGGTGACTTAAACGCAATGGCCATTACAATTGGGAACCTCCCAAAAGAGACATTGTTACTGATGGATGGAGGGTTCCTTAATTTTTGAAGGGGAATTGGATAGAGAATTGAAGAAGTCAGGCTAAGACTATAAAACAAGCGCTTATTGGGAGGCAGCCCAAGTTTAATTTTTATTTTTAGTTTTTATTAGGTTTTATATTAGTAGTTTTGAATTTGCATTTATTTAGGATTTAATAAAATTGTTTCTATCATGGTTTACAGGTTATTCAAGTCAAATTCAAGTGTGGTGCCCAATTTGTTCCATGTGCTGCTTTATTCTCCAAACTTAGCGGACAAGGAGGAAGATTGTTATATTTTCAGGGAAGTCCTCTTCTTTAATTTTTTTTCTATTTTAGTCATTGAGGACAATGTCTAGTTTAAGTTTGGGGGCATTTTAGTGTCGTATTGCATATAGTTAGTTATCTTCATAGTAGTTCATTTTTTTTATGTGTTAGCATTGTGCTTTTTTTAGGTTGCATATAATACATGATAGTTATTTGCATATTCATATATGTGTTGCATTAGTATGTGTTCATGTAGTATAATTGCATTTTTTTTTGTATGAATCTGTGTGATCGGTTGGTGTGGTCTTAGCTCGGCCTATGATAAGATTGATTGTGCATGTTAACTTGAACAATGTTGATAATTGATGATGAGTTCTAATTTTGATCATGATGATAATCTGAGCCTGTCTTAAACTTATGTAACCGATCAGCACCTAAAGTTTAACTATTTCAATCCACTTGGTTCAAGGGTTTCATAATTTGTTTCTGAGGGAAAATCTTGGTTAAAATTTAAGGAAATTAGTGAACTGACAGTAAAGGTTGGAATGACGCAAAAGCTTGAGTTTGGGGGAATCTATGGGATATATATATTACAAAAAGAAAAACAAAAAGAAAAAAATGAAGAAAAAAAAAGAGGAAAAAAAAAGAAAAGAGATGATGAAAAAGAAAAAAAAAGAAAATAAACACTGTGGCATGCTTGTCTAGTTTTGTGGCCTTTGTTACTTGAGTAAGTAAGCCCGAGGGGATTGTCTTTACACCTAGCGCCCTAAGGTCTTAATGGCTTGGGAGTCGTTGGTCGAAAGCTCGTTAAGGTAGTCTTTGAAAAGCCTAAGGGAATAAGACATTGCACGTGACCATGAGAAAAAAAATGAATAAAACATGAGAAAGAGCAAAAATGCCCTCGTGATTGAATAAGAGTATAAATAAATCAGATTTACCTTAAGACTTTGTAATTGCTTAGTTTTAACCGGAGTTGTCATGTTCACAAAAGTAATTGAATTGGAACTGAAATTTTCCTTTTAAGAAGTTTGTTATGTGATTATCTTGAACTGTGGTTAGTTAGAATGGTTAACAAGCACACACACACAACATGGGTGATGACAGGTTTGGATTGACTAATTGGTTAGAGTTATGGACTTTGACTTGATTGGATATATTGTTTGAGTATCATTTGTATCTTTGAGGCCAATTGCTATATATCATATTGATTTCTTAATGGGTTCGTAGGTATATTAGGAAGTAGATCATGCATATGCATTCATGTAGTTGAGTTCGGTTGTTTATTTTTAGTTCTTTTGTGTTTTTGCTTGAGCACAAGCAAAGGTTTAAGTTTGGGAGAATTTGATGAGTGAGTTTTATACTCATAATTGAGTGCATTTAAACTTAATCTTTTGGATGTTTTTAAGTGTTTATGTCTATTCATGCATGTTTTACATTGTTTTGTAGGAATTGGGACAAAAGTTACTTGGATCGACGTTTGGGGTGGCTAGATGCACGTTTTTGGCTTGTCATTTACATAGCAGTCACTTCAGAGCCAATTTGAGTATTTATCGTGACCTTATTTCGAAACACTTAAAGAATAAAAGTTGTAGATCTATGTCTCCTCTTTCCGGAACATCTTGAATCATCAAAATCGGAGTTCAGAAGAAGATGTTATGGCCATTTTCCCAAAGGACGTCGGACCAGAAAATTTCCAGAAAAGTGGCCAGCGCCGGGGCACCCATTTCAGGCCTATGCCCAGCGTCGCTCAAGGCGGAAGGAAGGCAAGAGTCAGACAGTGCCCAATATTTGGGGCGCTGGGGAAGTCAGTGGTCAGGCTTGGACGCGTTTTGGGGCGAATTTTGACACCTTTTTGACTCCAAATTGGATTGGGTTTGTTCCTAAGCTAAAAATTGGACTTGTAACCTATAAATACATGATGTAAGGCATAAAATAAAGGGGGATTACATAGCTTAGCTTAGATAAAACACTTCATTAGATTAGAATATAAACCCTAGTTCTTAATTAGCCATTGAATATTGAAGCAAATTGAAGAACACTGAAGATCAAGAGCAAGAGCAAGAGGGGAGCATCAGATTTGCTAACAACAGATTCTATTCTCTTCTCTTTTCATACGTTTATCTTTTAATGTCTATTCAGTTGTGGATTATTGGTTTTAATTCATTAATTATGAACTAACTCTTTTATTGAGATTTCAATTGAACTTTTTATGGCTATGAATTAGTTATTCATTATATTCCAATATTTATGTTAAAGTGAGTTGTTTATCTTGCCTTATGCATATTGATTAATTATCTGATCAATAATTACCTTGTTACTCTAGAAGGAATTGAAAGAGGAATTCTAGGGTTAGAACTGGGCATGATATCATGTGACTTAGTTATTTGCACAATGAATAATTAGGTTTGTGAATTGAATGGAAATATCTGTTCACCGCATGTAACACATAAGGAATTGGGATTGTAACGAGTTTAATTCAATTGTTTTGCATAGGAATATAACAAAATTAGTCTAGGTTAAATAGAAGGCAAATGATCACTTGAGAAAGGGCTTTTGGCATTTGAGAATTCCTGTTAACAATTCAGTAGACATAATAATTGGGATACTTGGATAATTGATTTATAGTTCATAATTGGGGAATTGAAGTCTTATTCTTTATTTATTTGAATTAATTTTAGATTAATCTAGTTTTAATTGACTAATTTAGTTTTCTTAATTAGAAAAATCATAATTTATGGTTGTTTAAATAAAATTGATTTGGTTAAGAGTTAGTACTTGGTAATTTTTATTAAATAATTCCTCGTGGGAACGATACTTTTCTTATCACTTTATTACTTGTTGACCGTGTATACTTGCACGTATATTTTGATTGTGAAATCGACCAACAATTACATCGAATAATCCCTGGTCATAATCATACCAAGTCCATCTATGCACTACAGTCCACAGATGACTTTCAACATTATATAAACATGAGGATGATGACAATGATATAAGAATTCAATAAAACAAGTTCAAGAATTAATTTATCCATGAACCAATAACGTCCAAATTATCAACATGATACTGCTTTGTAGAGTAAAATTCAAGAATGCTCAGAAGAATATTTCCATGAAAAGATACTGGATGAAGCGCAAATATCAAGGATATTCCACTAATTTCATGGAGTATAGAAGTCAAAAATTTAACCAACTGAGTATAATAACGAATGGAATAACAAAAGAAATCACCATGCATGCATGTATTTCCGCATGCATGAGTTATTCCAACAGATTAATAAGTAGCGGAACCAGTCAAAGTAAATTCGCACCGACAAGATGTTTCAATGTAATAATAAAGAGCGAAACGGTCAGTCCCGTGTAAACGCACGCACAAGATATTCCAATGAATAATAATAAAGATGGGAACCGGTCCCGCCAGAAACGCACGTACGAGGATATTCCAACATAATAATAATAAAAAGCGGAACCAGTCCCGTAAACGCATGCATGTGATGTTCCAACAAAATAATAAAGATGAATATTAGAAGAATGTCACCAAGTATAGGGTAGTCGCGATATCTTTGGTTATTCAAAGAGTAATAATAAAGAATGGAATAACAGAAGTTCTCTTCATGAATACAAAAGAAATAATACCCCTTACGAGTACAACAAATAATATCCCTTACCGTAAAAGAAACTGGATATAAGAGTAGGGAAGTAGCAAAACACTTTTCTATAGTTTCTCTATAATTTCTCTCTCTAGAGTTTCAATGAATTCGTAAGAAATAATGAAGTAATGAGCTTCTATTTATAGGAAAATGGAAAGGCACTGTGTAATTCACTGGCTGAAATCATACGCTAGATTTTCAAAAATCAAATTTTTATAATATATATATATATATATATAATATAACAAATGCTATATTAGAAAAATTATACAACCCATCCATCATTTGTCAAGGTGCTGGCCAATTAGAAGAAAGAGAAAAAAAAACTAGTACACGCCAAGTTTGAGAAAATGGCTTTATACACATGTTTGATAGCATTATTGGTTTGTTTAACCAATAAGGTGCAAGCTTGAAAATCATATCACATATCATGCCAAACTTCATCCTCCACCACAACCCATTCACCCATATTTAATATATATAAACCTATTTTTCACACACACCACAACCCACTCACCCACATCTAATATATATAAATATTTACTATTCTCACATACCCACACTTCACCACTCCCCCCATTCACGGTTGAAAATTTCTCCACTTTCCTTATACACACACTAGATTATATATACATATTCACAAACTCCACCACTCACATTTACCAACACACACACTCATCACATATAATATATATACATATATTACCCACACCACATATAATATATATATATAATACACTCCACCTTTTCCACCATCCTCCACTAATATTACAAACACACACACATCACTTTCACACCCACACACCTTATACCTATCACTTTCATATTATCACTTTTCCACCACTTTCCACTCACATTATATATTTATATATATACACACACACACACACACATCACATACCGTATATATAAATATATTTTACCTCTCCTTTACGTAACTTCCTCTCACCCCTATTTTTAGATTTCATACATCACATGTGGGCCCCATATGTGGTCCCCACATGTGGGCCCCACCTTTATTATATAAAATAATTTTCTATCAATTATTTTGAAAAATGGGCAAAATAGGGGGTCCATAAAATAAGCAAAACTGAGTGACTTCTCACGTAAGCATCAATAATCAATATCGTGTGTTACTATGCAACCACGCGTATTATTGTACTTTTAACACTGGGTGTTTCAACAGTTAACGGTAAAACTTCCGCCGTTATTTTCTTAAAATATTTTTGTCATTTTCTCAATCCAAATAATAATTTTGTTATGGGTCCACTAATGATTGTATCGCCGCATACGGATATTCCCCGACAAAAAGAATATTCTCCGACCAATCGAATTAATATGACAACTTGCATACCTTTGCAAAATTTATAAATACTACCCACAACTATAACATTATATCAAATCCACACCATAATATTAAAAAATTATTTCGAGAAAATTAAATATTTATTCATAATATCCGGGGTCTCACAATCTCCCTCCTTATGGAATTTCACCTCGAAATTTACGTGACATACCGGTATCTTAGAAACGTGTGAGGATACCTTGACTTCATTTCAGATTCTAACTCTTGAGGTAAAACCTTTGAGTGTTGAATACGATTCTTCTTATCCAAGATTTAACACGTATCTCCTCAAACGTTAAATCATTCGCTATCTCGTCTGGTTCTAAATTAATAATGTGGTTCGGGTCGTAACATCGATACGTTAAAAATGTTATGAGCAAGCGACATACTTGGCGGTAAAACGAGTCTATAAGCCACAGCTCCTACTTAATCGAGGATTTTAAATGGGCCATTTAAATTTAGGGTTGAGATTTCCTCTCTTTAGTAACTCTTGCTTTTAAAATAACTCCCTCTTGAACCTTCTTCTTAGTATTCATCAGCTCCGAATCTGTAGCTTGCACGACTTTAACTTTATCAATTAAAGTTGATTCTACTCATATATTCGTTATCTTAATGTGGGTCCCTAGAGTCTTTAACTCTATCTTCATCATTTGTAAGTTATACGAAATGAGTCTATGTGTTAACAACATCGCACTCGTAAACGCATACAATCTTCTACTCAACACGTCAGGTACCACGTTCGCTCTTCCACGATGATATTGAATGGTAGGATCGTAATCTTCAACAGCTCGAGCCAACGTCTTTGGCGCATGATACGTTCATTTTAGTTGAAGAAATATTTGAGGGTTTAAGAAATGGGTTTTGTGCTGGAGTCAATACAAAATTCGATTTCACGCTCTAGGGTAGGCTAAGAAGTCTTCAGGAATACGTCAAGAAATTTATTAATGATAAAAATATCATTCAAAACTGTGACCCTCATCCAAGACTTGGATAGCACGTCACATTGATACCTATCAACTTGTCATCGTCATTCACGACGTCGCCTACAAAAAGTCTGGCTTCGGTGTATTCCACATAAGGAAGTCATCAGCGAAAGGCTTGGGGCTCTTTACTTATGGCTTGATATGATAGTGATTGACTTTAGTGGTTTGGTTGCTTGAATTTACATAATAGGTTGGTTAGGAATATGAAAGCTAACAACCTTACGAAAAGCATGATGAGCAGTTAACCAATCATTTCCAAAAATCACATCAATACAAGTATTTTCAAAGAGATAAGATTGACAGGTAACGTGAAAGTGTTGATTTGAACAAGATTTATAAATAGTGGAGGTAACGAAGGTTTCTCCCAACTGAGTTTAAACAGATATATCAAAGTCTAACTTCTCAGGAGTTAAATTCAAACATTGAACACAACTAGGTGAAATAAAAGAGTGAGTAGAACCGGTATCTAACACGGTATAGACTTCACTAGAGTTTATGATAAGCTTACTCGTGATAACTTCATTTGGGTTCCTCACTTGTTGGGAAGTCATGACAACCGCTTTTCTTTGAACTACCCGGCTTTGACTTGTCTGGGGTAGCATTTTGTGTCATTAGTATCATTGGAATTGACTTTTCTATAGGGCATATTCCACCCTCAACTGCTTCATCGTACTCTTAATTCATGATCTGAATCATCAATCTTCGATCCATATCAAATTGAGATTGACCACTCTATACAGGGTAATTCAAAACTCGATGTTGGGTTCTTCTAATTGCTATCCAAAAAGAGAAATGTATATCATCTATTTTAGCCTTTTTGGATCAGACGTCTCTTTCTACAATATCAACATGTCGTGCGGCTTTTACCCACTCATCCATCATTCTCACTTGTTCAGTTGTTTCTTCTTTCAGCTGATCCTTGATATTTGAATTTTCAGATTCCAACTTTAATATCTTACACTCTGCCAAAGCGTGATTTTGTTCGAGCATCACATATCGGGTAACAAAATTTTGAATTGTTGCATCCCTTTGTTCCACGACCGCTTGCCGTTCTTCAACCTGTTCTTCTAACTCACGAATATGATCTTGCAATTCTACATTTTGATCAAAAATTTCTTCTAATAAATTCTCCTCAAGTTCCTCTTCTTCCTCACTCTCAGCTGCTACCTCTGCGACTAGCTCGGGTGCAACTATTAATTCTTCTCTCACCACATGAATATCTCTAATTCCTTCTTCGCCTGATATTACATTATCCTAGTTGGTGATTAGAGGTGTCTCCACGGTCTCATTCACTCCATTGTTGACATTTTCAGATGCCATTTTCAAATACTGCCACAAAACAAGGGTTAAATAACATATCACATATTATCCCTATACTCTGACCGACCAATTAAATAACAAGTAAACTTAGGTAGGTCATACTAGCGAAGGAATTCTCCGTCTCTCCCCTCCTAGTTCTAGTCTCACATCTTAGCCAGGGATTATATCCCTAAGCTTTGATACCAACTGTGACGCCCCCAAAATAGGTATACATCACCTATTCTAAGTCGCCAAATACATGGTACAGAATACAAATACAATCTTTAATATACAACAAGAGAGCTATGAGTTTTAATACAAATATTGTCTTCTAGACAATATCCACTCTCAGAATAAGTCCTCATTACATTTATTATCACACTATTTAACATAATAGTGAGGACTACTAATACTATCATCCGGTCCATCACTCCGTTCCCCGACTCGTCCCAGCTATATTCTCATTTCCTGAAGAGAACAGTGAAAGAAAGGGTGAGCTCAACTAGCCCAGTAAGAAATATTATGACTAAGACAATGCAAAATAAATTATCATTAGCCTTCAATGATGTTAAACCGATAAAATATAACAAACATCAAGTTTAATCATGCAATGAACAAGTAATCCATTAGAAGAGTCAAGTAGAGAATAAAATCTACTATCTTCTATGATTTAAAAGGTTTTTCATGACTTTTATCGCTGGGACTCAGCTTAATAAATAATCCACATCATCGAATCACCCCTGCACTACGGCCAAGGATATTCTTTAGTATCACGACCACAAATTATCCATGCACTATGGACCAAGGATATTTGTGTATTCATTAATGGTCATGATCATGCCAACAACTATCCATCAATGAACTACAGGTCAATGAGAACTTTTTCCACATCATTTGAAACATTACGGTCATGATTACACCGAATAATCCCTGGTCATAATCATACCAAGTCCATCTATGCACTACAGACCACAGATGACTTTCAACATAATAAAAACATGAGGATGATGAAAATGATATAAGAATTCAATAAAACAAGTTCAAGAATTAATTTATCCATGAACCAATAACGTCCAAATTGTCAACATGATATCGCTTTTAGAGTAAAATTCAAGAATGCTCGAGAAGAATATTTCCATGAAAAGATCTTTGGATGAAGCGCTAAATATCAAGGATATTCCACTAATTTCATGGAGTATAGAAGTCAAAATTTAACCAACCGAGTATAATAACGAATGGAATAACAAAAGAAATCACCATGCATGCGGTACTTGCATGTAGCGAGTTATTCCAACAGATTAATAAGTAATGCGGAACCAGTCAAAGTAAATTGCACCAAGCGGGATGTTTCAATGTAATAATAAAGACGAAACCAGTCCAAGGTAAACGCATTGTGACAAGATATTCCAAAGAATAATAATAAAGATGGAACCGGTCCCACAGAAAAGCTTGCATGATGTGATATTCCAATGTAATAATAATAAAAGACGGAACCCAGTCCCACAGAAACGCATGCATGAGGATGTTCCAACGAATAATAATATGGAATATTAGAAGAATGTCACCAAGTATAGGGTAGGTCGCATATCTTTGGTTATTCCAAGTAGAATAATAAAGAATGGAATAATGAAGTTCTCTTCATGAATACAAAAGAAATAATACCCCTTACGAGTACAACAAATAATATCCCTTACCGTAAAAGAAACTAGATATAAGAGTAGGGAAGTAGCAGAATACTTTTCTATAGTTTCTCTATAATTTCTCTCTCTAGAGTTTCAGTGAATTCGTAAGAAATAATAAAGGAATGAGCTTCTATTTATAGGAAAATGGAAAGGAACTGTGTAATTCAATCTGAAATCATATGCTAGATTTTCAAAAATCAAATTTTAATATATATATATATATATATATAACACATGCTATATTAGAAAAATTCTACAACCCATCCATCATTTGTCAAGGTGCTGGCCAATTAGAAAAAAGAGAGAAAAAAAACTAGTACACGCCAAGTTTGAGAAAATGGCTTTATACACATGTTTAATAGCATTATTGGTTTGTTCAACCAATAAGGTGCAAGCTTGAAAATCATATCACATATCATGCCAAACTTCATCCTCCACCACAACCCATTCACCCATATTTAATATATATAAACCTATTTTTCACACACACCACAACCCACTCACCCACATCTAATATATATAAATATTTACTATTCTCACATACCCACACTTCACCACTCCCCCCATTCACGGTTGAAAATTTCTCCACTTTCCTTATACACACACTAGATTATATATACATATTCACACACTCCACCACTCACATTTACCAACACACACACTCATCACATATAATATATATACATATATTACCCACACCACATATAATATATATATAATACACTCCACCTTTTCCACCATCCTCCACTAATATTATAAACACACACATCACTTTCACACCCACACACCTTATACCTATCACTTTCATATTATCACTTTTCCACCAGTTTCCACTCACATTATATATTTATATATATATACACACACACACACATCACATACCGTATATATAAATATATTTTACCTCTCCTTTACGTAACTTCCTCTCACCCCTATTTTCAGATTTCATACATCACATGTGGGCCCCATATGTGGTCCCCACATGTGGGCCCCACCTTTATTATATAAAATAATTTTCTATCGATTATTTTGAAAAATGGGCAAAATAGGGGGTCCATAAAATAAGCAAAATAGAGTGACTTCTCACGTAAGCATCAATAATCAATATCGTGTGCTACTATGCAACCACGCGTATTACTGTACTTTTAACACCGGGTGTTTCAACAGTTAACGGTAAAACTTCCGCCGTTATTTTCATAAAATATTTTTGTCATTTTCTCAATTTGACAATAATTCTGTTGCGGGGTCCACCAATAATTGTACCGTCGTATGGATATTCCCCGACAAAAAGAATATTCCCCTACCAATCGAATATAATATGACAACTTGCATACTTTGCAAAAATTATAAATACTACCCACAACTATAACATTATATCAAATCCACACTATAATATTAAAAAAATATTTCAAGAAAATTAAATATTTATTCATAAAATCTGGGGTCTCACATATCCCATGTAACTATACCTTCTCCTGCCCTCGCCTGGTTCGCGTCCCACCAAAAATTTGCCTCACCCTTTATCATGTAGGTGGCAAAAGCGGTCTTTTTCCCCTCAGCTACCCTAGATATTAAGAACGCCTTCTTAATCTCCTTAACCCAAGTTTGGGCTTCTATAGGGTCAGTTGTACCTTTAAATTCAGGCGGTCCTACAGCCTTAAAGTCTTTAAAGTTCGCCAAGAGGTTGTCGAAATTTGGTTCCTCGCATATTTGGTATTCCTTGTTGCATAGCTTGTGCTACCATGTTTGCAAAAGTATTGCATCCAGTCTGCATTTGTTGTTGTCCTCAATGTTGTTAGCATGATTCTTACATCCTTTGATTATGAAGTTAAATCGTCTTGGCGGCATTATCTGATTAAATGAAATCATAAATTTAACTTACATTCTAAACCTTATCGCATAAGTTTAATATATTAAACTTGTTTCATTTCTCAAACATAGATTCATATTCATTTAACGAATATTTTACATAACATAGCACATAATGCTTTAAACATCAGTTATCCCTTGGTGACTACAAAAGTCGGGATTTACAAACTTGATCATTACAAAAGTTGGGAACATTACATTAAACAGGCATACTTATCCTATATATTACATTAAACACACCTACATCACAGAACATATACTACTTATTTATTACACCTCTTCCTTGGACAACTTTTCGCTTGATGATCTTCTATCCCACAGATAAAACATGCTCCTGGTTTGTAGTCAGGACAATACAAAGTGGTATGTCCCTCATAACCGCATAGATAACATATTATTTTCCCTTTCTTCTTATCGGATTTTCCTAAATCATGGTCTTCTATTTTTCTTTTCCCCTTCTTGCTCGGAGCTGCACACGTTGTGATGCTTGTGGCTCCCATCTGATCAATTTGGATTTTAAGCTTATCTTGTTCTTCCATTAATGCAATTGACTATTTAACAGCTTTTCTATCTCCCACAGCCATTCCAGAGAAAAAACCTTGTTCCTCAGATCCTGCACCTCTGTTGATGCTTGATCAGCTTCAACTTTAGTGTCCGAATCACTATCTGTCAGCTCCACCATCTCTGAATTTGGTACAATGTTTTCTATAATAACCACCTCGTCTGAGTTGTTTCCATCGTGAGCCTCTATTTCAGCTATTGGCTTTGATATCAGCTCGGGTGTATGGGTTTGACCCTTCTTCATGTTATATGTATATAACAAGCCTTTTCCACCAGACATCTACACATATAAATTATTTTGATTAGCATATAGTTTATACACACAGCAAATAAGAGTTTTATATAAGTTATCTTTTTATTTTATTTGACGATGAACTTAGTCAATTCATCTCTTTTTAAACTCTATATGAGTTATTTATATTTTTAACATTTTCCTCTGTTCTTAGATTATAGCCTAAGGTCTAACCCACCTAAGGTTTTTAACCCTAAGCTCTGATACCAACCTATAGAGCCCCCAAATCCGGGTACTTGAAACCCGAACTCGATGCTTTACGATACCATTTCTATGGGCGAAATAATACTAATAATAATAACAATAATATAAAGATCAACTTAATTTACATATCATCAGAGTCTGAATCCCAAGTACGTAACCTTTAAACATTCATTACAACCCATGATAGATAATATATATCATATTTGTCTTAATAAAGTTAATTATTACATAAAATAGCATTTCTCTCATTCAGGAACCTTTCCCTTTCCCTTTCCCTTTCCCATGTTCTTAGCAGAGCTCTCTGGTCGTTCACACTTAGCTGAAAACATTTAAATTAAGCAAGGATGAGCATTTGAGTGCCCAGCAAGTAATAACAATTATATATATATAAGCTGAAAGAATTTAAATATTTTCTTTATACTACCCTTCTACAACAATTCAACAGTTGTGAAGTAATCTGTACCAATGATAATAATTTATCAATTCTATACCAAATTTTTAAAACTACGTACTGACTATAAATAGGGTTAATGTGATATACTATGAACATTGTTTTCATTTTCGAAAAGGTTAAGTAAATTCATCCAGAACCGTCATAACTTGCAGAGCACGGGGTGATCGGCTGTTATGCCTGCATTGATCAATACTATATGCAAGAACGAGGGTATCGTTCACTCTGTCCGCCTTGGACGCATAAAAGTTTTCCGTGTAGGGATGTTCATACTTATTCGAGTTCCAAATCAAAGGTTTTATCTTGTTCAACAATAATCTATAATTCATATATATATATATATATATATATATATATATATATATATATATATATATATATACGGGTAATTGTGTATATCAACATGTGATTAAATACAATGATTATCCAAGTGAGAACACTTGCGATAACCATTTATAGAAATTAAACGAGCGTAATATATATATATATATATATATATATATATATATATATATATATATATCGAATTACCATATACTAACATGTTGATAATCAATGAGCGTATATAATATAGGGTTAATAATGCATACGATAATAATATAGTTTAGAAACATTCTTACTCATGTCCATTGCATAAAGAAAATGTAAAGGTAAGATACTTGCCTGATGCGCTGCTTACAGTTTAGAACTTAGTTTTATCGTTTATATCACGACATATCATTAATCATATCATTCGTTCGATTAGAACATTATACTATAACACATAGTACTGCATTTCGCAGTCAGCACATAACCTAATCACATTATTACCCATGTTTAACAACCATTGAATCACAAATAATCACTTATCTAATTAAATTATCTAAGTCCAGATCAATTTACAAGCGTACGATTAGGTCTGCAAGCGACTTTATTAGGAAATTATCGAGTCTAAGACTCTATTCTGTAACTCAATGTCTGTAAGTATCAGTCATATTATTTTTAAATGACTTAATATAATTTTAAAACATTTATTATAATTTATCATGAATTTTTAAACACCAGAATCATTATTAAATGATTTAAATATTAAACAATTTTATTATCATTAATATTTAATTAATATTAAACTATTAATAAAATCATTTCTAAAATGTTAAAGTTATTTATAATAACTTGAAATACTTTTAAAGTATTAATATTACCCTTAAATGATTTTTAAAACATTTAAAATCATTTTAAATAATTACCATTAATATTAAAGTATTAATGTACTATTTATCAAAATATTAAAAGTCATTAATTATAACTTAAAATATTTTTAATTCATTTATATCCTTTTAAATTAATAAAACCTTTTTAAACTATTTATTTAATATAATTATTAAATAAATTTAATATTATTAATAATAAATTAATAATTATTAATATTAAATTATTAATGAAATTATCCTTTAAATATTAAAAGTTATATTTTATAACTTAAAATATCTTTAAAAACTTTATTTTTATTTAAAATGATTTTTCTATTATAAAAATCATTTTTAAACTAAAATATTTAATATAATTATTAAATAACTTTAATATCATTAATAATAATTAATTAATGAAATTTACCTTTAAATATTGAAAGTTATATTTTATAACTTTAAATATTTTTAAATACTTATTATCATTTAAAATGATTTTAATATAATAAAATCATTTTTAATTAATTAATTTAATTCATTTATTAAATAACTTAATTATCATTAATATTAATTTATTAATGAAATTTATCACAAAATATTAAAATTCATTAAAAATAACTTCAAATATTTTCTTATATCATTATATAATTTTAAATAATTTTTCAAATATTAAAATCATTTTTAAATAATTTATTTAATATACTAATTAAATAAATTAAATACTTTTAATATTTGAAAAATATTAAATATTTATGAAATTTATTAAAAATATTTAAAACTAATTTTTAGAATTTAAAATAATTTTTAATAATTTATTTTGTATTTTTAATAATTAAAAACTATTTTTTCTATTTATTTAATTAAATTTATTAATTTCCGAAAGTATCTGTCGCTAAAGGGCCCTATAGCGACGAAACTGTCGCTATAGGTGTTCTTGAGCTACTCTTGGCCAACCCAGAAATTCATAGACAGTTTCGAGATGCCATGTTTAACCAAGAATCGTGAACTTCTTAATTTGTTTCTGGGTAGGTTCTTGATCAGATCGTGTAGTACTAGTGCAGAACTACAAGATCCAACAACAAACATGTTAATACACTGCATAACCCAGGAGATTTGAGCCTCTAAAAGTGGGTTGTCGTTACATTCTTCATTTCAGGTTACCCGAAATGAAGAAAACGATTCATGATGCCTACTTTGGGCTTCCACTGACTGCTAACTTTACATGAAATAGTTTTGTGATCTAAAGGTTCCAGATTGTAGCTAGCATGCAAGAGAGTAGATCTATTACATAAAATACAAATAACATGAGCAGTAATAAAAGTTAATCTCTATCGAACCATGTCGATCGACATGTTCATATATTTTTTCCGGGTTACCCAGAAAATAGAGAACATGCTCGACTTGCCTGGTTTGACCGTCCATTATAATCACCCAGTTTAATTATTAGGCGATTTTAAGGCATAACCATGTAGTATAACCTACATACTACAAGTTAGATACATCAACAGAACCAAAACATACACACACTGACAGATCTGGTCTAATCAAAACGTTGTCGGTAGGTTACGGGTCACATTTCGGGTTGCCCGTAAAGCGCCGGTCAACGGCCGATCAACGCATTTTGACCTTAAATATCTTACAATATAAAACTGATCTAGGCCTGATTCTTGCTCCAGATCAAAGACCACATTACAAGCTACATATAACAACTTACAAACAACAAAAATTATAAATGAGTAAGGATCTGTGGCCACTGACATTCGTTGTCAGACCACAGATTGAACTTTTCCTAGATTTTTGAAATCTTCAAATCCAAGCCTCTAGATGTTATGGATTCAACATCTAGTAACCCAGATCATCATTAGGGACTACAACTAACATATTCTAACATTCAAACCTAACATCTAACACAAGATTGATGGTCAGATTTCATAGCTAGGGTTTTTACCTTCTTTGATAAACTTTGATTCAAGGCTTCTGATTTGTTAAGGGTGATCGTGGGGCTTGATTATGTGACTAATATACTACCAAATCTCGTGGGTTTTTAGAGAGAGAGGCTCAAGGGTGTGAGTTTTGCAAAAATAAGCTAACATATGAACTTTTTCTCTCTCCAATCTATATATATATATATATATATATATATGTTATGTATTAATGGCTTTTAATGATTCTTTGGCAAATAATATCACATGGAGTTGTTAGGTTAGGTCACCCACTCCCACACTTGGCAAAATTTTACAAGTTGCTTAAAAAAAATACTAAATGGCATTTTGGACAATTGACTTATGATTTTAAGGGCAATCTTTTAATCGTGCAAACCCTTAGGGTTTGACCCTTAGGGTTTAACCCTAAGGTTTAGTACATAGCATTTGTAGGATTTAGCAATTATGGTTTGCACAAAAAAAATTAAATAAATTTTAGTTTCTAAAATTTTGAAATTAGGGTTTTCTTAATTAAATTAATTTTCTAATTACCTTATACATGAACATTAGGGTTTAGATCATATAATTATCATTAACCTTGCTAATTTAACAATTAGGGTTTATAATTAGTAATTAGGTTTTAAAATTACTAATTAGGGTTACTAAATATAGAAATTAGGGTTTCTAATTTAGTAATTAGGGTTTTCATGATTAACAATTATAATTCTAATACTTGTTAATTAATCACATTAACACAATTTCTGACTAATCACCTTATCACGATTTTAACCAATCTCGAACTCTAATTTGAGTTTCAAATTAGGGTTTTCTCATTTCCGAAATTAGGGTTTTATAAATAGGGCTTTCTAAAGATTAGGGTTTCTAGAATTTTAATTAGCGTTTACCTAATTGATCATTTAATACACAACACAAAATATATAACACAGTCTTAAACTCACAATTGATTTTCAAATTAGGGTTTTCCCCAGTAAAACTAGGGTTTAACCAATTAATATTAGGGTTTTGAAATTAAACACCATAATTGACCAACCGTCCTGAATACATATATACAGTACATATTTATAGTACTGAAAAATTAAAATATAATTAATATTATATTATTATTCTCATTCCTTAATAATAATCTAAAATTATGGTTTGGATTCCATATCTCGATTTATTCTTCATATTTAACCTTAATAATTAAGGTAAAATAATTAACTTAATAATCAGTACTAAAATTCATATAATAAAATAATTATTATAATTATTCTAAAAATCACTCCATACATTATTTAAATAATATATGATTATATTTTCATGGAAAATAATTAATAAAAACATTTCTACTATAAATTAATTATTATAAGAATATACTTTATAATAATCAATAATTCTAAAATAAATTTATTTATAAATATTTATGTAATAAATATATTTTTATTTACCACATAAATACATATACACATTATCTTGTACAAATCCTCATCCTTAAAATAAATAAAAAAATTATACGCAAAATTTCTTATTTATTTATATAGAAAATATCGGGTTGTTATAAAGAAAGAAAAGAGGAAGAAGATGATGATGACCTTCAGATCACTGGTGTGGGCAGAGATGGGTATAGAAGCTATCTCTACAATCAGTTGTTCTCATACCTACCCATGATGCCATACCATCAAGCCCAAATCCTAAACTCTTGGGATCACATGTTCTGGAGCTTCAAAGAGTATCCAGCCATCTCAGTATTGGTTCATGGATTTCCAGGGAGATTCAATTTTGCCAAGAAATTGCTTACCAACAACTCTTCCTCAAAGGATAAACTTGAGGTATTGTCTATCCCAAACCTCTTCAGAGTTAATCACTTACCATCATCCTTATTTAGCTATTTTTATGAATTCCCACGATGGTTGGAAGTGATACTTCTTCATCTACTAAATCAATTTCCAGTTGCAGAATCCCAAAATTTCATGAATCGAGGAACCAAATGCGATAACTTTATTTTGCTCCCACAGACCACCAACTCTACGATTCCTGACTCTAGTCCCATCGTAGAGTCCCAAATAGAAATCGTAGAGCCACATATTCTAAACATAGAAACTCAGGCCCCTCCATCAGACATACCATCCTCCTCCTCCAATGACTATTTTAGTCTTGATCTTGCTCTCTACTCCCTGCATGATTAATCCCAGAAAAGATCCCCTCCATTCGACAATCCTCAAACCAATGAAACTCCTCCAAATCTGCCCACAAAAGAAGACTTGAATGAAGTGTCCAAGAACATGGTCAAGAACATTGAAGAAAGCCTGGACACTCACTCAGACCTCATTCATCTCCGGCTGAATCGAATGATCACTGCTACAAATAATATCCCTGGCACACTAAATGCTAAGCTTACAAAGAAACTGAGGGAAATTATCCAAGAAATTCTTCAAAGCATGAAGGACAGAGATGAGATTCATTTCCAGATAGCTACCAAGCAAAGAGAGGTTGTTCTTGAAATGCAGAGAAATCAAGAAGTCCAAAATAAACTCATGCTAGAGAACATCATAAACCTGAAAGCTTCAGTCAAAGAATTCCAGAAAGCTTATGTGAATCAGGAACAGCAGACTGACATTGTTCTCACTGCCCTCCGAAACAAAGAAGCTAGATCTGAAATCCAGATCAAGGAAAGTCGAGAGGACATTGCTCAAACATAGAGTCAACTAAACGAGCTTGTCCAAGGAGTAAATCGACTTTCTGCAGACATTAGAACCCTTGATGCTGACATAAAGGGGGAAAATAAAGGGAAAGGAGTTCAAGGAGCACAGAGAGATTAGGGCAGAGGCAGAGGAGGTCAAGGAAACCAAGAAAGGGGAAGAGGAAAATTTTCACGAAGCCCTCCTGCAAGACAGTCCCACCAACAGACTCCACGATCAAGCAATCAGACTCAATGATCTGATCAGCAGGAGGTCTTGATAGTTGAGCCTTTAAGAAGTCAAGGGCCAACTACCAGCTCACCAAATGTGACCACCACAGGCCTAAGAATGCCAATTGGAGATCCAGCATTCATGAATAGGCATGATCACAACCCGATAGTAAGTCCAAGTGAGCTGGAAGAGTTAGCCAGAAGGGATGAAGCTAGCAGGAAAAGAAGGGCTGAGGAGTATGTCAATCCTCCAAGGAAAAGGTCAAAGAAATAGAGATAAGTTGAAACTTTAAATTCTTATTGATGTAAAGCTAAACTGTAATATTTCTTGAACATCAATAAATTCACGCTTATTCTCTAGAAATTTCAGCTGCTCACTGAAATACTAAGTCATGTTTAAATTTCCTACAAATGCATCTAGACACTAATAATCATGACAACAAATCTCCTTGGTTATGTCAACATCAAATAAGGGGAGATTGTTGGGAGAATGCATATTATGATTTGATGATTTAATGTATATGCTCATGATTATTTGTAAAGTCTTTCAAGTAAGATATGTACAAAGACTTAGTGATAGATCAAATTTGTTAGGTTGATCTTGAGATATAATAGATAGGCTTCGAATAAATCGGAGTGTATAAATCTGATCAACACTGCAGAAATCAAGGCAGAAACGTAGAGCTTCAAAGATCGTAGTGTGCTTGCCTTGAAGGGCCTCTTTGGAAATCGTAGAGTGGTCCCAACGATTGTCGAGCCAACTCAACGATCGTAGTGTGCTGAAGGAAACGTAGAGTTTACAAGTCAACGATCGTAGAGTGCTCTCAGAAACGTAGAGTTTATAACTCAAGAAAGCAAAGATCGTAGTGTGCAAAGACTTCAGAGAAATCGTAGTGCTCTCGGCTGATAGCATCAGACCAGGCACCAAGGCGACAAGTCACCATGATCTGAATCGTAGAGTATCATCTGTCTTATGTCAAAAAACGTCGAGCCTCATAATTTGTGTGGAGATAGGTACCAACAAAAGAGGAATGGATTCTAAATGCTTCAGTACTCACCAGTCCCAAAGTCATAAGAAATATCATTAGTATGTAACAAAGAAGCGTATTGAAGAAGCTAAGGAAAGTACCATTGGTAAGGGGGAAAATACCTTTTCAGGTGTTAGGTGAGAAAGCAGTCTGCAGTGTAAGTAGGCCAGAATGCAGCTCAGAAGATGTGCAGAAATGTCTCCATCAAAGAACAGAAAAGTCAAATGCATTTAATGCTTCAACGGATGGATCCAACGGATAGTTTTCAAGATCACATATATGCAAATCAAGCATATGAGAGAAAGATATGCAAGCACTTAACAAACAACGTGAACAACTCTCAAAGCTCAACTCTACGATCTGAGAAATTGCAAAGCTTGCTCAGCTACTCAGCTCTTTCGAATAAGTGCTTAAACAATAACTGAGTAGCAACCATCAAGAACTCAACATCTATCAATTAACTGAAGAAGAGTACCAAGTCTGCTGGACTTGAAGAGTTCTAAGTGAACTGTAAGAGAACCAAGTATGCTGGACTTGAAGAGTTCAAGAGTGAACTAAGAAGTTCCTAGACTGCTAGTCTAGAAGGAATCTGTATGATTCAAAAGTTGTAAAAGACATCCTTAGTGGATTTCCTACTTGTTGAGTAGAAGAGTGGACTAGGAGCTTTAAGTGCTCTGAACCACTTAAAACGACTGTGTAATTTACATTCATACTATAACTTCTATAACTGCCTCACTCTCATAACTCCACTACTCTGCAAGAGAGATTAAAACAAACATAAATTCCGCTAAGTTTTAATCATCATTAACTAACAAGTTTAAAATAAAAAGATTTTTTAAATATCTATTCAACCCCCCCCCCCCCCTTCTAGATAACTATTGTGCCTACTAGGAACTAACACATGTGTTAAATATTTTTTGTAACAAAAATACTTTTCCTCCTTATTTATTCATATATCACACATTCATTGTAAAATATCACCATTATTATATTATTATTATATAATAATATATTTAAATGAATTATTTTATCATAAAAGATAAAATATCAATTTTCAACAATTGTCACATTAAAAATTTTATCCATCTATATCCACATAAAATGAATATTTTTCTTATCATATAAATCAATAATTAATTATTCATAAATAATATTACAGAATCACAATAATGACAACCAGGTCGTTCCCAGGAAAAAAGGGTCTTTCCAATAAGGATTTCTCCTTACTGGCGCGAAATTAGGTGACCAAACCTCTCCTTAGACAGAACTTTCTAGACATTGCCAATAATGTTATCTAGTAATATTATTAAAATAATATGAATTATTGATCTGATAATGGGAAATACTGTGTAGTGAAAATTATTGAAACAACAATAATATAAAATATCAACGTAGTAATTATTGAATCAATAAAATATTGAACAGTAATTAATGTAACAATTATTGAGTAGTGCCTTCCTACGTAAGAATCAATAATTGGTGCAATCTGAGTGTCTTCTTGTCTGACAATGAACGTAACGCCAGACATGTGTTTTAACCACAAGGGTATTCCCATAGTGTTAATTGGTAATGATTACTGTAGATTATTTATAAAAACTCATACTTGTCATTTTCTTCATCCAATAAGCTTTTTTGTTATGGGGCCCCAAAAGGTTTACTGGCCGTAAATCGAATATTCCCAAGACAGGAAGAATATTCCACGACCAAACGAATATTCCCCGACAACAATGAATATTTTATAACCACATGCTTATTTAAAATATTTACATATATCACCCTTAACTTTAATCTTTTATCAATATAACCATTTACTAAATAGTAATTATAAGAAAAATCAAATACTTTTATTTCATAAAATTCGGGGTCTTACAATCTCCCCTCCTTATGAAATTTCGTCCCCGAAATTTACGTACCTGGTATTTCGAAGAGTTGAGAATACCTTGCTTTCATTTCAGATTCTATCTTCCCTGTCATCATGATTTCTCCATTGCTCATCTCCTGTATTTCAGATATCATTCTAGAATACAGCTTCAAAATAAGGGTTAATTGAACAAATTAACATATCACATAATATCCCGATATTATGATTGACCAACAAATAAGCTTATATGAGTTAGATCTTATCCTAATCACTATGGTTATTAGTCTCAGGTATTCCTACCTAAGGTTCATAACCTACAGCTTTGATACCAACTGTGACGGGACCTGAATCTGAGGTCCCGAATCACCGCGGATCCGGTTCGATCATTCTATCACTATTACTATATTTGCGTAAGATATAAACATAAATTGTTTATACAATAACTTATACTTAATTTCCCAAGGTCGAGTAACCTTAACTTAATACACAAATCATAACTTATTTAACACATAACATTATTATTATACAACTATTACAAATCTAATCGCGCACATTAACTTTAAGCTAGAACTTTCTTTAATCTTTCCTTGTATCCGATGCATTCGCCTTAATCTGCAATGTTTTATCATGATATATCAAGGGTGAGCATAAGGATTGCCCAGCAAGTTTAAGTTCAATAATATAACGATATATCATGATTGAAAGAGTCTGAATAATAAGCTGTCTATAATTCAACAATATAATTGTGAACTAGCGAGAACAAATTTATAAACCGAACAAGTATTATACATGAACAAATATATCTCGAACCAACTGGTAATGAAGGTGATCGACCTTTCATACATGACTTATACATGCAATATATATGCAGTACAATTCATGGCAATTAGCAATGATTAACCATAAGCTTATCAAGAATAAAACAACTCTTAGTAGAGTTAAGTAAAAACAAACTTGCTCGGCAATTTGATTCTGTAACGCAATTTATAACGCTTTATCCGAAGACCTAATATTAGTAATATAGATCTCCAATATTAGAATAATATCATCACAATATAATACTAAAATATATATATATATACATAGAATAACTTAAACACATAACACATAACCCTATCAATCTATAACACACATAAGACTCAATATCAGGTCAAACAATTTTAGTCTGACTTGAGTTCGACAAAGTTCTAACGTCCCGACGGTCTAGTCGGACAACATTTCGAGTTTAAGTTCAATTAAACTCTGTCTAAACACTTAACCATTATCTACGATAATTTATTAACAGTCGAAATATTTATCGAAGTCTCGTAATAATTTTTAAATAATTATTACTATTTATCATGAATTTTCAATCATTAAAAATGTATTTAAATAATATAAATACCACATAATTCTTTTATCATTAAAATTTATTTATTATCAAATATTAATGAAATACATGCCAAAATATTATAATATATTTATAATATCATAAAGTATTTTTAATACTTTAAAATCACCTTTATATGATTTTTAAACAATTAAATTTATTATCCAATAATTGCTTTTAATATTAAAATATTAATATTTTCATGAAAAAATATCAAAAGTTATATTTTATAACTCAAAATATTTTTATAACACTTAAATCATTTTTATATGATTTATAAAGCTATTTCTATTTTTCTAATTATTTTTTAATATAGTTATTAAATAAATTAATTATCATTAATATTGATTAATTAATGAAATTCATCACAAAATATTAAAAGTCATTTGAAAATATCTTTAAATAGTTTCTTATCTTAGTAATATTATTTTTCATGATTTTTCATGTATTAAAATCATTCTTAAATAATTTACTTAAAATTATAATTAAATAAATTAAAAACCATTTATATTCCAAAATATTAAACATTTATGAAATATACTCTAAATAATTAAAAACTATTTTTAGACTTTTAAAATAATTTTTCAAAATTTATTATGTATTTTAATAATTAAAAACTATTTTATCTATTTTTAAATAATTTTTGAAAATCAAAAATTAAAATAAATATAAACCATCGCTAAAAGGCCTATGATGATGTAATCGTCGCTATATAGGTGTTTATAACGACCCCAAAATAGGTGCATTCCATCCAACCCATTCGAAGTCGCAAAATACACGGTATAAAAACAAATACAACTTCATGAATACAATCGTAAATGCAAAAAATCTGACAACACATATATATCTTTGTGAGTTTGAATACAACTATTGTCTAATAGACAGTATAAAAACTCAAAAGGGGTCCTCATTACAATTATTGATACGCTATTTCACAGAATAGTGAGGACTACTAATGCAACCATCTGGACCGTCAATCCATTCCCCGACTAGTCCCAGCTATATTCTCATTTCCTGAAGAGAACAGTGAAAGAAAGGGTGAGCTCAACTAGCCCAGTAAGAAATATTATGACTAAGATAATATACAACAAATTATCATTAGTCTTCAACAGGGAAAAATCTGATAAAATATAATAGACAACAAGTTTTAGATCAACAATTTGCAACGGAATAAGCAATCCATTAGAAGAGTCAAATAGAGAAAGAATTCTACTATCTTCTAAGATTTAAAAGTTCATCATCAATATTTTATCTCTGTAACATCAATCAATATACATCTTTAATCAAATATTCATCTTTGCACTGCGGGCCAAAGATATTCATTTGTATCACTTGTTGGCCATGTTCATCTCAACACTTGTTCATCTTTGCACTATGGGCCAAAGATATTCATTAGGTAATCATTCATCTTTGCACTACAGGCCAAAGATATTCATGAGTTAATCATTCATCTTTGCACTACAGGCCAAAGATATTCAGTAATATCATCATTTAGGACTGAGGATGATGAAAAATATTTTAAAGGAACGAATCCAGTGAAACAAAATAACAAATATTAGAGATTCGTATTACAGTTTATCCAAGATTAATAATACTTCATAATAACCAATTTTGAAGCAAAATTCAAGAATAAAGATCAAAACATGGATAAAATCAAATATAGTAACCATAATAGACACCTTGGATAAAAAGAAGAAAATTTTATTTTTTAGAATGAATAGTCAGATTCGTGAATAATAGTCGTGAGTATCGTGAATAAGTAACTCCGACACCAAAAGATAGAAATTCTACAAGAAAAATCATTATGCTTCGTGAATAGTACTCGTGAATAGTAACTCGTGAATAGTAACTCATGAATAGTAACTCTTGAATAGTAACTCATGAATAGTAACCCCGACATGAAAAGTTCCAAATTTGATAAAAAGTTCCAACCAATATTTCGATAATGATATTGAAGAAATAATATCACTTACGAAGAAAATAACATCCCTTACCTTGCAAAAGACAAAAGATTTCCGATTTGGAATCTTTGGATATAGTCTTTGAAGAAACTTGCACCGCTAATAAGAAACTCACAAAGTATCTAAATACTCACAAAATACACTCGATAATATAGAGAGAGAAAGAGAGAAAACTTGTTTCTGGTGTGATTTTCAATTCTAACTTAGCCCTCTATTTATAGGAAAATGTTAGCAGACTTAACCTACAACCTGATGGCTTTACCTGCTACTATTCCCACCCACCACATTTGAAATAAAATTCAGCACATTTCTTCACCAACCATAAGTGGGGCCCACTCAATTCTAGAATTTTCCACCAAAATGCTAAATTCGGATACTTCAACAATTTCTGAACCAGTCACCTCTTAAAATTCATAACAAATCATACGTTCATTTTTAACGGTTCAAAATTTGTGGACATATACTCAACTTATATATGTATAACATATCCAAAAATTACAACGATCCAACGGTCGGATTAAAAATTATAACTCACTTAATATATCTCAAAAACACTTTGGTTTAATTTTTTAATACCTTCTTTCCAAAAAAATATACGATAAAACACCTCAACATTAACTCTTTCATTTTTAACCACAATAAATATATCCAACATTTATATCCACATAAAATAAATATTTCCTTATCATATGAATCAATAATTAATTATTCACAAATAATATTACTGAATCATATTTATGACAACCAATTTGTTCCTGAGAAAGAGGGGATTTAGATAAGGATTTCTCCATCTTTGGCGCGCAATTAGGTGACCAAACCTCTCCTCGTGAACTTTCTAGACATTGCAAATAATGCTATCTAATAATATTATTCAAATAATATAAATTATTGATCCGATAATGGAGATATCATGCGGTGACAATTATTGAACAACAATAATATAAAATATCAACGCATCAATTATTGAATCAATAAAATAAAATATTGAGCAAGTAACTCTTTGTGACAATTATTAGAGTAGTTCCTTCTTACGTAAGGATCAATAATTCAACAAATCATGCAATACCGTGAGCTCACGCGCAAACGACGCGTATTACTTATATTTTAACCAATAGGGTATTCCAACGATCTTAACGGTAATAACTACGCCGTTATTTATAACAACCCAAACTTTATCGCGTTTTCTTCATCCGACAGTTATCCGTTATGGGTCCCACAAATGGCTACGCCGTCGTACGAATATTCCCCTACGGAAAGAATATTCCACGACCAAATGAATATTCCCCGACAATTTAATATTTTATAACCACTTGCTTTATTTTGCAAAATTTGCACATTTCACCCATAACCAAAGTATTATATCAAATTAATAACTTATTATTCACAATAAAAAATAAAGGAAATTTGATTTTATTCATTAAAAAGTTGGGGTCTTACAAACTCCCCTCCTTATGAAATTTCATCCTCGAAATTGACGTACGTACCTAGTGTATCGAAAAGGTGAGGATACCTCGCTTTCATTTCTGATTCCAACTCCCAGTTTATTTCTTCAATAGCATGGTTCCTCCACAACACTTTAACTTGTGGTATAACCTTTGTTCGTAAGACATGCTCTTTCCTATCCAATATCTTGACAGGTACCTCCTCGTACGTTAAATCTTCGACTATCTCGTCTGGTTCTAACGCAATAATGTGGTTCGGGTCGTCCACATATTTACGTAACATCGATACGTGAAAAACGTTATGAACACGCGTCATATTTGGCGGTAAAATGAGTCTATAGGCCACAATTCCTATTCGATCGAGGATTTAAAATGGACTAATAAATCGAAGGTTTGAGCTTTCCTCACATCGCTAATTCTCGCTTTTGGAATAACAACTTCTTGTACCTCCTTCTTCATATTCATTAGCTCCGGTGTGTAGCTTGAACGTTTTTAACTTTATCGATTAAAGTCGGTTCTACTTGTATATCATCACGTGAGTCCCTAGAGTCTTTAACTCTATATCTATCATTTGTAAGTTATATGAAATGGGTCTTTGACAATATCGCATTCGTACTCGTATACGATCTTTTACTCAACACGTCAGCTACTACGTTCGCTTTTCCAAGATGGTATGGTCAAAACATGTGCCGAAATGAGTCTCCTATTGAGTTCTTCGAAGCTCTTCCCACATTCCTTGCTCCATTCGAATTTTGTATCTCTACAAGTCAGCTGCATTAATGGAATAGCGATTCGAGAATATCCTTCAACGAATCTCCGATAATAACCAACTAAGCCTGAAAGCTACATATTTCGATTATCGACTTTAGGTTGTTCTCAAGCTGTGACTCATATCCCAACCCTTGAATAGCAAGTCACAATGACACCTATCGCTTTTACTATCGCATCTAATATGGTGTCCCCTACGAGAGTGCAGCGGTGCAATCCCAAAGGAAGTCACCGGATAGAGGCTCTCAAGTACAAACTTCTACAATTGAATTTTTTTAACTCACGAAGTTCAATAGAGCCATGAGATTTTAGAAATGGGTTTTGTAATCTTAGGGTTCAAAGTCGATACAAAATTCAATATCACACTTTGGGAGTAAGCCAAGAAATTCTTCAGGAAATACATCAGGAAATTTACTAACAATAGAAATATCATTCAAATCTGACGTATTTTTGTTCAAGTCCATAACATGGCTAAGAAAGCTTGACATCCGTTTTTCAATAAACGAATGACTTTACGGCTTAATATAAAAGAGTTTGACTTCAATGGTTTGGTTGCTTAAATTAGAATAACAGGTTGCTTAGGAATATAAAAACTAACAACCTTACAAAATCAATCAATTTTGGCATGATGAGTGGTTGACCAATCAATCCCTAAGGTCACATCAAATGCAAGAATTTTTAAAGAAATAAGGTCAACAGGTAATGTGATGGTGCCAACTTGGATCAAACAAGATTTATAAATAGTGGATGTGATGAAAGTTTCTCCTAACGGAGTTTCCACAAATAGGTCAAAGTCTAATTTTCTCCAGAGTCAAGTTTAAACGTTGAGTATAAGCAAGAGAGATAAATGAATGGGTAGAACCGGTATCTAATAAGGTATAAACTTCGTAAGAATTTATAATTAACTAACCCGTGCTAACTTCATTCGAGTTCCTCGCATTCTGACCGATCACGACAAATGTTCTTCCAGAACCGATTGACTTTGTCTTTTCCAGTATCCGCCTTTGGTGCCAATTGCTCCAATTTGGACTTGATTTCGCTACATGACAAAAATCGAGCTATGTGACCATCTTTTCCACAACAAAACATACCTTGGAAGGTTTGTGAGCAGTTTGGACTTATGTGTCCCTCCTCTCGCATTTGTAGCATCTAAGCTGGCGGTCGTTCTTTTCCCTAGAATTTTTCTTTGGTCTTTGGTCTTTGGTGCTAAACCGACGTCTTCCCATCATCGTTAAATCTTCTCTTCTTAGATCGGACATCTCTTTCCACAATATCAACGCGTCGTGCGGCATTTACCCATGCATCACTCATTCTCACTCGTTCAGTTATTTCTTCTTTCAGTTCAGATTCCAACTTTATCATCTTATACTCTGCCAAAGAGTGCTTCATTCAAGCATCACATATCGAGTAGTAACAAGCTTGAATCGTTGCATCCTTTTGTTCCCACGATCACCGTCGTTCTTGATTTCGCTCTTCTAACCATTGAATACGATTTTGAAATTCTACATTTTGATTATATAATACCTCTAATAAACTCTCTTTAGGTACCTCTTCTTCCTCTTCTTTCTCACTCTCAGCTGTTACCTCTGCGACTATCTCAGGTGCAACTATCAATTCTTCACTCACCACATGGATATCTCTAATTCCTTCTTTGCCTGACATCACATTAGCCTGGTTGATGACTAAAGGTGTCTCCACAATCTCATTCACTCTATTGTTAACGTTCTCAGTTGCCATTCTCAAATACTGCCATTAAACAAGGGTTAATTAAACAAATTAACAAATCACATAATACCCCTATATTATGACCGACCAACAAATAAGCTTAGGTAGGACACACTAGCGAAGGATTTACTCGTCTCTCCCTCCTAGTTCTATTCCCCGATCTCCGCCAGAGATCATATCCCTAAGCTCGATACCAAGCGATGGCGACCCCAAAATAGGTCCATTCCATCCAACCCATTCTCGAGTCGCCAAATACATGGTACAAAAACAAATACAACTTTAGTAATACAATCAATCGTCAGTATAATATGATAACACATATAATTGTGAGTTTGAATACAACTATTGTCTAATATACGAAGATAAAAACTCAAAAGGGGTCCTCATTACAATTATTGATACGCTATTTCATAGAATAATGAGGACTACTAATGCAACCATCTGGACCATCAATCCATTCCCCGACTAGTCCCAATTTATATTCTCATTTCAAGAAAAAGTGAAAGAAAGGGTGAGCTCAACTAGCCCAGTAAGAAATATTATGACCAAGATAATATACAACAAATTATCATTAGTCTTCAACAGGGAAAAATCTGATAAAATATAATAGACAACAAGTTTTAGATCAACAACTGCAGCGGAATAAGCAATCCATTAGAAGAGTCAAATAGAGAAAGAATTCTACTATCTTCTAAGATTTAAAAGTTCATCATCAATATTTTATCTCTGTAACATCAATCAATATACATCTTTAATCAAATATTCATCTTTGCACTGCGGGCCAAAGATATTCATTTGTATCACTTGTTGGTCATGTTCATCTCAACACTTGTTCATCTTTGCACTATGGGACAAAGATATTCATTAGGTAATCATTCATCTTTGCACTACAGGCCAAAGATATTCATGAGTTAATCATTCATCTTTGCACTACAGGCCAAAGATATTCAGTAATATCATCATTTAGGACTAAGGATGATGAAAAATATTTTAAAGGAACGAATCCAGTGAAACAAAATAACAAATATTAGAGATTCGTATTACAGTTTATCCAAGATCAATAATACTTCATAATAACCAATTTTAAAGCAAAATTCAAGAATAAAGATCAAAACATGGATACAATCAAAGATAGTAACCATAATAGACACCTTGGATAAAAAGAAGAAAATTTTATTTTTCGGTGAATAGTGTCGTATACGTGAATAGTGCCGTATACGTGAATAGTAACTCCGACACCAAAAGATAGAAATTCTACAAGAAAAATCATCATGCTTCGTGAATAGTACTCGTGAATAGTAACTCGTGAATAGTAACTCATGAATAGTAACTCATGAATAGTAACTCATGAATAGTAACCCCGACATGAAAAGTTCCAAATTTAATAAAAAAGTTCCAACCAATATTTCGGAATAATGATATTGAAGAAATAATACCACTTACGAAGAAAATAACATCCCTTACCTTGCAAAGACAGTACTTCTGACTGGAATACTGGATATAGTGCTGAAGAAACTTGCACCGCTAATAAGAAACTCACAAAGTATCTAAATACTCACAAAATACACTCGATAATATAGAGAGAGAAAGAGAGAAAACTTGTTTCTGGTGTGATTTTCAATTCTAACTTAGCCCTCTATTTATAGGAAAATGTTAGCAGACTTGACCTACAACCTGATGGCTTTACTTGCTACTATTCCCACCCACCACATTTGAAATAAAATTCAGCACATTTCTTCACCAACCATAAGTGGGGCCCACTCAATTCTAGAATTTTCCACCAAAATGCTAAATTCGGATACTTCAACAATTTCTGAACAGTCACCTCTTAAAATTCATAACAAATCATACGTTCATTTTTAACGGTTCAAAATTTGTGGACATATACTCAACTTATATATGTATAACATATCAAAAAAATTACAACGATCCAACGGTCGGATTAAAAATTATAACTCACGCAATATATCTCAAAAACACTGGTTTAATTTTTAATACCTTCATTCCGACAAAAATACTGATAAAACACCTCAACATTAACTCTTTCATTTTTAACCACAATAAATATATCCAACATTTATATCCACATAAAATAAATATTTCCTTATCATATGAATCAATAATTAATTATTCACAAATAATATTACAGAATCATATTTATGACAACCAGTCGTTCCCGTGAAAGAGGGGATTTCAGATAAGGATTTCTCTCATCGGGCGCTCAATTAGGTGACCAAACCTCTCCTCGATGTAACTTTCTAGACATTACTAATAATGCTATCTTATAATATTATTCAAATAATATAAATTATTGATCTGATAATGGAGATACTGTGCAGTGACAATTATTAAACAACAATAATATAAAATATCAACGCATCAATTATTGAATCAATAAAATAAAATATTGAACAGTAACTACTGTGACAATTATTGAGTAGTGCCTTCTTACGTAAGGATCAATAATTCAACAATACTGTGCAATACCGTGTGCTACTGTGCAACCACGCGTATTACTGTATTTTAACCACCGGGTATTCCAACAGTCTTAACGGTAACAACTACGCCGTTATTTATAACAACCCAAACTTTGTCGTTTTCTTCATCCGACAGTTATCCGTTATGGGGCCCACAAATGGCTGCGCCGTCGTACGAATATTCCCCGACAGAAAGAATATTCCACGACCAAACGAATATTCTCCGACAATTTAATATTTTATAACCACTTGCTTATTTTGCAAAATTTTCACATTTCACCCATAACCAAAATATTATATCAAATTAATAACTTATTATTCACAATAAAAAATAAAGGAAATTTGATTTTATTCATTAAAAAGTTGGGGTCTTACAACCTCCCCTCCTTATGAAATTTCGTCCTCGAAATTGACGTACGTACCTGGTGTATCGAAAAGGTGAGGATACCTCGCTTTCATTTCTGATTCCAACTCCTAGTTCATTTCTTCAATAGCATGGTTCCTCCATAAAACTTTAACTTGTGGTATAACCTTTGTTCGTAGGACATGCTCTTTCCTATCCAATATCTTGACAGGTACCTCCTCATACGTTAAATCTTCGACTATCTCGTCTGGTTCTAACGCAATAATGTGGTTCGGGTCGTCCATATATTTACGTAACATCGATACATGAAAAATGTTATGAACACGCGTCATATTTGGCGGTAAAACGAGTCTATAGGCCACAGTTCCTATTCGATCGAGGATTTAAAATGGACTAATAAATCGAAGGTTTGAGCTTTCCCCACATCGCGAATTCTCGTTTTTGGAATAACAATTTCTTGTACCTCCTTCTTTATATTCATCAGCTCCGGTGTGTAGCTTGAACATTTTTAACTTTATCGATTAAAGTCGGTTCTACCTGTATATCATCACGTGAGTACCTAGAGTCTTTAACTCTATATCTATCATTTGTAAGTTATATGAAATGGGTCTTTGACAATATCGCATTCGTACTCGTATACGATCTTTTACTCAACACGTCTGCTACCACGTTCGCTTTTCCAAGATGGTATGGTCAGAACATGTGCCGAAATGAGTCTCCTATTGAGTTCTTCGAAGCTCTTCCCACATTCCTTGCTCCATTCAAATTTTGTATCTCTACAAGTCAGCTGCGTTAATGGAATAGCGATTCGAGAATATCCTTCAACGAATCTCCGATAATAACCAACTAAGACTAGAAAGCTACGTATTTTGATTACCGACTTAGGTTGTTCTCAACTGTGACTCATATCCCAACCTTGAATAGCACGTCACAATGACACCTATCAGTTTGTTATCGCACGAATATGGTGTCCCCTACGAAGAGTCTGGCTTCGGTGCAATCCACAAAGGAAGTCACCAGATAGAGGCTCGGGTACAAACTTCTACAATTGAATTTTTTAACTCCTGAAGTTCAATAGGAGCCATGAGATTTTAGAAATGGGTTTTGTACCGGGTTCAAAGTCGATACAAAATTAAATATCACACTTTGGGAGTAAGCCAAGAAATTCTTCAAGAAATACATCAGGAAATTTACTAACAATAGAAATATCATTCAAATCTGACGTATTTTTGTTCAAGTCCATAACATGGCTAAGAAAGCTTGACATCCGTTTTTCAATAAACGAATGACTTTACGGCTTGATATAAAAGAGTTTGACTTCAATGGTTTGGTTGCTTAAATTCGAATAACAGGTTGCTTAGGAATATGAAAACTAACAACCTTACAAAATCAATCAATTTTGGCATGATGAGTGGTTGACCAATCAATCCCTAAGGTCACATCAAATGCAATAATTTTTAAAGAAATAAGGTCAACAGGTAATGTGATGGTGCCAACTTGGATCAAACAAGATTTAGAAACAGTGGATGTGATGAAAGTTTCTCCTAACGGAGTTTCCACAGATAGGTCAAAGTCTAATTTTCTCCAGAGTCAAGTTTAAACGTTGAGTATAAGCAAGAGAGATAAATGAATGGGTAGAACCGGTATCTAATAAGGTATAAACTTCGTAAGAATTTATAATTAACTAACCCGTGCTAACTTCATTCGGGTTCCTCGCATTCTAACCGATCACGACAAATGTTCTTCCAGGAACCGTTGACTTTGTCTTTTCCGTATCCGCCTTTGGTGCCACCGTTCCAGCTGGACTTGATTTCGCTACATGACAAAATCGAGCTATGTGACCATCTTTTCCACAACAAAAACATACCTTGGAAGGCTGTGAACAGTTTGGACTTATGTGTCCCTCCTCTCCGCATTTGTAGCATCTAACTGGCGGTCGTTCTTTTCCCTAGAATTTGTTGCTGGTGCTGGTGCTGGTGCTAAACCGACGTCTTCCCATCATCGTTAAATCTTCTCTTCTTAGATCGGACATCTCTTTCCACAATATCAACGCGTCGTGCGGCATTTACCCATGCATCACTCATTCTCACTCGTTCAGTTATTTCTTCTTTCAGCTCAGATTCCAACTTTATCATCTTATACTCTGCCAAAGAGTGCTTCTGTTCAAGCATCACATATCGAGTAACACAAGCTTGAATCGTTGCATCCTTTTGTTCCACGACCGCCTGTCGTTCTTCAGCCTGCTCTTCTAACCATTGAATACGATTTTGAAATTCTACATTTTGATCATATAATACCTCTAATAAACTCTCCTTAGGTACCTCTTCTTCCTCTTCTTTCTCACTCTCAGCTGTTACCTCTGCGACTATCTCGGGTGCAACTATCAATTCTTCACTCACCACATGGATATCTCTAATTCCTTCTTCGCCTGACATCACATTAGCCTGGTTGATGACTAAAGGTGTCTCCACAATCTCATTCACTCTATTGTTAAATTTCTCAGTTGCCATTCTCAAATACTGCCATAAAACAAGGGTTAATTAAACAAATTAACAAATCACATAATACCCCTATATTATGACCGACCAACAAATAAGCTTAGGTAGGACACACTAGCGAAGGATTTACTCGTCTCTCCCTTCCTAGTTCTATTCCCCGATCTCCGTCAGAGATCATATCCCTAAGCTCTGATACCAACTGTGACGACCCCAAAATAGGTCCATTCCATCCAACCCATTCTGAGTCGCCAAATACATGGTACAAAAACAAATACAACTTCAATAATACAATCGTCGTGCAAAATACGACAACACATATACTGTGAGTTTGAATACAACTATTGTCTAATAGACAGTATAAAAACTCAAAAGGGGTCCTCATTACAATTATTGATACGCTATTTCACAGAATAGTGAGGACTACTAATGCAACCATCTGGACCGTCAATCCATTCCCCGACTAGTCCCAGCTATATTCTCATTTCCTGAAGAGAACAGTGAAAGAAAGGGTGAGCTCAACTAGCCCAGTAAAAAATATTATGACTAAGATAATATACAACAAATTATCATTAGTCTTCAACAGGGAAAAATCTGATAAAATATAATAGACAACAAGTTTTAGATCAACAACTGCAGCGGAATAAGCAATCCATTAGAAGAGTCAAGTAGAGAAAGAATTCTACTATCTTCTAAGATTTAAAAGTTCATCATCAATATTTTATCCCTGTAACATCAATCAATATACATCTTGAATAAAATATTCATCTTTGCACTGCGGGCCAAAGATATTCATTTGTATCACCAGTTGGCCATGTTCATCTCAACAGCTGTTCATCTTTACACTATGGGCCAAAGATATTCATTAGGTAATCATTCATCTGCAGACTACAGCCAAAGATATTCATCGATTAATCATTCATCTTTGCACTACAAAAGCCAAAGATATTCAAAGAATATCATCATTTAGGACTGAGGATGATGAAAAATATTTTAAAGGAACGAATCCAATGAAACAAAATAACAAATATTAGAGATTCGTATTACAGTTTATCCAAGATGAATAATACTTCATAATAACCAATTTTGAAGCAAAATTCAAGAATTAAAGATCAAAACATGGATACAATCAAAGATAGTAACCATAATAGACACCTTGGATAAAAAGAAGAAAATTTTATTTTTAAATTGAATAGTACCGTATTTTGTGAATAGGCCGTATACGTGAATAGTGCCGTATACGTGAATAGTAACTCCGACACCAAAAGATAGAAATTCTACAAGAAAAATCATCATGCTTCGTGAATAGTACTCGTGAATAGTAACTCATGAATAGTAACTCATGAATAGTTACTCGTGAATAGTAACTCATGAATAGTAACCCCGACATGAAAAGTTCCAAATTTGATAAAAAGTTCCAACCAATATTTCAAGATAATGATATTGAAGAAATAATATCACTTACGTAAGAAAATAACATCCCTTACCTTGCAAAAGCGAAGAATTCGTAATGGAATATCGGATATAGTCTTTGAAGGAACTTACACCGCTAATTAGAAACTCACAAAGTATCTAAATACTCACAAAATACACTCGATAATATAGAGAGAGAAAGAGAGAAAACTTGTTTTACGGTGTGATTTTCAATTCTAACTTAGCCCTCTATTTATAGGAAAATGTTAGCAGACTTGATTCGCAACTTTGATGGCTTTACTCGCTACTATTCCCACCCACCACATTTGAAATAAAATTCAGCACATTTCTTCACCAACCATAAGTGGGGCCCACTCAATTCTAGAATTTTCCACCAAAATGCAAAATTCGGATACTTCAACAATTTCGAACCAAATCACCTCTTAAAATTCATAACAAATCATACGTTCATTTTAACGGTTCAAAATTTGTGGACATATACTCAACTTATATATGTATAACATATCCAAAATTACAACGATCCAACGATTGGATTAAAATTATAACTCATGCAATATATCTCAAAAACACTGGTTTAATTTTTAATACCTTCATTAAAACAAAAATACTCGATAAAACACCTCAACATTAACTCTTTCATTTTTAACCACAATAAATATATCCAACATTTATATCCACATAAAATAAATATTTCCTTATCATATGAATCAATAATTAATTATTCACAAATAATATTACATAATCATATTTATGACAACCAGTCATTCGTGAAAGAGGGGATTTCAGATAAGGATTTCTCCTTACTAAGCAAGCTCAATTAGGTGACCAAACCTCTCGATGACAGAACTTTCTAGACATTGCAAATAATGCTATCTAATAATATTATTCAAATAATATAAATTATTGATCCGATAATGAGAATCAAAGACAATTATTATTGAACAATAATATATAAAATATCAATGCATCAATTATCAATCAATAAAATAAAATATTGAAGCAGTAACTATCGTGACAATTATTTAGTAGTGCCTTCTTACGTAAGGATCAATAATTCAACAATCTTGTAATACCGTGAGCTCTTTGTGCAAACCATGCGACATCGTATTTTAACCACCGGGTATTCCAAGCAGTCTTAATTGGTAACATCTACTCATTATTTATAACAACCCAAACTTTGTCGTTTTCTTCATCCGGCAGGTTATCCGTTATGGGGCCCACAAATGGTAGGCCAGTAAATGCATTTAATATTCCCCAACATAAAGAATATTCCACGACCAAACGAATATTTCCCGACAATTTAATATTTTATAACCACTTGCTTATTTTGCAAAATTTGCACATTTCACCCATAACCAAAGAATTATATCAAATTAATAACTTATTATTCACAATAAAAAATAAAGGAAATTTGATTTTATTCATTAAAAAGTTGGGGTCTTACAGTGTTCTTGGTGTTCTTGCTCAAACCCAGAAAACTCATGTCAGTCACCGAGTTACCAGGTTTGACCATAATTTTATCTATGTTCCTTATGTGTTCTGGGAAGATAATGATACCTATCATGTAGTATAAGTGTAATATTATGATTAACAATCAATATCATGGCCATCAAACAACAAATCGCAAGATCTAAGCCTTTGAATTTCTTTGTCGAATGTTCTTTATTTCGGGTTTTCGAAATGAAGAACGATTTATCTCGCCTCCTTTCAAGATCCATAACATGGAATCTAGGTCCTTTTGGGGATGTAAAGGTTCTATCTCAGTATTCCACATGTCAAGGTACAATTTCATAACTTCATATCATAACAATAACATTACAAATGAATTGAATATTGGTCAAACCTCGCCTAATAATCGATCGATGAAGATCTGGGTTACCCGTAATCTTCATCAAACGTGATGGTCAACGCATGTTTGACCGGCTACAACTTTGTGTCTATACAAGATCTGGTACATATAAGGGCTTGTATGGGTAGTATTAATGTCATAGTACAAGATCTATGCCCAAACATAGCCATTAACTTTAACAGTGGCAAGATCAAAAGCCAAGAACAACCTGACAGAGCTACCTTGAACTTTCTGGGCTGCCCATAAAGTAAATTTTGGGTTTGGTCAACGGTTTTTGACCGCATATATCTTACGATCTAGACATGATCTGGACTTGCTTCAAGTACTAGATCAAAGACCATACAACATACTACAAGTAAAAAAGCTTAAAACACATAAACATTTAACAGAGAAGAATCTAGAGGCTCTGACTTTCGGTTGTCAGGCTATTTTTTTCCAGTTTTCCAGATTTGAGAAATCTTTAGATTCGAGCATCTAGACGATATGGATCTGATTTTTGACAATCCAGATCATCAAATGACACTCTATAACACATATCTAACCAACAACTAACATCAAAACACAAGATTTACAGAAATTAGGGTTTATACCTCTTTAACCTTTGATCTTTGATTCTGATCCTTAGATCTGTTCTTGGTAAGTTAGGATATGGTCATGGCTCATCTTATCCCTCTCTCTCACTCCCCATTCCCGAAATATAGAGAGAGAAGTGTTTGGAAAAAATGAAAATGCAAGTAACTTTTTCTCTCTCCTTTTAATTTATATAATTATTGATTTGTTGCTAGGATCTGGTTGATTTCGACTGGAATGGCTGGATTTTATGTCACATGGGGTTGGTAGGGTTTGCTCACCAACCCATTATATGGCAAGATTGCAAGTTAGCTCAAATAATGCACCAAGTCTATTATCTTCTCCATGTTAAAAGTTCATCAACAATGTTTTATCCCTGTAACATCCATCAACAGTTCCTGACCAAAATCATGTGAATAATTCATAATCATAATTATGGTTCTAAATTCCTCTTTGCACCCAGGATAAAGATAATTTTTATCACCTATCTTTACCTAAAACATCAAAGATCATGGTTATACCAAATCACAGTTCCTGTTCATAATCATACTAATAAATTCATCTTTGTACTACGGGCCAAAGATATTCATCAATGCTCATCATCTTTGCACTCTCGGCCAAAGATATTCAATAATAGGTCATCTTTGCACTCTACGGCCAAAAGATATTATTATCTCAAAGAAATATATAATCATTTTAGAATTTATATAAACAATAATTATAACCATGTTGATCAATTCACCTTTGCACTTAAGCTAAAGATAATCGTTTATAAATTCAATGGTCATGATCATACCAGTCAACAATTCAACTTTGCACTACTGGCCAAAGAGAACCCATAGTCACGATCATACCAATAATCTATCCATCTTTACACTCAAGTTAAAAAGAAATTTCATCACCAGGATTATAAAAATATTATATATGATAATAAAAATAATATGATCAACAAATGCATTTATTTCAAGAGTAAGATTCATAAATCAACGATAATTTGGTCAGAAAAAGAAACCAATTTTTGTCGTGAAGATTAACTCGTGAATAGTAACTCGTGAATAGTAACTCGTGAATATTAACTCATGAATAGTAACTCGTGAATAGTAATTTGTGAATAGTAACTCATGAATAGTAACTCATGAATAGTACTCGTGAATAGTACTCCATATTCGTACATAATACCGTATACATAAATAATGTCATATACGTAAATAGTGTCGTATATGTGAATAGTGCCGTATACGTGAATAGTAACCCCGACACAAAAAGGTAGAAATTCCACAATAAAATTCATATCAATATTTTGGCATAATAATATTGAAGAAAATAATATCATTTACGAAGAAAATAACATCCCTTACCATCCCTTACAATCCCTTACCATAATAATGACAATATCCCTTACAATCCCTTACCTCAAAAGAATAGTACTTCTGGTTGGAATATCGGATATAAATTTGAAGCGAACATGCTACCAGATAGCAACACTCAAGATATCTAAATACTCACAAAAAATACTCGATAATATAGAGAGAAAACTTGAGCCGTGTGATTTTCAATTCTAACCTAAGCACCCTATTTATAGGAAAATGCTTAGAACACCAAAGTAGAAAATTTAATAAAATATTAATATATTTATATAAATCATACGTAAACTTCGAAATTCTGATTTCAGCATGTTTAACAACAAGTGGGGCCCACCAATCATAACAAAAATGTTTTTATTAAAAAAAATATTTAAAACTTCAAAAATCAATTATTCCGGAACTTCAATAATTCATAATAAATAGCCCTTTTCAGAAAAATTCGAATCTTATGTACTCCTATAGGAAATTCAATTCTGTACAACTTTGTAAGTTTAAGTTTTTCCAAATTCCAAACAGAAATTGACCGAAATCCACATACGGACGATTTTACAGGCTATAATCAAATTTTAGTCAAAAATGGGGTCCATCAACACACAAAACATGTGTTAAACATTTTTTGTAACAAAAATACTTTTCCTCCTTATTTATTCATATATCACACATTCATTGTAAAATATCACCATTATTATATTATTATAATAGAATAATATATTTAAATGAATTATTTTATCATAAAAGATAAAATATCAATTTTCAACAATTGTCACATTAAAAATTTTCTCCATCTATATCCACATAAAATGAATATTTTCCTTATCATATAAATTAATAATTAATTATTCACAAATAATATTACAAAATCACAATAATGACAACCAGGTCGTTCCCAGGAAAGAGGGGGCTTTCTAATAAGGATTTCTCCTTACTGGCGCGCAATTAGGTGACCAAACCTCTCCTTAGACAGAATTTTCTAGACATTGCCAATAATGTTATCTAGTAATATTATTAAAATAATATGAATTATTGATCTGATAATGGGAAATATTGTGTAGTGACAATTATTGAAACAACAATAATATAAAATATCAACGTAGCAATTATTGAATCAATAAAATAAAATATTGAATAATAATTCATCGTAATAATTATCGAGTAGTGCCTTCCTACGTAAGAATCAATAATTGGTGCAATACCGTGTGCAACTGTGCAACAACGCGTATTAGTGTGCTTTAACCACCGAGTATTCCCACAGTGTTAATGGTAACGATTACGCCGTTATTTATAAAAACTCATACTTGTCATTTTCTTCATCCAATCGCTTTTCGTTATGGGGCCCACAAAAGGCTGCGCCGTCGTACAAATATTCCCCAACAGGAAGAATATTCCACGACCAAACGAATATCTCCCAACTACAATGAATATTTTATAACCACTTGCTTATTTAAAATATTACATATATCACCCTTAACTTTAACCTTTTATCAATTTAACCATTTACTGAATAGTAATTATAAAAAAAATTGAATACTTTTATTTCATAAAATTCGGGGTCTTACAATCTCCCCTCCTTATGAAATTTTGTCCCCAAAATTTACGTACCTGGTATTTCGAAGAATTTAGAATACCTTGCTTTCATTTCAGATTCTATCTTCCCTGTCATCATTATTTCTCCATTGCTCAACTCATGTATTTCAGATATCATTCTAGAATATAGCTTCAAAACAAGGGTTAATTGAACAAATTAACATATCACATAATATCCCAATATTATGACTAACCAACAAATAAGCTTAGGTAGGACACACTAGCGAAAAATTTACTCATCTCTCCCCTCCTAGTTCTATTCCCCGATCTCCGCTAGAGACCATATCCCTAAGCTCTGATACCAACTGTGACATCCCCAAAATAGGTCCATTCCACCCAACCTGTTCTGGGTCGCCAAAAACATAGTACAAAAAATAACTACAACTTCATTATCACAATTGTCGTGCAAAATACAACAACACAAATGTTGTGAGTTTTGATATAAATGAATACCAACTGTGACTTATGTCCCAACCTTGGATAGCCCATCACAATGGCACCTTACATAAAGGTACAGTAAATAACTGTTTTAGAAATTAAAATCTTTGGGAAGTGCTCAAGAAAACCTTCGTACATGGGAGGCCATGCGTCTAGGTTATAATTGATATCATAAGCCTGGAGAATTATCCTTGGTTGACCCAATAAACCCCAAAGAAGAATGAAAAGATTACTATCATATTCTTTCCAATGGTGAGTCTTCTCTTGACATATAATTATCTCCACTGTCTCTAATTGAGAACTATACTTCAACCAAACTCCAAGATTATATAGGTAGTGCTCATAGATATACTCAGCAAGTGGATGTGCACAACCCTGTCTTATGATAACACGAGGTTGTATATCATTAGACATCTTATATGATAGTGTCAAAACACCCTTCCAATGTTGGGTTCGCTTCACCCTATTTGATTCACCAAATATAACTACTAAATGATGTATAAAATACAACACACTTTTCTATACTGTTTAGGGAGAATCTCCATGACTAGAGACCATCGCTCTATTCTATTGTTATTATCCCTCAATCGAAAACTACACTTTTATTACACGAAAAGAATTGTGAAGCAAAAGGGTGAGCACAACTAGCCCAGTAAAGAATATCATGACTAAAGATAAATAAATTATCAATAGTATTCATCAGTAATAAATCAAAGATTTAGAACATATGGTAGATGATAAAACTTTTCAACCATAGTTGCAGCGAAACGAGCAATCCATTAGAAGAGTCAAATAGAACATAAAGTCTATTATCTTCTCAATGTTAAAAGTTCATCAAAAATGTTTTATCCCTGTAACATCCATCAACAGTTCCTGACCAAAATCATATGAATAATTCATAATCATAATTATGGTTCTAAATTCCTCTTCGCACCCAAGACGAAGATAATTTTCATCACCTGTCTTTACCTAAAACATCAAAGATCATGGTTATACCAAATCACAGTTCCTGTTCATAATCATACTAATAAATTCATCTTTGTACTACGGGCCAAAGATATTCATCAACAGTTCATCTTTGCACTACTAGCCAAAGATATTCGACAATAGGTCATCTTTGCACTACGGGCCAAAGATATTATTATCTCAAAAAAATATATAATCATTTCAGAATTTATATAAATAATAATTATAACCATGTTGATCAATTCACCTTTGCACTTAAGCTAAAGATAATCGTTTATAAATTCAATGGTCATGATCATACCAATCAACAATTCAACTTTGCACTACTGGCCAAAGAGAACCCATAGTCATGATCATACCAATAATCTATCCATCTTTACACTCAAGTCAAAAAGAAATTTCATCACCAGGATTATAAAAATGTTATATATGATAATAAAAACAATATGATCAACAAATGCATTTAATTTCAAGAGTAAGATTCATAAATCAACGATAATTTGGTTAGAAAAAGAAACCAATTTTTGTCGTGAAGATTAACTCGTGAATAGTAACTCGTGAATAGTAACTCATGAATATTAACTCGTGAATAGTAACTCGTGAATAGTAATTTGTGAATAGTAACTCATGAATAGTAACTCATGAATAGTACTTGTGAATAGTACTCCATATTCGTACATAGTACCGTATACGTAAATAATGTCATATACGTAAATAGTATCGTATACGTGAATAGTGCCATATACGTGAATAGTGACCCCGACACAAAAAGGTATAAATTCTACAATAATATTCATATCAATATTTTGGCATAATGATATTGAAGAAAATAATATCATTTACGAAAAAAATAACATCCCTTACCATCCCTTACTATCCCTTACTATCCCTTACAATCCCATACAATCCCTTACCATAATAATGACAATATCCCTTACAATCCCTTACCTCAAAAGAATAGTACTTCTGGCTGGAATATCGGATATAATGCTGAACGAACTTGCACCGTATAGCAACACTAAAGATATCTAAATACTCATAAAAATACGCTCGATATTATAAAGAGAGAAAACTTCAGTTTCTAGTGTGATTTTTAATTCTAACCTAAGCACCCTATTTATAGGAAAATGCTTAGAACACCAAAGCAGAAAATTTAATAAAATATTAATATATTTATATAAATCATACGCAAACTTCAAAATTCTGATTTCAGCATGTTTAACAACAAGTGGGGCCCACCAATCATAACAAAAACGTTTTTATTAAAAAAAATATTTAAAACTTCAAAAATCAATTATTCCGGAACTTCAATAATTCATAATAAATAGCCCTTTTATCAAAAAAATTCAAATATTATGTACTCCTATAGGAAATTCAATTATGTACAACTTTGTAACTTTAAGTTTTTCCAAATTCCAAACAGAAATTGACCGAAATCCACATACGGACGATTTTGCAAGCTATAATCAAATTTCAGTCAAGAATGGGGTCCATCAACACACAAAACATGTGTTAAACATTTTTTGTAACAAAAATACTTTTCTTCCTTATTTATTTATATATCACACATTTATTGTAAAATATCACCATTATTATATTATTATAATATAATAATATATTTAAATGAATTATTTTATCATAAAAGATAAAATATCAATTTTCAACAATTGTCACATTAAAAATTTTCTCCATCTATATCCACATAAAATGAATATTTTCCTTATCATATAAATCAATAATTAATTATTCACAAATAATATTACAGAATCACAATAATGACAACCAGGTTGTTCCCAAGAAAGAGGGGGCTTTCCAAAAAGGAGTTCTCCTTACTGGCGCGCAATTAGGTGACCAAACCTCTCCTTAGACAGAACTTTCTAGACATTGCCAATAATGTTATCTAGTAATATTATTAAAATATTATGAATTATTGATCTGATAATGGGAAATACTGTGTAGTGATAATTATTGAAATAACAATAATATAAAATATCAACGTAGCAATTATTGAATCAATAAAATAAAATATTGAACAGTAATTACTGTAACAATTATTGAGTAGTGCCTTCCTACGTAAGAATCAATAATTGGTGCAATACCGTGTGATACTGTGCAATAATGCGTATTACTGTGTTTTAACCATGGGTATTCCCACAATGTTAACGGTAACGATTACGCCGTTATTTATAAAAACTCATACTTGTCGTTTCCTTCATCCAATCGCTTTTCATTATGGGGCCCACAAAAGGCTGCGCCGTCGTACGAATATTCCCCGACAGAAGAATATTCCACGACCAAACGAATATTCCCCGACAACAATGAATATTTTATAACCACTTGCTTATTTAAAATATTTACATATATCACCCTTAACTTTAACCTTTTATCAATTTAACCATTTACTGAATAGTAATTATAAACAAAATTGAATACTTTTATTTCATAAAATTTGGGGTCTTACCGATTGCTTATTCCGCTGCAGGTAAACTTGATGTTTATTGTATTTTATCAGTTGTTATACTGTTGAAGGCTAATGATAATTTATTCTGCATTATCTTAGTCATAATATTTCTTACTAAGCTAGTTGAGCTCACCCTTTTGCTTTCACTGTTCTCTTCAGGAAATGAGAATATAGTTGGAACGAGTCGGAGAACCTATTGACGGTCCAGGATAAGTGGCTTTAGTAGTCCTCACTATTCTGTGAAATAGTGTGACAATAAATGTAATGAGGACTCCATTGAGTGTGGATATTATCTAGATGACAATATTCTTATTAAAACTCTTAGATTATGTTTTGTCGTATTTTACACGACTGTTGTATAATTAAGTTGTATTTGAATTTTGTACCATATATTTGGCGACTCAAGATGGGTGATGTATACCTATTTTGGGGGCGTCACAATCCATACTAACATCAGGGGAGTTGAAGTCAAATACATCAGTGATGTCAATTTCTTGACGATAAATGGTTGCGTTGGGGTCTTCCTCTATAGCCATCAAACACATGTTGGCTACTTGAGGTTCTTCATTATCACTTGAGTTTGAGTTTGAGTTGGAGTCATCGTCTAAGTCACTCCACAAACTATCAGCTACTAGGCCTCTATCTTTCTTGTTATTCTTCTTGTAGTCCTTATATTCTTTCTTCTTATCAGACTTATGTTTATACTTTTTGAGATCCTCTCGTAAAGGCTTGGTACACTCTGCTATGAAATGGCCAGGTTTCTTGCCAGTGGCGGAACCAGAACATTTTTAGAGGAGGGTTAAAATACATCAGAAAAAAATTTATTTATTAAAGCTTGGAGTGCTTCATTCGGCTGTACGACTGAGAGGAAAAACTGTATTCTACGACTCTGCATAGTTTGAAAACGTCTCAAATTTTTGTCAATATCAAAATTTATGTAGAAATATTATTTTTTATTTCATGTAGAAATACGTGAGAGGAATTCATGTAGAAATATTATTTTTTATATAAAAATATCAATTTTCTATATATAACAAAGAAAATTAATCCAGAAAGAAATCAACAAAGGGGAGAGTCTCTGAAGTAAATTCATGATGTTTAAAAATATAAAATGTTTGTAGAAAATAATTTGGTAAATAAAGAAATTAGTTTTTGTGATTATTCTTCAACCTTAAGTAGCGACCTATATTTGATTGTGTTTTAAGTTCTTTCATTTGAATTTCATTGTAAAATAAAATTTATTCTATTTTTTAATTTATGGAGCGTGTGTAAAAAATTTTGGACTGCTATTATAAACTACTATTATTATACATATATATATGTGTGTGTGTGTGTGTGTATTGACTGTTAATATATAGCATGTATAGAATTTTGGTGGGGGGTCATATGATTTCGCTCACCCCCGTTAGTTCATGATGTTTTTCGTCATTTTGTAACCACAAGTCTTTTTCATGTTCTCTAATGTTGCTACATTTGTTGAAGTGCTTCTTTGATTTCCAGTTGCTACTTTTTCTCATGAACTTTCTTAGCCTTCGAGCAAGCAGGGCTATATCATCATCATCATCTGCGCCGTCTCGACCATCTTCTCCAGCTTCGATTGAAGCTCTAGATACATCTTCAGAGGCTTTAAGAGCAATATGTTTGTCTTATCTCTTATTCTTAGAAAGAGTTCCTACTCTTTGATTCAACTCAAACTCATAGTTAAGTAGATTACCATAGAGCTTCTACACAGTCATCTCATGCATATTCTTTAACTCTCGGATAGTTGTGGTCTTGGCATCCCACTTGCTTAGTATTGCTCGCATGAATTTTATGTTCAAGTCTTTATTTGGATACACCTTGCCATATGATCTTAGAGAGTTGAGAAGAATGTTGAATCTTTCATATGATGTCATGATGTTTTCTCCAGGAACATGAGTGAACATCTAATATTGTTGAGTTAGGAGAGATTGTTTGTTTTCTCTAACTTCTTATGTTCCCTCATGCATCACCAACAGGACTTCCCATACTTGTTTGGCACTAGTGAAGTTGACAACATTCATGAAGAGTTCATCTTCCAAAGCCATAAAAAGAATATTTTTGTCCCTTTTATCTAACTACACACGCTTCTTCTCGTCTCTGTCCACTCTTCACGCATCTTTACAATCTTCTTGTTGGGATTGTCTATTGTAGGAGCCAGCTTGGTAGGGACGTATAGACCAATGAGGATAGCCTCAAACAGATAATCATTAATATCATCCATGTACGCCTGTATACATACTTTTCAGTTAGCAAATTTCTCTCTATTTAGAAGAGGTGGCTTACTCCCACCACCAAGCTTAGAACCGTTTTTGTTTTGTGTCATGGATCTACTTTAAGTGTAAGATTTTGTTTGTGAGAACCCGCTCTGATACCACTTGTTATTTCCCAAAGGCACTTATAGATCTAGAAGGGGGGTTGAATAGATCTTTTAAAACTTTTGTTAGTTAATAAGATATTACCAAATGGTTATTAATCAGTTTGGTTAATCAAAACGGAATATATCTTTTGAAAATCCTTTTGAAGATTAAAAATAAATCTTTGTTCTGAATATTTGCAAGATAAGTAAGATAAGCAAGCAAATGGAAGGTAAGAACAGTAAAGTAAAGACACAGGAAAATTTTAAGTGGTTCAGAGAGTTAATAAATTCTAATCCACTCTTCTACTCCTCGAGTAAGAATTCCACTAAGGATTTAGTCACACAAACAAGGACACTTTGCCTTTTTCAAGCTCCGTAAAATAGGATATTTAGTCACAAAGATAAGGACACTAAGACCTCTTCAAGCCCAGCAGACTTGGATGTTTAGTCACTAAGACAAGAACTTTTCAACCCTCTGATGATTAGGTGATTGATTCTTGTTGAGAAGTGTTGCTAAGAAGGTGTTAGGCTTTTCTTCTAAAGTACTTAGTAACGTGAACTAGATATTTAGGATCGTTGAGTTGTTCTTTTTCTTTTACAAAGTTTTGGCTTTTTGATCAGTGTTTGTCTCTATTTTAGTTTGAATCCTTGTTGCCTTTTATAATCAGCTGAAAATCTTCTCGTTACTAGATGCCCGTTTGTGCATTTAATGCTCAAATATTCTAAGATCCTTGATGTGGACATTTTAAACCCATGTGTCATCTTTTTTTAGCTTGTTTGTCACATCAGTCTGCTTTCTCACCTAACACCTTTGACATGTCACTTTCGCCAACTAGCTGGTAGACATATTTTAATCTTAGATTTCAACCAGAGACGAATGTGTTGCGAGAATGCATATTATGATTTGATGTTTTAATGCATGTGTTCATGATTATTTGTAAGGTCCTTTAAAGAATATATGTACAAGGACTTAGTGATAGATCAAAATTGTTAGGTTGATCTAAGCTTTCAACGTGTATCATTACATTTCTAGAATGTATAGATAAAAGATCAAAAGCTATTAGGTTGATCTTGAGATGTAATAGATTAGTCTTGAAGAAATCGTAGTGCATCAATCGATCAACATTGCAGAAGTCAAAGGAAGAAAACGTAGAGCACGAAGATCGTAGTGTGCCGCCTTGAAAGGGACTCTTCGAAAATCGTAGAGTGGTCCCAACGTTCACTAAGCTAACTTCACGATCGTAGTGTCTTTGAAGGAAGCGTGAAGTTTATAAGTCGGCGATCGTAGTGTGCTCTCGGAGCGTGAAGTCGACAACACGAGCAAGAGAAGATCGTAGTGCATAAAAGTTTAAGAGAAATCGTAGTGTTCTCATTGATAGCATCGTAGTATGCAAGTCAAAGCCACTACGATCTTAACCGTAGAACATCACGATCAATCGTAGAGCATCATCATCTCATGTCGAAAGCGTCGAAGCCTCATGAGTTGTTAATTCAACATACGAGGAATGGATCCCGAGATCTTTGCGGTGCTCATCGATCCAGAATATATGAAATATCCTTAGTATGCAACAAAAAGCGTATTGAAGAAGCTAAGGATAGTCTTATGGATAAGAGGGACAAAACACCTTTTCGGTGGTAGGTGAGAAAGCGACTGCAGTGTCGGTGAGCGAAATGCGTAATTGAGAGAGATGTGTGAAATGTCTCCATCATGAAGACAGAAATTTGAAGCATTTAATGCCACAGCGGATGGATCAACGGATAGTTTTCAACATCACATATATCTGAGATCAGAGACGGATGAGAGAGAAAAACAAGCAAGCAATCAAACATTCAACGTGAAGAATTCTCTAAGGCTCAACTCTACGATCCGAGATATTGAAAAGCTTGCTCACTACTCGGTTCTTAATGAACCGGTGCTTACGACAAAGCGAGTACTTGACCTTGAATAACAACAACAACCATCAATCAACTAAAGAAGAGTACCAAGTCTGGCTGGACTTGAAGAGTTAAATAGTGAGCGTAAGAAAGCCAAGTCTGCTTTGGACTTGAAGAGTTCAAGAGTGAACTAGAGAAGTTCTAGGCTGGCTTTGGTCAGAGAACGAATCTGTGTGATTTAGAAGATTGTAAAAGACATCCTTAGTGGATATCCTACTCGTTGAGTAGAAGAGTGGACTAGGAGCTTTGAGTGCTCGAACCACTTAAAAACAAGCTGTGTAATCTATATACGCTATAAACTATATGCTATATATGCTATAAGCGCCTTTACTCGCTCATAACTCCATTGCTTGGTTAAGAAGATTAAAACAAATACTAATTCCGCTAAGTTTTAATCACTATCTAAGAACAAGTTTAAAATAGAAAAGATTTTCAAATATCTATTCAACCCCCCCTTACAGATAACTTGTGCCTACTAAGAACTAACAATTGGTATCGAGGCGGGTTCTATTTTATAACTTACACGCTTTAGTAGATCCAAATGGCACTTTTCGTACCAAGCGAATCCGAGGAATAGGGGGAGGCGTGAGTGAAGCCACCGATGTGCAACAAGGATAAATTTGCTAACTAGAAAGTTAGAATGCAAGCTACATGGACTCGATAGATGAAGATCTATTTGAGGCTATTCTTAATGGGCCCTATATACCAACAAAGCTTGCACCAACCATTGTGAGCCAAACAAAGTACAAATCAAAGTGAAAGAAGAATGGGCGGAACCACGAGAGAAGAAAGCAGTCAACTTGACAAAAAAGGCTAAGAACATCTGTTCCAATCCTTGGAGGACGATCTGTTTGACAATGTTGTAAAGCAAAAAGCGACCCGAGGAAGTGCAGGAAGCAATCTGCGATCATACGAAGGAACTGAAGAAGTTAGAGAGAAACAGCGGTCTCTTCTAACACGGTGATCTGAGATGTTTGCTCATGTGCAAGGAGAAAATGTAACTACCACATATGAAAGATTCAACATTCTGCTCAACTCTCTACGAGCATATGGAAAGATCTATCCTAACAAAGATCTGACCATAAAGTTCATGAGAGCCCTACCGAGCAAGTGGGATGCCAAGACCACTGCAATAAGAGAGTCAAAGAATCTTAACGAGATGGCAGTTCAACAACTGTATGGCAATCTCCTGACATACGAGCTGGAGCTAACCCAACGTGCTGAAACCCTTTCAGAAGGAAGAAGGAATGAAAATGGTGTTTCTCTCAAAGCAACTGAAAGTGTATCAAAAGTCATCACTGAGATTGAATCGGACGATGATGAAGGCGATGATGACGATCTTGCCATGATGGTAAGAAAACTAAGAAGGTTCATGCGTCAAGGCAAAAGCTAAGCAAGCAAAAGAAGGTCAAGACTTCTACAATAGCAGGAGCAAATAAATGATATATGCTACAAGCTGCAAGAAGCTGGGCATTTCATTGCCAAGCTGCAACAAACCCTAAGAGAAGAACTAAAGAAGAAAGCGACATGGAAAGAAGGAATACAAAGGAAACAAGAGGCCTCATAAAAGAGACAAAGGCACGGTAGTTTGGAGGATCGTGGAGTGATTCAGGATAATGATTCAAATCTTGACTCTGGAGATGAAGAAGAACCACAAATGGCCAATCTGTGCTTAATGGCCAAACATGCAAAGGACAAACAAAGCCTCAACATTCTGATGTAAATCTCGATGAGGTATTTGATTACAACTCACGATGTAGATATGAATGACTTAAGAACTGCATTGCGTGGCATAACCAATGATCTACATCAATATATGAAGTGGTTCAGAGTGTTGTCCAAGGATCATTCACTTCTTCAAGAGGAGAAGAAGAAAGTTCAAGAAGAGCTTGAAACAGCCCTTCTAAGTACTGATCTTCTCTCCAAGCTTGAAGCTGAGAATGAAACTTTAAAGCAAACAAACACACATCATGCACAAAGAGAGTCTAAGCTAACCTCTAAAATTGAGGATCTAGAGAAGACTATCTCTGCATGGAATAAATCCTCATCATCCATGGACTGCCTGCTCTCTAGTCAGAGAAGCACATTCGACAAAACAAGCTTAGGCTTTGGGGAATCCATCTCAGAGCTAAGTGTGGAAAAGATAATGGAAACTAGCTCTGGTAATGTCTCAGGCTTTAGTAAAGGCATTGCTTTTGTTAAATCCTCAAAGTTGGAAGAACCAGCTCAACCTTGTTCTACTGATTCTAGTTATACTCAGAGAAGTAAAGGATCACACGTTGATGCAGGTTTCATAAAGGAGAAGAGTAACCTAACCTCTACCTACCAACCTCGAAGAATCGTAGAGTCAAGCAAAACTAACTCTACGAATCTACTGGGAAGGTACAGTAGAGGTAAGGCTCACTCATCACTATTTATGAAACCTAAGGACACGTGGAAGAAAGAGAATCAGTTCAACAGAAGGCTAACTAAGGAACCACACAAGTCCAAGTGGAGGATGAATCACACACTTTGTGCACGTATGCATCATAATAGATGTGTCATATGTGATAAGTATGGTCATAAAGCTACAAAGTGTTATTATAACTCCATGCATGTGAGACCCAAGACTAGACAAGTTTGGGTTCCCAAAGGCACTAACACAGAAGGACCCATGCAAATATGGGTACCAAAATGAAGGTTAAAATGTTTTGTGACAGAAAAGAGCTCCACGACCTCAACATGGTATCTAGGCGGTGGATGCTCAAGGCATATGACAGGAACAAAGCTCTGCTATCTAACTATATAGAAAAGGAGGGTCCCTCGGTCATCTTTGGAGATAACTTGGCTCAAAGGCGAGACAAGAGGATATGGCTCATTGGCAATGGTGCAATATCTTTCAAAGAAAGTAGCTATGTGGAAGGACTTCAACACAACCTTCTAAGCATCACCAACTCTGCGACAAGGGTCATCAAGTAACATTTCTCAACAATCAATGTCAAGTCGAGATCCGAAGACATCTACCCCGTATAAAGCTAAGGAACAAGAGAATGAAATGTTTATACTATAGACCTTGGTCAACTAAGCTACGATGAAACAATATGTTTTTACGGCAAAAAGCATCCAGGAAATGGTGGCTATGGCATAGAAGGCATCCCACTTAAACTTCAAAAGCATGTCCAAAGCGGCATCAAAAGATCTCATAGTTGGTCTACCCAAGTTCAACTTTGTGAAGGAAAGGCCATACGAATACTGACTTGGGAAAGCAAACCGAAGCTCATTCAAGAGCAAGGCGCTAACTCCATTGACAAACCCCTGCGGTTGCTCCACATGGATCTCTTTGGGCCAATCCCAACAACCGATCTTGGAGGAAAAAGATACTCTCTAGTCGTGATCGGCGACTACACCAAATTCACATGGGTATTCTTCCTAACTTCAAAGGATGAGACAAGCTCTCGAATTAATCAAGATGTTGGTGGTGATGAGCGAAAAAAGAGAGAAAATCAAGGCCATAAGGAGTGATCATGGCGAGAGAATTTGATTTCTCGAAATGGATCGATTTACGCATGAGATAATGGCATCGATCATAACTTCTCAACTCCACGAACTCCTCAACAAAATGGAGTTCTTTGAAAGAAGAAAAAAGAACCACGATAGAAAGGTGGAAGGACTCTACTAGCGAGAGACCCATCTGCTGAATATACAGGCGGAAAATCATCAACACTGCATGCTACACACAGAACAGATCATTAATTCACTCTACGATCAAGAAGACACCCTACGAACTGTGGAAAGGAAGAAAGCCAAGTGTCAGCTATTTCCATGTCTTTGGCTGTGCATGCTATATTCTCAACAACGAAAAGCAGTATCTGACAAAATTCCAGCCCAAGTCAGATGAAGGGATCTTTCTTGGATATGCCACAGACAGCAAAGCTTACAGAGTGTTCAACAAGAAGACACTGAGTGTCGAAGTCTCAATACATATCATCTTTGATGAAACTGACTTAGATAAAAACAGTGCCTCAAGACACTACGACCGATAGTGCAGACACTACAAATGAAGTCGTCGAGCTAAACACTACGATCGTAGTGCCAGATAGTGAAATCGTAGAGCGTGATAATGAGATCGTAGAGAGGTCCATTCAAGACAGCGAGCCTCCACTCCAAGAAGAAGAGATAGACCTTGAAGACTTAAGACAGGAAGGCATCGAGCGGATGTCCCAGCAAGAGGAACAGATGGGGAGAGATCACACTCGAGGATCTAATCATTGGAGATCCAGAGTGCAAGAGTCAAAACAAGAGCTGCTACTCGGAATGAATGCTTCTACCTAAGCTTCCCACATCACAGATAGAGCCAAAGAAGATAGAAGATGCTATGGAAGACTCGGTTGGATAGAAGCCCGTGCAGGGAAGAACTCAACCAATTTGAGCGAAGCAAAGTGTGGAGATTGGTACCAAGACCAAAGAAGTCATCTGTCATAGGAACCAAGTGGGTCTTCAGAAACAAAATGGATGAAGATGGGGTCATTACAAGAAACAAGGCAAGATTAGTGGCAAAGGGCTATTCTCAAGAAAAAGGCATTGACTATGATGAGACATTTGCACCTGTTGCCAGACTAGAAGCTATCAGAATCTTTCTTGCCTTTGCTGCTCACATGAAGTTCAAAGTCTTTCAGATGGATGTCAAGAGTGCATTCTTAAATGGAAAGCTTCAAGAAGAAGTTTACATAGAACAACCTCCAGGTTTCATCAATCCATCTCTTTCCAATTATGTCTATAGATTAGATAAAGCTTTATATGGTCTTAAACAAGCACCTAGAGCATGATATGAAACACTGACTAACTTCTTAATAGAAAATGGGTTCACTAGAGGTAGAGTAGATACCACATTGTTTCTTAGAAAGCATAAGGACAAAGTCTTATTAGTTCAAATATATGTTGATGATATCATTTTTGGTTCTACTGACGAAAAGTTATGTAAGAGATTCTCTAAGCTAATGCAGAGCAAGTTTGAAATGAGTGATGATGGGTGGTGAATTTCTTCCTTGGATATGCAAGTGAAGCGGTGATGAAGGAATATTCATCAACCAAGACAAATACATCAAAGACTTATTAAAGAAGTATGGCATGGAATCGGCCTCTCCCATGAAAACACCAATTGCTCCTATGACCAAGCTTGACAAGGATGAGAATGGTAAGCGTGTTGATATAACTCAATATGAGAGGTATGATAGGTTCTCTTTTATACCTAAGCGCGATGTAGACCGGATATAATGTTTTAACATGCATATATGCTAGATTTCGGGCTAACCCTAAAGAATCACATTTTATGCATTGTAAAGAGGATCTTGGTATCTTAAGGGTACACCTACTTGGATTTGTGGTATCCCGAGGAATCCTCTTTTGAACTAATAGGATACAGAGATTTGACTTTGTAGGATGCAAAATAGATAGAAAGAGTACCAGTGGCACTTGTCAATTACTAGGGAACAGACTTGTGTCTTGGTTCAGTAAAAAGCAAAACTCAATGTCCACTTCAACTGCGAAGGTTGAATACATTCTTCTTTGGAAGGAAGCTTTGTGCTTTCGAGATCCTTTGGATGAGAAATCAGCTAGCTGACTATGGGTTTGATTTCAAGTCTATAACTATACACTGTGATAATAAAAGTGCCATAGCAATAACTCATAATCCTGTTATGCATTCTAGAACCAAGCATATAGAGATAAGGTATCACTTCATTAGGGATCATGTGCAAAATGGAACTATTTCTTTACAATATATCCCTACTAAAAATCAACTTGCTGATGTTTTTACTAAACCATTAGATGAATCCAAATTTAACAAGTTAATAAGTGAGCTAGGCATGCTAAATCTTCAACCTTGAATCTATGCTCTAGATTGTGCTAACCATGACAGATATAAAGGCTGCACTCAAAATCGTAGACATGATAAAGGAAAGATCACGATCGTAGAGCTAAACAGTCAACTACCTCAATGATCGTAGCAAAGACTCAACTTTCATAAGTGCAGACTCAACGATGCCCAAAAGCCCTTTCAACAAGCAAAGTGAATCCTATGATGACAAGCTTTATAACAAAGCAATCTCTCCAAGAGGTGCCTCAGGGACAAACCTAACCCTTGAAACACACCAAGAGGTTGGCCCTTCCTGAGTTACCTTAAAAAGAATGCTTAGTCAAAAAAAAACTCATCACTAGGATCCGGACAGACTCGACGATCGTAGGACAGACTTGACGATCGCAGGACAGACTCTACAAATGCTGATCAGACTCAACGACTGCCGGACAGACTCGACAGACAGACTCTACGAATGTTGATCAGACTCAACAACTGCCGGACAGACTCGACGATCGTAGGACAGACTCTACGAATGGAGAACCGACTCAACAATCAGAAGACTATCTCTACGATCGTAGTAATCCTGAGGACATCTCAGCACTGAAGAATCAAAGGGCAAATCAGTACATTCCTAAACAGTCAAAATCGTAGAGCCAAGCAAAATGCAACACCTGTCCCACTAAGTCAAAAAGAGAGAGGAAGTTACAAGTACAAATTGGAACCGTGATTTTGAAATCTGAAGTTCAAAAGATTATCTCTCATTCTCTCTCTCTCTCTCAAAGCAAGACCCTAACTCAGACAAAAGCTCAGCAGTATCTCTCTTCTCAACTAAAGAATCAATGGCTACTTCTAATGTGATTTCGGGCTACAGACTCTATTTTGACGAATTCAAAACCGCTCCACCAAAGTTTCACAAGATCTTAGCCTTACTAAAGAAGGCAAGTCTCGAAGAGGCGCTCAGCACTGATACACTCATCTATCCTAAATTGGTGAAGGAGTTCTACAAAAATGGAGTGTACGAAAACAACACCACCACCACACGAGTTAGAGGAGTTGAAATAAAGCTAGGGAAGAAAGGCGTCAATCGGCCCTAGGTTTCAAGAATGTGGGGCATCCATTTCTAAATAGCATAAGATTTAAGATTTGAAGAAGATGCATCAAGAAGAACCCCTATGAAAGGCTACAAAAAGAAGGAGTTCCCTCAAAGTATGAATTTTTGGTGACATTATTGGGAAATGCATCTACTGCTGAAGAGCTCGGTCGTGACTTCGATAAATGAGGCTCAACTTAAGCTCATGATGACTATAGTATATGGAACTCAACTCAACTATGAAATTTGTATTGCTCGAATGGATCGGCAAGTGGATCGTAAGCTCGAAGAAATCAAAGAGCACCCCAAAGATGCTGTATGGGAGGTTCATTAGCATCATTCTACAATCTGCATTGGGTGATAAAATTGGGGATAATGAAGGAGAAGCCATCAACCCAAACCGAAGAATGACACGGCAGTTGTTCAAAAACTGGGAAAGGAACCCTGCTGAGTTCTTTCGAATGATGACAGAGTCAAGTGGGAGATCTGAGGAACAAAAAAAGTAGGCTTTCAAGGAGGAATGTACATTGTCGGAGAAGTTGAAGAAGAAGGAGAAGCAAAAACGAGGGAGAACCCTCTACCCTTGCTAGAAAAAGCAAGGGCAAAAGGAAGCTGAGAGAAAGACAATTTGAAGAGCCTCAAGGATCAACAACTAACATTCTGCAGAGTCCCTCGACATAGAGACTCTAAGGAGGCTAAAGAAGATGCAATAGCAAGAAGAAGCTGAAGAAGATCAAGCCACCATTTCACAAATCGTAAAGAAGAACAAGACTGGTCATAAGTCCAAAAGACCAACAGTGTCTTCGATCGTAGAGACTCTCTAACATTCTAAAAATAGGCCAAGTGTGGGAGAAATGGAGGAAGTTGCTTCAAGGAAAGTGGGCGATCAGCGAGGAAAACAAAGACTCAAGAGAGTCAGTGGTGTGACTAAACCCAAAAGAAAGCAAAGAGAAATTTGGTTAAGAAGTATATTCTTGAGAATGAAAGAAAATCTTGAAGAAGGAAGCCAAGAGCATGGTTGTAAAAAGTAGAAGCGCCCCAAGCAACCAAGAGGAAAATGCTCGGTGAGGGGAGAACTCTGAAATTCTCATGATTGAGTATACACCGGTGGGGAGGCTTCTTGATGAAGAAGAGGTTCTAGGTGAAAGGGACTTTACGAACATAGAAGAAGATGTACCCGACTAAGGGGGAGTTTCTAAACCTCCAAGAAGATGATCATATTGAGAGGGAGCCTCACAATATCCCAATAACTGAAGAAGAGGTCCTTGTTCAAGATGAAGATGAACCAATGCCAAACATTCCAGAGACCATTGAGATAATGGAATCCTCAAATGGAAATAGTGAAGAGGAAGAAGATGATGATGACCTACAAATCATTTATGAGGGCAAGGATGGATATAGAAGCTATCTTTACAATCAGATATTCTCTTACCTACCCATGATGGCATACCATCGAGCTCAAATTCGAAATCATGGGACCACATGTTACGGAGCTTGAGGAATATCCCAATCACGATTACGGCTCACGAATTTCTGGGAAGTCGTCTTCGCCAAAAAGGCGATTCTGAGACCATTCCTCATCAAATGCCAAACACGAGGTATTGACTATCCCTACAAGCTTTAGAGTTAATCACTGCCATCATCTTCGTTTAACGATTCTATGAATTTCCTAAATGGTGGAAGTGATTCTTAACCCATTAAATCGGTTTCGATTGCGAGAATCCCAAAATTGTAATGGCGAAGAACCAGAAGAAATCAACCTTACCCTGCTCCCTCAAATAACCAACTCTACGATTCCAGACTCAAGCCAAATCGTAGAGTCAAACATTGAAATCGTAGAGTCACCAATCCCAAATGTCCAAACCCAAGCTCCTCCAACTGATATACCATCCTCCTCATCGCACGACTATTTCAGTCTTGATCTTGCTTTGTACAACTTGCAAGCTCAATCTCCACCAAGAACACCTCAAATGGACAATCCTCAATCAACTGATACTTTCCCCAGCCTGCCCACCAAGGATAATCTGAAAGAAACTTCTGAGTAAATGATCAAGTCCATCGAAGCAAGCACGGAATCTCACTCGACCTTACGAACATCCAGTGAATCAAATGATACAAAATGCAAACAAATTCCCAAAGTACAATGAATCTTGAGCTCACTCTGAAGCTAAGGGAAATTATCAAAGAAATTCTGAAGAGTATATCAGATAGAGATGAGATCCATTTCCAGGTTACTGCCAAACAAAGAGAGGCTATGCTTGAGATACAGAAAAACCAAGATCGTCAACATCAAATTATGCTGGACAATATTCTCAACCTGGAAGCTTCTATTTATGACTTCAAGAAATCTTATGCCAATCAGGAGAAGCATAATGATATGATTCTTACAGTCCTCCAAAACAAAGAAGTTAGAGCTGAAAACAGATCAAGGAGAATAGGGAGGACATTGCTCAAACTCAAAGCCAACTCAACGAGCTTATCCAAGGAGTAAATAGGTTATCTGCCGATATTCGAACCCTTGATGTTGACATAAAGGGGGAGAATAAGAAAGGGAAAGGAGATCAAGGAAGCCAAGGCAGAGGCAGAGGAGGTCATGCAATTCAAGAAAGGGAAGCCCTCCTGAGACCATCACATCATCGAGACTCAACGATCAGTCGTGAGCGATTGTATCGACTATTCCTACGAGTCATCGAGAGCCGACTCCTAGCTCGCAAGAGGCACGTGACTCTTGACGCATTCGAATGCCAACTGGAGATCCTGCATTCAAGTGCAAACATGAAGAGAATCCAGTTCTAAGTCTAAGTGAGCTGGAAGAGTTAGCAAGAAATGAGGAAGCTCAAAGAAAGAGAAGGGCCGAGGAGTATGCAAATCCACCTCCACACAAGAGACCAAGAAAAGCAGAGATAAGTTAAGAGTTTAATGTTTTATTGATGTAATGCTATATTGTAATATCTTACGATCATCAATAAATTCATACTTATTCTCTAGAAATTTCAAATTGCTCCTTTGAAATACTAAGTCATGTTTAAATTCCTGCAAATGCATCTAGTCACTAATAATCATGACAACAAATCTCCTTGGTTATGTCAACATCAAATAGGGGGAGATTATTGGGAGAATGCATATTATGATTTGATGTTTTAATGCATGTGTTCATGATTATTTGTAAGGTTCTTTAAAGAATATATGTACAAGGACTTAGTGATAGATCAAAATTGTTAGGTTGATCTAAGCTTTCAACGTGTATCAGTCTATTCTAGAATGTATAGATAGAAAGATCAAAACTGTTAGGTTGATCTTGAGATGTAATAGATTAGTCTTGAAGAAATCGTAGTGCATCAATCTGATCAACATTGCAGAAGTCAAGGCAGAAAACGTAGAGCCTGAAGATCGTAGTGTGCCTGCCTTGAAAGAGGACTCTTCGAAAATCGTAGAGTGGTCCCAACGTTCACCAAGCTAACTCCACGAACGTAGTGTGCTGAAGGAAACGTGAAGTTTATAAGTCAACGATCGTAGTGTGCTCTCGGGAACGTAGAGTCAACAACACGAGCAAGAGAAGATCGTAGTGCATGAAAGTTTAAGAGAAATTATAGTGTTCTCGACTGATAGCATCGTAGTATGCAAGTCAAAGCCACTACGATCTTAACCGTAGAACATCACGATCCAATCGTAGAGCATCATCTGTCTCATGTCAGAAAACGTCAAGCCTCATGAGTTGTTAATTCAACATACGAGGAATGGATCCCAGATGCTGCAGTGCTCATCAGTCCCAGAATATATAAAATATCCTTAGTATACAACAAAGAAGCGTATTAAAGAAGCTAAGGATAGTACTATGGATAAGAGGGACAAAACACCTTTTCAGGTGGTAGGTGAGAAAGCGACTGCGGTGTCGATGAGCGAGAATGCGGAATTCGAGAGATGTGCGAAATGTCTCCATCGCGAAGACAGAAAGTTCGAAGCATTTAATGCCACAACGGATGGATCTAACGGATAGTTTTCAACATCACATATATCTGGATCAGGCGGATGAGAGAGAAAAAAACAAGCAAGCAATCAAACATTCAACATGAAGAATTCTCTAAGGCTCAACTCTACGATGCGAGATATTGAAAAGCTTGCTTTCACTACTCGGTTCTTAAACGAACCGGTGCTTATACAAAGAAAGCGAGTATCAACCTTGAACAACAACAACAACAACCATCAATCAATGAAGAAGAGTACCAAGTCTGCTGGACTTGAAGAGTTAAATGAGTGAGCGTAAGAAAGCCAAGTCTGCTTTGGACTTGAAGAGTTCAAGAGTGAACTAGAAGTTCTAGGCTATCGTTGGTCTAGAAGGAATCAATGTGATTAGGAAGATTGTAAAAGACATCCTTAGTGGATATCCTACTCGTTGAGTAGAAGAGTGGACTAGGAGCTTTGAGTGCTCGAACCACTTAAAAACAATTGTGTAATCTATATCTGCTATAATCGCTATATATGCGCTATAAGCGCCTTACTCGCTCATAACTCCATTGCTTGGTTAAGAAGATTAAAACAAATACTAATTCCGCTAAGTTTTAATCACTATCTAAGAACAAGTTTAAAATAGAAAAGATTTTCAAATATCTATTCAACCCCCCTTCTAGATAACTTGTGCCTACTAAGAACTAACAGAATGTTTGGTGAATACATCGGGACCTTCAATTTGCAACGCTCCAATGTCAGTCAATTTGTCAGACTAGACTACTCCACAATCAGGTTCTTCTCAACGAGCTTTGCTTGGCTAGGTGATTCATTTGTCCACTTTACAAACTGAAGTATGCTTTACGATTTGTAGTGAACTTTACGATAGCTTCAAATAGCTCTGCGATCCATCTGATGTATTGTGATCATGCGCTTACTCTGCTATCCATCTTTTCATTTCGATATAGTAGAATAACTTTACGAATATTGAAAATCCTATCAACTATACATCAAATTAGCTTCTATAAGATCAACCTAATATTATTTGATCTTTCTAATCTAAGTTATTGTACATTGAATCAAATCATTATAAGGACTATATAAATCATACTGGTACAAATATACATCAAGCACATTCATCATCAAATTTAAATATGTAAACTCTAACAGTGGGTGCTCTTATAAAATCATGTCTTTCAGTCAGGGATAGAATACCTTGTAAATACTCGTAGTGCCTCAGCATTTGATATTCTACAATATCGAAATGAATCAAAGGGACCTGACCAGATCCTATCATCCTCGCCTCATAATTGTAACCACTCCAATTATTGTCCCGTCTAAGGTACGACTGCCAAACTACCTCATACTTAGGATGCCTATAATATTCTCCCCGGTAGAAAAATAGATGGTGACGAGGTTCTCCCGCCTATCGGGATATTGATGTTTTATCGAGTTTGCCCAGATTGTTGTCCCAAGAACCCAAAATAAAGAATTTGGAATAAGGTTATGCCTTCCAACTAGAAGACGCTTGTATGACCAAATTTGTAACAATGTGATACAATCATTGACATATTTAGTCTCTCTCCTAGTAGTTGTGTACAAAACCCTGTATAAATAGTTCAAGCAAGCGGAACCCCATGCATTCGTGACAATCTTATTTGAATCATATACAAAAAACATAGACATACAGTGTACATTATTTCTTAACCTAGATGGAAATAAGATTGCCCCACCAAATGATGTATGCCTTTGTGTAATGCCCAACCACATCTATACTTTCTTTTTTTTGGGCACTTTGAATAATTTTTATGCAACCAAACTAAGGAAATACCACGTCTATTTTTTTATGTTATTCCATTCTGAAGTCATGTCATCCCCAAAAAATTCTCTAACATACCTTAGTTAGGATTAAGAGATTTCCCAACACTGACAACCCAAAAATAAAATGAACATCTTCCGATGTTAATATTATTTTCCCACACTTCATATGAAAAGTATTTCTCCAGTTGCCGTCTCTTAACTAGGGTGGACACAAGACTGCCATCTGTTTTAGTGACTACTGTCGGATGGCTAAACACTCCAAACCTCCACCCAATTAGTAGTTTTTCTTATAACTTAGTAAGTTACCATTTATCATAGGTTATGGCGATAATTTGGGACGATGAAAGTGTACCCCTATCAACACCCTTCGATACATCCTCCGACACATGACCTTGTTGGTCATAAACGACATTGGGGTCAATAGGTCCGAGCAGCCAATTTTCCATATTTTACCTAAAAATACCAATAATTCTAATAATATTGCATGTATAAAGGTATGCACAACCATTTATTCGATATATATATATATATATATATATATACACACACACACGTAAGCACCAATTATTCCATATTATTAAACTAAATTTTCATACAAAATATGTCAATATTATGCATGTATATGATTTCATACAAAATTAGTCATATATGTATACATACATACTACACAATTTACTATTTCATACATGTAGTTCTAGTCGTATTTTATAAATTAACATAAATTCGTTAAAAAAAATTGGTATGAATATTCTTACTAGTAATTGGAGTAGAATAATTGATTCAAACTTGAATTTTGATGTAGAATTTACTTTGTCTAGCGGTCTAGCCTTGTCTTCTTTCTTCCTCTCGATCGTCTTCTACAAACATTTGATGCAAATTTTGTTTTTGTTAAGTCGTCTAGTCGCTACTTCTACTAGCAGCCATGCAATATGACGTCGTATTGATGAAAAATGATGTCGTTTTGCCTAGATGGTAGTAGAAGTAGCGGTCAAACTAAAATTTAACATAAATTCGAGAACAACTTAATCATTACAATGGCCGCTAGTAGGCGTTGATAGCTAGTCCTAGCGGTCGGGCCTATAGCGAAGTTAATCTCAATATCCATAACAAAAATTTATTAGGATCATTACCCATATATATATATATATATATATATATATATATATATATATATATATATATTGTAAGACCCCAAATTATTAATAAATAAAATTTAATTTCCTCTATTTATTATTTTGAAATAGTAAGGGTTGATTTGATTAATGTGGTTAGTTATGGGTAAAATGTGCAAATATTTTAAATAAGCGGTGGTTATAAAATATTCATTGTTGCTTGGGAATATTCGTTTGGACGTGGAATATTTCTTGTTGTCGGGGAATATTAAATGACAGTAGCTTGAGTCTTTTATGGGCCCCATAACGGAAAGCGATTGGATGAAGAAAAGCACAAGTATAAGTTTTTTATATAATACGCGCGCTTGTGACTTGTCGTCACCAAGCAGTTCAAAGAGTTGGGACCACGAATTTAAGGAAAGCGGATCCAATCATGGCGGAAACATGGGTCAAGCAAATTACCAAGATATTCGATGTCTTGGGATGATGCGGAGAACGAAGGTTCCATTCGCCACCTTTATGTTCCGTGGCGAGGCGATTCTTTGGTGGGAGTCTCGTGAACGTACCCGACCGCCGCCGCTCGCATGTCTTGGGAAGCGTTTGAAACTTTTTCAACGAAAAATACTTTCCGAAAGTATTCGCATATATGAAAGAGGTAGAGTTTATTAGACTAGAACAAAACAACACGACGGTATCCCAACACGAGGCGAAGTTCGCAGAGTTATCGAGTTTGCACCTCATTTGGTAGAGAATGAGGAACGAATGACGAGGATGTTTCGAGAGGTTTAAAACCCGAGATTCAAAGAATATCTTATCTCTCATAAATTTTCTTTATATCAGAGGATGTTGTCAATGCGGGCTCAATTATTAGAGCGAGATAATGAGTACGTTCAACCAAGAGACCGCAACTAGGATCATCCGGTGTGATGCGATCATCGTAACAACGATAACCAACGGAGAAAGAAAATACGAACAAAAGCTTACAACCACTCTGGTGGTAATCGTGGCCATGAAAATAGAAGAAGCGAGTGGGGAGATTTTAAAAGAGGAGATTCAACAATGACACTCACGAAGACGTCAAAGCACCATCAAAGAATCTGGTTTTAAGGGAGGAGAACGACCACCATCAGTATCTTATAAATGTGGAAAAGAGGGACACATCACCCAAACCGCCCACAAAAGTTCAAGGTATGCTATAATTGTGGAAAGGAAGGACATATCGCTTCGAGATCAGACGCAGTAGCAAAACCAAGCCCAGTGGGGATGGTGACTCAAAAGGCTTTCGAGAAAAGTCAAAGTCAATCTGCTTCTAGAAGAGCGTTTATCGTGATCGGTCAACATGCGAGGAACCCAAACGAGGTGATCACGAGTAAGCTAATCATAAATTCATGCGAAGTTTATACATTACTAGATATCGGTGCTACTATTCATTTATCTCTCCACCTTTGTGCTCAACGCGTTTAAACTTGACTCAGGAGAAATTAGACTTTGACCTATCTGTGGAAACTCCGTTAGGAGAAACTTTCATCACATCCACTGTTTATAAATCTTGTTTGATCCAAGTTGGCACCATCGCATTACCTGTTGACCTTATTTTGGGGATTGATTGATTAACTACTCATCATGCCAAAATTGATTGCTTTTGTAAGGTTGTTAGTTTTCATATTCCTAAGCAACCTGTTATTCGAATTCAAGTAACCAAACCATTGAAGTCAAACACTTTCATATCAAGCCATAAAGTCATTCGTTTATTGAAAAACGGATGTCAAGCTTTCTTAGCCCATGTTATTGTCTTAAACAAAAATATGTCAGATTTGAATGATATTTCTATTATTAGTAAATTTCCTGATGTATTTCCTGAAGAATTTCTTGGCTTACTCCCAAAGTGTGATATTGAATTTTGTATCGATTTGAACCCCCAGACAAAACCCATTTCTAAAATCTAATGGCTCTATTGAACTTCGTGGAGTTAAAAATTCAACTATAAATTTGGTACCGAGCCTTTATCTGGTGACTTCCTTTATGGAATGCACCGCCGCACTCTCCGTAGGGGACGCCATATTAAATGCGGTAGCAAAGTAAACCGATAGGTGTCATTGTGGACGTTTCTATCCAAGATTGGGATATGAGTCACGGTTGAGAGCAACCTAAGTCAAGAATCGAAATACGTAGCTTTCATGCTTAATTTGGTTATTATCAATGATTTTGTGGAAAGATTTTCTCGAATCGCTACTCCATTAACGCTTGGGTGACTCGTAGAGATACAAAATTCGAATGGAGCAAGGAATGTGGGAAGAGCTTCAAGAACTCAATAGGAGACTCATTTCGCACATGTTCGACCATACCATCTCGAAAAGCGAACGTGGTAGGCGGCGTGTTGAGTAAAAGATCGATATCTGATGCGAATGCGATATTGTCAAAGACCCATTTCATATAACTTACAAATGATAGATATAGAGTTAAAGACTCTAGGGACTCACGTGATGATATACAAGTAGAACCGACTTTAATCGATAAAGTTAAAAACGTTTAAGCTACACACCGGAGCTGATGAATATGAAGGAGGTACAAGAAGTTATTATTCCAAAAGCGAGAATTGGCGATGTGAGGAAAGCTCAAACCTTCGATTTATTAGTCCATTTAAAATCCTAGATCGAATAGGAACTGTGGCCTATAGACTCGTTTTACCGCCAAGTATGACGCGTGTTCATAACGTTTTTCACGTATCGATGTTACGTAAATATGTGGACGACCCGAACCATGTTATTGAGTTAGAACCGGACGAGATAGCCGAAGACTTAACGTATGAAGAGGTACCTATCAAGATTTTGGATAGGAAGGAGCATATCCTACGCACGAAGGTCATACCACAAGTTAAAGTTTTGTGGAGAAACCATGCTATTGAGGAAATGACCTGGGAGTTGGAAACGGAAATGAAAGTGAGGTATCCTCATCTTTTCGAAACACCAGGTACGTACATCAATTTCGAGGACGAAATTTCATAAGGAGGGGAGGTTGTAAGACCCCAAATTATTAATAAATGAAATTTAATTTCCTCTATTTATTATTTTGAAATAGTAAGGGTTGATTTGATTAATGTGGTTAGTTATGGGTAAAATGCGCAAATATTTTAAATAAGTAGGTGGTTATAAAATATTCATTGTTGTCGGGGAATATTCGTTTGGTCGTGGAATATTTCATTGTGTGGGAATATTAAATATCGACAGTGCAGATCTTTTAATGGGCTCCATGCGGAAAGCGATTGGATGAAGAAAACGCACAAGTATAAGTTTTTTATAAATAACGCGTAGTTGTTTCCGTTAGATTATATTGTTGGAATACCCGTTGGTTAAAACACGATGTACGCGTTGTTGACAAGAGAAGATGGCACATGGTATTGCACCAATTATTGATTCTTACGTAAGAAGGCACTACTCAATAATTATTACGAGAATTAATCGTGCTCAAAGATTTTATTTTATTAATTCAATAATTGTTGCGTTGATTTTTTTATATTATGTTGTTTCAATAATTGTCACTCTACGATATTTTCATTATCGAAGCAATAATTCATATTATCTCGAATAATATTATTAGAAAACATTATTGGAAATGTCTAGAAAGTTCGCTCTAAGGAGAGGTTTGGTCACCTAATTGCGGCGCCAAGAAGAAGAAAATCTTATTCGAAAGCCCCTCTTTCTCAGGAGGCGGCACAGTTGCCAAGAGATTGTGATTCTCGTAATATTATTTGTGAATAATTAATTATTAATTTATATGATGAGGGAAATATTGATTTTATGTGGATATAGATGGAGAAAATTTTTAAAGTGACAATTGTTAAAATTGATATTTTATCTTTTCGATAAAATAATATTTTATTATATTATTATAATATAATAATGGTGATATTTTTACAATGAATGTGGGATATATGAGTATATGAGGAGGAATAGTATTTTTGTTGCAAAAGTTGTTTAACACATGTTTTGTGTGTTCGGTGGACCCCATTTCTTGATTTGAAATTTGATTATAGCTTTGTAAAATTGTTCGTTTATGGATTTGGTCCAATTTTGTTTGGAATTTGGAAAAACTTTCTTACGTAAAGTTGTAGAGAATTGAATTTCCTATAAAAAAGTCGTGAGAGTTTAATTTTACGATAAAAGGACTATTTATTATGAATTATTGAAGTTCAAATTTAGAAATAATTAATTTTGGAAGTTTTAATTATTTTAATTAAGAAAAAACGTTTTTTGATTTAGTTGACTATTGGTGGGTCGATATTTGGATCCGATTTGGTGTGCGTAGGATTTTTTATATATATATATATATATATATATATATATATATTAAATTTTCTGCTTTGGTGTTCTAAGCATTTTCCTATAAATAGGGTGCTTAGGTTAGAATTGAAAATCACACTAAAAACTACATATTTCTCTCTTTTTCTCTCTCGATATATTGAGCGTATTCTTGTGAGTATTTTAGTACTTTGAGTATTGCTATACGGTGCAAGTTCTTTCAGCACTATATCCAATATTCCAGTCAGAAGTATTATTCTTTCTGAGGTAAGGGATGTTATTTTATTCGAAAATGATATTATTTCTTCAATATCATTATGCCGAAATATTGGTTAGAAATTTTTTATCAAATTTGGAACTTTTTCATGTCGGGGTTACTATTCATGAGTTACTATTCACGAGTTACTATTCACGAGTACTATTCACGAAGCGTGATGATGTTTTTTTGTGAAATTTCTATCTTTTGAGGTTGGCGTTATTATTCACGTATACGGCACTATTCACGAATACGATACTATTCACACAAAAATTAAATTTTCTTTTCTGTGTCCAAAATTGTCTGTTATGATTCCTATCTTCGATTGGATCTATGTTTTGATCTTCATTCTTGAATTTTACTCCAATTTGGTTATTTATGAAGTATTTTTGAACTTGGATTATTTAAAGTACGAATCCTTAATACTTGTTCTTTTGTTTCACTAGATTCGTTTTCTTTAAAATATTTTTCATCATCCTCAGTCCTAAATGATGATATTTATTGAATATCTTTGGCCCCAGTAGCAAAGATGAATGATTTCTTAATGAATATCTTTGGCCAGTAGTAAAGAAAGATGAGCAGTGTTGAGATGAACATGATAGATCGATTAATATCTTTAGGCGTAGTGCAAAGATGAGCAGTGTTTAGATGAACATGAATTAATGATGAATATCTTTGGCTGTGTAGTGCAAAAGATGAATATTTGATTCGGATATATATTGATTGATGTTACAGGGGATAAAATATCGACGATGAACTTTTAAATTCATATATAGAAGATAGTAGTTTGCATTCTCTACTTAACTCTTCTAATGAATTATTATTTCATTGCGAAGATTGATTTAAAACCGGTTGTCTATTGTATTCTATTAGATTTTTCCCTGTTGAGGACTAACAATAATTTGTTCTATATTATCTTAGTCATAATGTTCTTTACTAGGCTAGTTGAGCTCACCCTTTTCCTTGTTGTTCCATTTTTCTTCTCAGAAGGCGAGAATGTAGCGAGTACTAGTCGGGGTGTGGAATGATGGTTCTAGAAGTTGTTCTAGTAGTCCTCACTATTATGTAAAATAGTGTATTAATAATTGTAATGAGTACTTATTTGAGTGTGGATATTGTCTAGAAGACAATATTTGTATTTAAACTCACAGTTTATGTGTTGTCGTATTTTGCACGACAATTGTATTAATTTAGTTGTAGTTGTTTCTGTACCATGTATTTGGCGACTAAGAATGGGTGATGTATACCTATTTTGGGGGCGTCACATATATAATAACAAAAAGACCTAAAAGACAATGTGCACCCCAAACTTTACACCCTTGTTGACTTTTGCACCTCAAACCGAAAAAGGTATCTAAGTACACCCCAAACTTCAATTAAACGTAACAGAAAGCACACTTTCGTCAATTAACCGGTCAAAAGTGACCGGCTAATGCTTTAATCTGGATCTGGAGGGGTATTTTAGTCTTTTCCTTTTTATCTTCTCCCAATCTAGTCTCTTTCCCTTCTCTCTCCTCCATAACCAACTTTCCCTCTCTTCTATCTCTCCTCCATAACCAATTTTCTATCTCTCTCTCCTCCATAACCAACTTTCTATCTCTTAAACAAACACTCATTTCCTCTCCCTCTCAATGAACAACGACTACTTGTGAGGCTTTCCCCTTTGAACTACACCTTCCAAAACACTTGAGCTCATCTTTTTTTTCTGTGTCCTCACAAATACCCAATTCACACAATCAAACTACCTATGTAATGAGACAAGGTGCTTACTTAATTATTTTGTTTAGTACTTCTGGGAATATGTGAAAAGTGAAACTATTATGCTTTACGAGGTTTGATTTTTAGATTTTAGAATTTTCTGAGGATGGCTTAATGATAATCCATTCCTACTATATAATTCTTAGTGGGCATACTTGGTAATCGAAAAGAGTCAATCTTCTTAAGAGTTACTAGAATCAATCTTCTTAAGAAAAGAATTTCAAAAATTGCCAAAACCCCCTAATTTTTTTGGGTTTCCAGATTTTACTCCTCAAAACACCAAGCAAGTAAGGATTTCAAAAATTGATTGTGCTTATGAATTTGGAAGGATTTAGTATATGTTTGATCCCAAGAGGGATGTTCTGTTCTACAATTACCCTGTTTGGAATGTTGTAGGAGTAAGCTTGATTAATGAATCAAAAGTCTTCCTCACTAGATATGAAAAATCAAAATGAAAAATAAGGAAAGAAAAGGTTGTTTTCAAGAACTATAATGCTATGTGATTTGAAGTTTGTGAGAGATTTTATGGGAAACACTGCACTATGGAATTTTATGCTCATAAATAGAGAAGAGAGAAAAAGTTGATTATGGAGGAGGGAGAAGGGAAAGAGACTAGATGGGGAAAAGATAAAAAGGAAAAGACTAAAATACCCTTCCAGATCCAGATTATAGCATTAGCCGGTCACTTTTGACCGGTTAATTGATGAAAATGTGCTTTTTGTTACGTTTAATTGAAGTTTGGGGTGTACTTAGACACTTTTTTCAGTTTGGGTTACAAAAGTCAACAAGGGTGTAAAGTTTAGAGTGCACATTGTCTTTTAGTCTAACAAAAATAAAAAGATTTTTATAAACACACCTTAGAGTAAGTAAAAGAAAATTAATATGAACACATAAATTTGGGGAAAATATTTGTCAATCCCAAAATGACTATACTTAATAATAAGTTCTGTATCTGGTTAGTATGAAGTTTATTTTTGGATAAGTTGATTAATTGATCAATAAAATAATGACACACATAGAGCTTCGCATGTGTTTTGTTACTTTATTGATCCATCCACCCACTTACTCAAAACCACTCCCATAAGTTCCTAATCGTCAAAGTTCTTCCTCCCTATTTTTAGACTAAAAGACAAAATACACCCCAAACTTTACATCACTGTTGATTTTTGCACCCCCAAACTAAAAAAGGTGTCTAAGTACACCTCAAACTTCACTTTTACTGAACAAAATGCACACTTTTATGATTTAACAAGGTCAAAAATGACCTGGCTAAAAATACATCTGGCGTGGATCTGAAGGGTATTTAAGTCTTTTTAATACCTTCTTCCTTGGCATTAATTCTTCTCCTCGCTTCGAATACCGCATATATATGAGAGAATATCGGCCTCATTTTCCCAAAGTTCAATCTTCACCTGCACTCTGTAAGCAGTTCAAACCTATATCATAAAAGATCTAAAGTCGTAAACCTCAAGACCCTCTTTAATGGCGGTGTAGACATGGAAGATGAGGCGTTCTGAGGAGAAGAACATTGCCAAAAAGTGTGGGAAATCATCCAAAGCCTGTCGTTGATCAGAAAATTGAAGTAATTCGTCTAATTCAAGTTTATCTTTTCCTATTTTTTTTTAAAAAAATTGAAATTTGGTATGTATAACTTAAAAGCAATTTTTTAGGTGAATTTTACATGCATTTTGTTAGATTATACTATTTTGTGTTTATTTGTCTGTGATTTTGATGTTTCTATGTTTGCATGTGGGTCTTGTTCGATTTTGAGGTTGATAATGAATTTTGGGTTCTATTAATTGAGCTAGTTAGTGCATCTTAATAATTGAATTTTGGGTCTAGTTTGGGGTTTGGAACTCCAAAAGAATTGAATTACAGGAAAAGAAAAGGAGTCTCAAGAGGAAAAACAAAAGAAGCTACATTATCCCAGTCTGCCAATGCTAAAAAGGTAAAAATAAAATACTCCTATAAAAGCAAAAGATGAATCTTTTTTTTTACTTTTACTTTTGCTTTTGTTTTCCTTTATTTATTTACTCTTTCTTGGATTTGATTGAGAATTAATCTTTCAGGAAGCAGAAGGTGATGATAATTTAAATGTAAAGAGATCCAAAATGACAGGTGGTGGTGGAAGTGTTAAAACAGAGGAGGAAACAAAGATAGGTGCAGTCGTGTAGAGGAGGATCAGAAACAAGCTAATAACGACCAAAAGACTCCTGAGCCACCAACAAACTATATTCATATAAGGGCGAAGAAGAATTCAAGCCATTTGATGACCATAGTTTAGCGAGAAAGAGTAATCCCACCTTAAACCAATTCAAGTTTAATTCTAAAAAATCGATTCATGCCAAGAGTTAGTAGACTAATCGCCTTTTTTTTTTCTTCATTTGATCGGTCAGAAGAGAAAATTAGTGAAAAATGAAGCTTCTCCATGATCTTGTGCGAGTTGCAATAAGGTATATATTCAAACTTGTAGATTTTGGTCACAAGACATTTATAGGTCCACTAGTATATAACCTGGGTTATTATATATGGGATCTGATTTGGCTTGTAGGTGCCCTAAAAGCAAGTTATCTTTGGATGAAATCATAAATTATGTAGAGTCGTTACAACGCCAAGTTGAGGTAAATTTACTTAAACTAGCTACTAATCACGCACCCATCTTAATAAGAAGATGAATTTCGTTGATTATTGATGATAATTTGAACTTTGGTTGCAGTTTTTTTCTATGAAGTTGGCTACTGTGAATCCAAGAATGGATAGAATTTCTTTCTATGAAGTTGGATCTGTTTCCTTGTTCCTCATAGTTCTACTGCCATGTAGACATTGTATTAATTCTTGTTGAACTTTATATTTTCTTATTGTTTTTTCGATATATCTTTGGTTTTGTTTATTTTTGTTTGAAATCTTGATATATCATCATTTTTGCGAATTTTGGATCCAAATCATGAGCAACATGGCAAATTTCAAAGTCGCTGGAAGTATCTTCTTGGTGCCTGCAAATTTCAGTCGAAGATATTCAGCTCGGTGGTTCAAGTGATGATGATAGTAGTGCAGGTGAAGAAGCCATTGTTTGCTTGGTTACGGAGGAGAGAGATAAAAGGGGAAGAGAATAAATGTAAAATACCAAACTTACCCCTCTATAATAAGATTTACAGCCTTAGCCGGTCATTTTTGACCGGTTAAGTCATAAAAGTGTGCATTTTGTTCAGCAAAAATGAAGTTTAGGGTGTACTTAGACACCTTTTTCAGTTTGGGGTGTAAAAATCAACACTGATGTAAAGTTTGGGTGTATTTTGTCTTTTAGTCCTATTTTTATATACATGGATGCTCCAAACCATAACTGTAATTTGCATCTTCTCAGTCTGGAGCACGGTAATCTCTTTCACTCAATCTCTCTCCCTCAATTGCCATCTCTTCCTTTCTTTTGGGTTTCTACATAAGAAATTAGGGTATAATGGCAATCAGCCCCAATATGAGCTTTGTCTAAGATTTTTTCTATTTCCCTTTCAGTTAGGACCCATTCCCAAATTAAATCCTTTTAGCCTACCTGCATTTTGCAACCGCCGATACACTTCAACCGGAAAAGCCCAACTCTCCATGGTAAATTACTTTTCCTTCTTTAATAATTTCGTTTGTAAGGATGTATATATGTGTAGATATAATACAAACATACATACAATAATGATTTATGAGTAAATGCTTCTTGAGTATATAATCTAATCTCTATGTCTATTCTCTTTTTAGTATATGGGCGTTTGTAGAATTGTTTGTGTGGTTCTGTTTATTTGAAACCTGAAGGATATGCCATTAGTTGGCATTTGCCCATTTTGCATTATAATCTCTAGTTCAACTAATTGGTTGCTATTAGACTTACTGTTACCTGAAACGTTTTGTGTTCGATACATTTTGTGAAATGAAAACGGGAATGAAAAAGTCACTGTGTGGTATATAATAGGATAGGTTAAATTACTTGAGATATAGTTCAAACTAATTGAGTTGTTTCCAAGTGTAGTATTACAACATGTGCATTTTTCAAAGAGCATACACCACACCATACCATTGCCTACTGAAGTAGTTGGTATTCTCTAAAATTTTGTTAAATGTTTCTAATAGAGTGTTCTAGATTTATGGCGTGATAGTTATGTTTGTTAATATTCTAGATATTTTAGTAGATGGTTGTAGATAGTTGACTAGCCCTCCATTAAATGTGATCCTAGCCATTGGTTATATGGCCCAAGGGCTATGTAGTATCATGTTCTATAACTATCTTAGGGTTTGTTTAGATTCATTTATTCCAAGTTATAGAATTGGATTAGAATTAGTTAATTTTGAATTAGAATTAGTGGGTGTAATACTTTAGATATCAATTCGTTCTTTGGTATTTTACTATTTTATTATATTACTAAATTAACTAATACCATAAAATAAAAACTAAAGGCATGATAACGTCTATTTTAATTTGGTGATAGTTACTAGTTGTTTTACTTTATATGGATAAATTTCATTATGTTGAATTCTTAGTATTAGAAATAATATGAAAATAGTAACTACCCAGACAATAAATTTTAAATTCTAACAAATATAATACGAATTCAATATGTTAACCAAACAGTAGAATTGCTATGTTTTAGTATTTCATTTAAGTTAATTTCAATTCCATAGATTTACAATTCTAATTGAATTCCAAAACTATTTATCCAAACAGACCCTTAGTGTTCTCGCTATTCCAGAAGAACTTATGGGCGAAATTTGTCATCAAACAAGCTAAGAATGTATTGAAGAGTATTTTCAAAGTTCTTGCATTTCCTTTTCTTGTGCTTCTTTCTCAATTAAAAACACTTTTGTTACTAGTTCCATGTTTCTTATTTCCCACCGAGTCCTTTAGTAATCTATTGCCTTTGTGATGTCTTTGACGGTTTTAAGCCATGTTTAAAATTTTTATCTTAATTTAGCCATTATAGTTTTATCCTTGTGCAATTATTGAAGAAGAGTTGTTTTGTTGAATAAAGCTTTAACATCTAATTGAGATGGGCCATGTTAGTTAGTTGAAGCACCATGAACCAAGTGTCAGCCCTCATATTCTCAAAGAAATACTGTAGGATTTTTTTCCCATTCTTCAACCGTTACATTGTAGCCAAGAAAGGGGGAAAATTGAAAGAAAGAAAGAAAAGGTGGCAATAATATTCCATGTAAAACATACTTAAAATGCATTAATAGATTAAGATCTTGATCATAAATGCTAATATTCCAAATGATATTATATTTTCTAATACAACTTTAAATTTTTAGTTTCTCTTTCCCCTCGGATATTAATTAAAAAATTATCTTATTATGAATAAATTTTTTTTAACAACTTAATTATAGTCAAATTAGGTAGTTTATGTGGCTGATGCATAACTATTTCTTATTTTTGGGGGATTCTATGGCACTATGAGGATCTGCAGAATGGTTGGTTGTTTGTTGTAGTAATGCTGATATGTTGGTCTTTTGTGATTTGATGTCTGATGCTTGTATTATTGCAGGGAAGGAAGGAGTGCCCCGCTTAGAAATGTGTAAATATTTTATTTATTTATATAAAGTATCACATTTACTGGCCAGAAAGAGTAGTCGAATAGGATTAGCTAGTTAGCTAAGGTGGCAGGAATCAATATCACATATTTTCTTTGAATGTGGTAAGAGTAGATATGGATGGAAGGAAATAAAACTGAAATGTGATTATGTAACTTACCTTGAGCTTATACCAGTAGGTAAAATGCAATAGAAAAATTATGTATCAGATTCAGAGGAACCAATGAGGCCAAATTTCGCCACGAGTAGTACTTCTATTTAATTTTAAATCCAAGATTTGTGGCTTCTAAGAAAAGTAAATTCACGAGACATAAAAATTTTGGGGCTCTAACGGTCGAAAGAGTTACATTCGACTGCCCATTTAGCTACTTATTGGCTACAAAACTAGCTGATCTATGTATGTTGAATATCACCGGACAAGTGAACGAGGATAGCAGAGCTTGAATATCTTGGATCACAGATTCGTTAACCAACCTATCTTCTAAGATAACTGATATAGGATGAGTCCGAGAAAGTTGGTTAGAACAATATAAAAGGCTTTGGAAGCCTATATGAATTAAAAGTTGTATTTTAATTAATTTTTTTAATTTGTAGTTATCGTATTGAGTCCAATTTAGGTTAGGAAAGTTGTTTAGGAGTATTATAAATAGTGATGTACTTTGTTATTTGGAGACATTGAATGATTAAGTGATGAGTTTTGCGTGAGAATTATCTATGTGATATTAACCATTTGTCCCAAGACCCCCGTCCCCATTATTTTGGTATGCCAAAATTAAATCCATCCTCAGCCGACCCAAAATCAGTGTCATCGCCTTAAACCATAAACTACCCCATATGAACAAACCCTAGCCGCTACACTCAAACTAATTACTCCTCTAGCAGTTACAAAACTATTGCCCAGTCACAACCCCACAACCAGCCGCTGCCTGGAAAAAAAAATTATACTCGCTGCTCAACCTTTAACGTCACTATGAAAACATCAGTCGCACCAAACCTTGCCCAAACACAACCAGAATGTACCCCAATACACTATACATATACCGACCATAACCCAAATTTCAGCCAAAAATCTAGCTAAACACAACCCAAGTCGCAGCCCCAAATCACAACCATCATAGGCGTGAAAAAAAAAAAAAGAGAAGTAGAAAGGAGCACCACCGTTACCGCCTCAGTGTCCAGCCACCACCACCCTTATTATTTTTTGTCGAGAAACAGATCCGTGCAAAATAAAAGAGATATGAAGGGAACAAATATATCTCATGGAAAATTATAGTTAAGTACCCCATAGTTTTTATAGTTTTCAAGTTTAGTCCCCCAAGTTATCTTAAATTTCAAAATACCACTTGAAATTTTATATATCAGTCCTTGTAGTTTCATTTTCTTCCATTTCAGCACCTGAAGTTTCATTAGTTTTAGTTCAACATTATTTCTTTATACTTCTTGCACTTAAGTCCCTAAAGCAAAAAAAAAAGTCTATATTTTTATTTAAAAGAACAATGGTAAATGCTAGCGAAATCAATGCCAAGCTTGATAATTATATGTTACAACAAGGTGAGCGTCTCAAAAGGATTGAAGATTCAATCACAACACTTGCTGCAAATGTTCATGCTTCTATTACAACACTTACAGTAAAAGTACGGAACGCGTAGATAAGGGATAAGAAGATGCTCATAGGAATTTTGAAGACCCAATCCCGGATCTTAATTGTAGCGAATCGCATTTTCTTGAGTAAATAAAATAAGAATTTACTGGAATAAATTTTTATTTTTTTAAATATGTGTTATTATATTGCATATATTATCATGTGCAGTATAATATATGATATGGTGATATGTCATGTATAATAATTAATATTTATTATACTTCATATATTGTGAGAAGGAATTTACGATGAAAAAGAAATAAAATTATTAAAATATTTGATCTATTGTACGCTTATATAAAATTATTTTCTATAAATAAAATATGGGAACAAGACGTGATAAATATATCTAATTATATTTGTTACGTGAATATGTGGAAAGTTAATTTAAACAAAAATACACTTGGAAGTATTTTTGTAGATACTAGAGTAATTTATAGTAAATAAATTATTTTAATATAATGAAATAAATTTATCAACTAAAATATTTTTATTTGATAAATAGTTCCTGTATTAGCAGAAATGGTTTATGAATATTCTGTTCAAATATTTTTTGGAGTGCATTTGGTATTTTATAAATAATGTATTATAATGTGATAAGTGCAGAGGGGAAATAATGGGTTATATCAAATGAATAAACCAAACACGGCTTTGAGTTAATAATCATATCAGTTACAAAAAAGAAGCAGGAGCTGTACCTAAGTTAAGAACTAATTGAGTGACAAGGATTTCCTTAGCAGGAGCTGCCTATATGTGATTAATATAGGTATATTACTCAGATGGGCTATAATGCGGGAGGTAAGGAATAGCATCCTATAAATCAAAGACTCCCAATAATTCCCCTGTTTTCCCTTCTCTCAACCAATTTCGCTCCTTGCTAAGGCAATTACCGGATTTCTCTCTATTCAATCACAATTGAGTTACTCCATATCAATCTCTAGTACCTATATACGGCTGGCACAAGAAAATAATTTGAAGCTTCAAGATTTAAGGGGGCAGCTGGGATTTTGATCAAGGGATAACAAGAATTTATTAATATATAAAGGAAAGGTATCTTGCATGCTTCTGTTTTAAAGATGTACGCTTGTATAGAGCTGGTTGTTGCATGATAGGTAGAAGGTTATTAAATTCATGAACTTTGATTATGTAAACAGTGGTCTTTAAGACTACCTGTGTTACTCGGACTCGCCACTTTTTGGTGGAGTATCCGTGTCGACACGACACGACACGGGTTTGGGTGCGGGATTCGTACGGGATTCGGCCACATAAATCCGGATACGGCTGTTTTGGGAAGAAGAGCCGTGAGGAGGAAGAAAAACCGTGAAGAAGAAGAGCGTATAAAGAAGAGAGAGACAAAGAGAAATCAGATCTGATCTAAGATATATAAAATATCCATGGACAATTACAATTAGATACCTCATAGTTTTTAAAATATTTTAATTTAGTCCCTCAGATTTTTTGAAAGTTCAAATTAGCCCCTAAAAAATTACATATCAGTCCCTATAGTTTTGTTTTTTTTTCATTTCTGCCCCTATTTCTTTATATTTTTACACTTCAATCCCTAGAGCAAAAAAACTTTGGTGATATAATTTGAAACATTATTGTTAAAAAATCATAACATACCGTATCCCCGCACCCGTGTCCAAATTCGGATCCATATCTGCATATCCTCTATTTTTTGACTTCACGTGTCCGTCACCTAGATTCGTACCCGCACCCGACACCGAGTAACAGAAGACTACTAGCTATACATGATTCTTGTTAAGTTATTTGATTGCTATGAATTGAAATTAGGCACAAGGAGATAGGTTGGGCTGAGGAGTAATAAGGAGGATTTAATGTGTTCATGATATAAACTAATGGTTATGAAACTGATAGCCTAAAACTGTGCCTACCAACTGTTTGATATAAGTTCTAAAAGAACTGTTTTGGCTAAAAACTGAATATGAAAAGAAAGTAAAGCTTGAGCTAGGTATGTAAACCATATATGATGATAGATAAACATTTTTGGTGTACTAAATGAAAACAAAATCCAATATCAAGCCAAAATGAAAAGTTGAAAACTATTGTTTCAAGCTATTCTTGACCACTGTTTTGAGCAACTTAATTATTCCAAAATGAGGAGTTTATACTCTATAATAGCAGCCTTGTATGCAATGTATAATATACTTTAAAATCTGCTATTGTCCGCTGAATGAATCAAAAGTTATTAGATTGCTAAGTGTCTAGTTTGGAGCAAGGCTGCTGCCCACGGCAGCAGCAGTCACCGTGTTAGTCAATGACTGGGGCTTCCTTGGCTCTCGGTCAGCCCATTTGAACTAACCAAACTTGCCCAACTAATATATCTCAATATTAAGTGAATGTCTCATCTATGGTAGCTTCAAAATTCAACTCAAACAAACAAAGAATGTGGAAATAAAAGTGTACCAAAACATAGATCAAAGAAAAGAAGTGGCAGCAGTTGGTACCAGCAGCAGATAGCTGCAGTTAGGAGTTCTTTGACGAACCATTTTTGGCTTTTTGATGTAGTTTAAAAGCTTACCCATCAAGCTCAAATTCTAACTCCTAAATAAGCAAGTGTGTGGAATTTATAACAAAACTACAATTCATCTAGATGGGTAAAGTAAAAGATAAAAAATTGGCAGCAGCAATTGGCTGCGAATAGCAGCAAGAAGCTACTATAGCAATACCAAAGAGCTTCTTTGGTTTCCAAATTTAGTCTAATAGCTTACCTTTAAAAAAATAGTAAACATGAAACTATTAAACTAAGTGAACCATTAAAGCCTATTAAGGGACTGTTGGGGTAGATAAGCTGAGTTTGGGGCCGCAGGGCCACGCCAAGCTTAGCCAAGCCTCATGGGGCCAAGCCAACCTTGGCTGCCAGCATGGTCAGTTATGGAGGGCTGTTAAGCCAAAATAGGCAAGGCTAGGGAACTGTTAATGCAACAGAGAAGGTAGCTAGACAAGAGTATATAACACTTTTGTATACAAGAATAAAGCTACAAAATTTTATAGAAGCTATAAATTGCTCAACCAAGTTGTGAATATCCCAAAACATAAAAGAATATAGAAAGGGACTGTTTTGGATATAATCTTAAAATATGTTAGCCTTAGCACACTAGTTGATATGAATGAATCTCCAAGATACTCAAAAGTTGTATAAATGAGTTAGCAAACTCTGAAATAAAGCTAGCATGAATGGATATCTTATGTTGGGATTATTAAACCAAATCGGGTTTAATAAAACATCAGAGGGCTGCCTTGGGTATCACTAAGAGAATCAAGAATGGTTAAAGCAATAGTGTCTTGAAATGAATTTATAAGACAAGAAAAGTAAAGATAGAGAGAATCAAAGCAAATTGGAAACTAAAGTTCTACCCTTATGATAAACAATCATACTTAATTCATGAAATAACTTACGCCTTGAATGCCTAAGTTATAAAGAAGATTGCAAAGTATACTTATGGCAAGAAAGAAGAAAAAGGAATATGAACTAAAATCATGAAAAAGGATTATGCCAGACCCTATAAAAGAAAGAAATGGCTATTGTAAGAACATGGATGAGGTATTTGAAAAATGTATAGAAATATCTCAAATATAGAAATATAAACTAAAACCATGATCACTGTGACTATGTGATATGCGAATATGCAAGCTATATGACTTGGCTATTTGGCTAATATGCTTGTGAATGCAAATAATTGTGTAGGATTTGTGAGAACACACAAGTTAAACTGAAATTGTACCAATAGTCTACAAACAATGCAAGTATCTAAATCTTACTCTTTATTGAGCATGTATTCTGAGATTATTCATATGTGGACAGGTTCTCTAAATTCAGAACTGTCCTTCATTATTTATGAATAATATAAGGTTGAATAACCTTTTTATTCCAATCAGCTTCAAAAGATTTTGTTATGTATTTTCATGTATATCAAATGAAATTCAATATATATGAGCAGATTGCAAAGAAGTTTGAGCCATTCCTTCTGGCTAGACACAAATGTAAAATATTTCAATTTCTTTATAATAAGTCTTGAAATATTATTGTGCCATGATTTAAGCTATCCAGCTATATTGTTGTAGTTTGGATTCTAAACTGAGAATGAACATACCCTGAAATGGGATATTTTTATTGTACTCTAAGAGTGGTGACGTTGAACATGAAAATTGTTCTGGATAAGATAGTATTGATCAATACAGGGCATAAAGGGCTGATCATCCTCCGTGCTCATAAGATAAGACGGTTCATTTATAAAATTTCTTATTGAATCTTTTCAAGAAAAGAAAAATATGTTCATGGTTTTATGACCTCTCAGTTATTCAATATTGTTATGATGTTCCAGAAATGTGAATTATTCAAGATTTATTGCTTTACAGTTTTGATTCATTGTCAAAGCATGCTTCAAAGAAAACATTTATTGCTTGTTGAGCTATTAAAGAATGCTATTACTTGTTGAGCAATTGAATCCTCATACTTGTTTTGTTATAAATGTTTACAGCTGAGCAGACTCAAGTGGAAGGGTCTAGTAGAGACAAAGGTAAAGGAAAAGCAACAGAATAACTGGGATTTGATGTAATAAATAGTTTACATGTCTGTAAATATTAAACTATCATGTAATGAACACTTAAAGGTCTACGTACCTAGGATTAAAAGAACTTTGATGTAATAACTTTATTCAGTTGAAGTTTATACTATGTTGAATGTTTGATATCGTGAAACACTAAATAAGGGTTTCAAGTACCCGAATTTGGGGGCATCATAGGTTGGTATCAAAGCTTTAAGTTAGAAGCCTTAGGATGGGAACCTTAGGTTATAACTTTAAGTTAGTGAGACAGATATGAAATAAATAACTCATATAGAATTGAAAAGAGATGAACTGTGGAAGTTCATTATAAAATGTAAATGAAAATAATTTAAAAATAATTGTTATATGTTATTTGTTATATAATTTGTATTATGTATTAATCAAGTTATTTGGTTGTGTATAGGATGGCTGGAATTCAAGAAGAATTAATTATTAATGAGGAGCAGATCGCTCCACCCCAGCCCAGGTTATAGATTTAGACCCGGAGCCTGTTGTAGAGGAGGAGGACCCAGTAGAGGAGATTAATGAGGTACCTGATGCTGGACCTCAGCAGAATGATATGGAGGAGGCGATGGTTCAACTTGGGGCAATGGTCCACTATTTGATGGATCAGAACACTGAATTGCTGGCCAGACTTCAAGTTTTTGAAAATAGGACCCAATACCTGGAGGGTCAGGTCCAGGAACTCCAAGAAGAACGCCACGAGGTGGAGAACATTATGACAACATCTAATGGGTACATTCATCACTTGGAAGGTCGATTGGGTGAATGTAGGAGGCAAAAAGAAATGATGAGTTTTCTTTATACTCATTCCATGGAGAGGGTTCAGACGGCTGTCTGGAATCATCCCCAGGAGGTAGGGCAGCCTAGGTACTCCATCTCGCGGGCTAGGGTCATGGCGATTACTAAGGAGCGGGTGCGTTCCACCGTTGCAGTACGGGATACGGATACTTGAGTATCGGTCAGGAGATCTATGTGACATATGTACATATGATGATGTAAATATTGTAAATGTGTTAGTATATGTAGAATGTAAATGTACCCCACTTTTGATAGTATTATGGGGATATCTTTTGGGTTCCTAACCTGGTAATGGTTAAGGATTGGAATATGTAAATCTTTTAATAACAAGGTAGAGATGTTATGTAAATAGCAAATGAAAATGCTATAGTATGTAATAGCCGAAGGAGCTATTAAAGAAAGAAATGTTGAGGCATATGCAAAAGCATGTTTAATATATAATAATATTAAATATGTTTGTTATGGATGTTATTGCTTTACATTAATGTATGAATGTCCAAGTAATAAATGGTTTAATAATAATAAAGGTTATTAAACAGATAAAAATGCCACCAAGATTTAGGGGAGGAAGAGTACCTAGGGTACGGAGAAATGTCGATGAAGAACTTAATATTGAGAATAGAAATGAAGAGGTTCATAGGGAATAGAAATGAAGGCCAAGAGAATAGTATGCAACAATTCGCAAATTTTATGATGGAAGCTTTCCAGAATAGGAATGTTTCTCAACCTAATGCAAATGTACCATCACCAGCTGTTCACATGGCTAGCTTTAAAGACTTTAAAAGTGTAGGACCCCCAGAGTTTAGAGGGACTACCGAGCCTATTGAGGCCCAGTCCTGGATCAAAGAAATGGAGAAAGCTTTTGAGATAGTCAGGGTGAGTAAGGAGCAGAAAACTTCATTTGTTGCCTATATGCTTAAAGGGGAAGCAAATTTCTGGTGGGAAGCGAATAAGACCAGAGCCGATACATGTGTGATAAGATGGTCAAAATTTAAGAAACTTTTCTTTGAAAATTACTTTCCTCCTGGAATGCAAAGCAGAATGGAAGTTCAATTCCTTGAACTTAAACAAGGTGATATGACTGTATTTGAGTATGTAGCCAAGTTTAATGCGTTGGCACGATTCGCTCCACGTCAAGTGAATACCGAGGAACGGAAAGCGAGACGGTTTGAGTTAGGCTTGAAGCCTTGGATCTACAACAAGTTGTCAGTGTTACAGATCGGAACTTTTGCCGCTCTCCTTGAGAAAGCAATAATAGCAGAGAGTGGTAGCGAAACAGGAGGTAGGAATAATATGGATAAGAAGAATAAAGGCAAGTTAGAAGGGTCACTTAAAACAGAAGGTGCTAGCAAATGGAATAAGTTTGGGAATATGAGTGATGTTCAAAGTGGACAGCAAAAGAAGAAATTTGAAGCTTGCAAGAAATGTGGAAAGAGTCATTCGGGCATTTGTCTAAAAGGACAGATGGTTTGTTACAAGTGTGGACATGAGGGATACATCTCTCCTAACTGTCCAAATCCAAAGAAAGGTTCTGGGTGTTTTGTTTGTAGATCGGTGGATCACTTGCCAGAAATTATCCCAAGAAAGGAGCAGAGGGAAGAAGCAGTGATAAAGGAAATAATGGCAGTAAAGCACTTACAATTGGCACAACTACACTAAACAAGCCAACTGCCAGGACCTTCAATATGACGGTAAAGGATGCGGTAACATCAAAGGACGTGGTTTCAGGTATTGTCCCGATCAACAATATTAATGCTTACGTATTATTTGATTCTGGGGCAACTTGTTCTTTTGTAGCACATGAATTCGCTAAGCGCATAGAGATGCCTTTATCGAATATAGAAATACCCATGAGCATAGAAGTGGCTAATAAGGAAGTGATTCTTGTAGAGCATGTCTATAGGGATTGTTGCGTTAAGATAGGAGAACGTGAGTTAACAGTAGATCTAATTCCGATACAACTCGGGGAATTTGACATTATTTTGGGAATGGATTGGTTGTTCAAATATGAAGCAACCATCGATTGCCAAAGAAAATCTGTGAGTTTTAAACTTGTAAAGCAATCGAAGATCGTGTTTTACGGCAGTAAATCACCAAAGCAGTCACATTGCTTAACGATGATGCAAGCAAAGAAGTTGTTACAAAAAGGTTGTGTGGGTTATCTTGCATATATAGTAGATACTTAGCAAAAAGGAGCAAAGATAGAAGAGATTGTGGTAGTAAATGAGTTTGCAGATGTTTTCCCTGACGAGTTACCGGGCCTTCCCCCAGACAGGGAAATAGAATTCGTTATTAATCTGGTACCGAGTACGGCACCAATTTCGAAAGCACCGTACAGAATAGCTCCTGTAGAAATGAAGGAATTGATGATACAATTGTGAGAATTGCTGGATAAGAAATACATTCAACCCAGTACGTCTCCTTGGGGAGAGCCTGTGTTGTTTGTAAAGAAGAAGGATGGATCGTTAAGACTTTGTATTGACTACAGAGAGTTAAACAAAGTGATGATCAAGAATCAATATCCTTTGCCCAGGATAGACGATCTTTTTGATCAACTGAAGGAAGCGAGATATTTTTCAAAAATAGACCTGAGAACTGATACCATCAGTTGAAGGTAAGAGATGAAGATGTTCCAAAGACAACATTCCAGACTAGTTATGGTCACTACGAGTTTCTGGTAATGTCTTTTGGATTAACAAATGCACCAGCTGCATTCATGGATACGATGAACAGAATATTCAAACCATACTTGGATAAGTTTGTGGTGGTATTCATAGATGATATTCTAATCTATTCCAAGACACAGAATGATCATGCTGACCATTTGAGAATAATGTTGGAGACATTAAGAAAAGAAAAGTTATATGCGAAATTCAGTAAATGTGAATTCTGGTTAGAAAGAGTTCAATTTTTGGGTCACGTGATTGACAGAGATGGATTATTCGTGGATCCAGTAGAAGTAGTCATGAAATGGGAGCAGCCGAAGACGCCTAATGAAGTGCGTAGTTTCTTAGGGTTAGCGGGCTACTATCGAAGATTCATTCAAAAAATTTCAAAGATAGCTACCCTGTTAACTAACCTGACAAGGAAGACATTTAAATTTGTATGGACTGAGAAATGTGAAGAGAGTTTCAAGAACTCGAGAAAAGATTGAGTAATGCTCCAGTGTTGTCCTTACCCGATGAAACAGGGAATTTTGTGGTATATAGTGACGCATCACATAAAGGCTTGGGATGTGTCCTTATGCAACATGGAAAGGTTATAGCATACGCATCACGACAGCTAAAAGATTATGAGAAAGGTTATCCTACTCACGATTTAGAATTGGCAGCCGTGGTGTTTGCTTTAAAAATTTAAAGGCACTACTTGTATGGTGAAAAATGTGAAATATATACAAATCATAAAAGTTTGAAATATATTTTCACACAGAAGGAGTTAAACATGAGACAAAGAAGATGGCTAGAATTGATTAAGGATTATGATTGTGAAATCCTTTATCATCCATGCAAGGCAAATGTAGTAGCTGACGCTTTAAGCAGGAAAGGTCGCGAGAAATTGATGTTGTTGACAGCTCAAGATTAGTTAGAAACAGCAATGGAAAGAATGGAGTTAGAAGTTAAACTTCCACAAGAATCAAATGAAAAGTTGTATTCAATGGAGACTTGTTCAACTCTCTTGGATAGAATCAAGGAAGCGCAACTTAAAGATGAGGAATGTGAGAAATTAAAAGAGAAAATCTCAGCAGGAAAAGAGGGAAAGTTTAAGATTGATAATGATGGAATTATTAGATTTGAAGGAAGAATTTGGGTTCCGACAGAACTGGAACTGAAAGAAGAAATACTACAAGAAGCTCATTGTTCAAGATATACAATTCATCCTGGCAGTACCAAAATGTATCAAGACAATTGACGACATTTCTGGTGGCCAAGTATGAAAAGAGAGGTTGTAGAATATGTTAGCAGATGTTTAACTTGTTAACGAATAAAAGCTGAACATCAGAAACCTAGTGGTCTACTACAGCCATTGGAAATTCCTGAATGGAAATGGGAGCATATTACGATGGATTTTGTGGTAGGACTCCTAAGGACGCAAAAGGGATTTGATGCGATTTGGGTTATAGTTGATTGGTTAACAAAATTGGCATATTTTTTGCCAATCAAGATCAGATATAATCTAGATCAGTTAGCTAATCTCTATATCAGGGAGATTGTTTCACGTCATGGAGTTCCAGTATCCATTATATCAGACAGAGATCCAAGATTTACTTCAAATTTTTGGAGAAGCTTACAATAACATTTGGGGACACAGTTAAGATTAAGTACAGCCTATCATCCACAGACAGATGGACAAAGTGAAAGTACAATACAGACTCTGGAGGATATGTTACGTGCTTGTGTTATGGATTTCAAGAGAAGTTGGGACGATCATTTACCTTTGACAGAATTTGCATACAACAATAGCTATCATGCTAGTATAGGCATGTTGCCTTACGAAGCGTTGTGTGGAAGAAAATGCAGAACACCCCTGTGTTGGGATGAGGTGGGTGAACGTCGTCTATTAGGTCCTGAATTAGTACAACAAACTGCGGAAGTAGTTAAGTTGATACAAATGCGACTAATAGCGGCTCAAGATCGTCAGAAAAAGTATGCAGATTTGCATAGACAGAAGAGAGTTTTTGAAGTCGGATCGCATGTGTTTCTGAAAGTATCTCCTTGGAAAGGAAAGATACGTTTCAGAAAGAAAGGGAAGTTGAGTCCTCGTTTTATAGGACCGTTTGAGATCTTGAGAAAAGTGGGAGAGGTAACTTATGAAATAGTTTTACCTCCGGAACTAGAACATGTCCACAATGTGTTTCACGTGTCGGTTTTACGACAATACAAACCACACTATAAACATGTGATAGAATATTAACCAATCCAATTTGAGAAAGATTTAACCTATGAATATGAAGAGGTTCCTGTGCAAATATTGGATAGGAAAGAGCAAATTTTGCGAAATAAGATAATACCTTCAGTAAAGGTATTGTGGAGAAACCACAACGTTGAAGAAGCAACGTGGGAGTTAGAAGAAAGAATGAAAAAGACTTATCCGCATTTGTTTGTGTAATTGTACTTTACTCTTTATAAGGGAGGGAAAATGTAGCGAATCGCATTTTCTTGAGTAAATAAAATAAGAATTTACTGGAATAAATTTTTATATTTTTTAAATGTGTTATTATATTGCATATATTATCATGTGCAGTATAATATGTGATGGTGATATGTCATGTATAATAATTAATATTTATTATACTTAATATATTGTGAGAAGCAATTTATGATGAAAAAAAAATCAAATTATTAAAATATTTGATCTATTGTATACGCTTATATAAAATTATTTGCGATAAATAAAAAATTATTTGCGATAAATAAAATATGGGAACAAGGCGTGATAAATATATTTAATTATATTTGTTACGTGAATATGTGGGAAAGTTAATTTAAACAAAAATACACTTGAAGTATTTTTGTAGATACTAGAGTAATTTATAGTAAATAAATTATTTTAATATAATGAAATTAATTTATCAACTAAATATTTTTATTTGATAAATAGTTTCTGTATTAGCAGAAATGGTTTATGAATATTTTGTTCAAATTTTTTTTTAGAGTGCATTTGGTATTTTATAAATACTGTGTTAGAATATAGGATCACACACGCACACAAACGATAGAGAATTAAGAAGAACACAAGAGATTTACGTGGTTCCCCAATTTGGGTACTCCACAGGCGGCTTATTGTTTATTGATGATTCCTTGGTTACATAGGGCTTTACAATAGATAGTATATATACCTACTAATCATATTCCAACCCTACTTCATATTATGGTCAATTACCCATAATACTCTTTCCAATTAACAACCCACAAAAGCGTGTCAGAAGAAACATACGCCTGCCGCTACTATAGCGAAGACTCTCAGTACCATACATGAGGGGGCTTTAGCCCTCCCCCCCGCGACCTTCGGTGCAACCATGATAGGCTAGTGCGTCGCTACGCTCCATTTCGCTATGCTCCGCACTAGCCCTTTTCCAGTGGCTTCTATATTATAAGTCACAAGTTCCCAACATACTGTATTTATAATGTGATAAGTGCAGAGGGGAAATAATGGGTTATATCAAATGAATAAACCAAACACGGCTTTGAGTTAATAATCATATCAGTTACAAAAAAGAAGCAGGAGCTGTACCTAAGTTAAGAACCAATTGAGTGACAAGAATTTCCTTAGCAGGAGCTGCCTATATGTGATTAATATAGGTATATTACTCAGATGGGCTATAATGCGGGAGGTAAGGAATAGCATCCTATAAATCAAAGACTCCCAATAATTCCCTGTTTTCCCTTCTCTCTCAACCAATTTCGCTCCTTGCTAAGGCAATTACCGGATTTCTCTCTATTCAATCACAATTGAGTTACTCCATATCAATCTCTAGTACCTATATACAGCTGGCACAAGAAAATAATTTGAAGCTTCAAGATTTAAGGGGGCAGCTGGGATTTTGATCAAGGGATAACAAGAATTTATTAATATATAAAGGAAAGGTATCTTTCATGCTTCTGTTTTAAAGATGTACGCTTGTATAGAGCTGGTTGTTGCATGATAGGTAGAAGGTTATTAAATTCATGAATTTTGATTATGTAAACAGTGGTATTTAAGGCTACTAGCTATACATGATTCTTGTTAATAAGCTATTTGATTGCTATGAATTGAAAATAGGCACAAGGAGATAGGTTGGGCTGAGGAGTAATAAGGAGGATTTAATGGGTTCATGATATAAACTAATGGTTATGAAACTGATAGCCTAAAACTGTGCCTACCAACTGTTTGATAAAAGTTCTAAAAGAACTGTTTTGGCTAAAATCTGAATATGAGAAGAAAGTAAAGCTTGAGCTAGGTATGTAAACCATATATGATGATAGATAAACATTTTTGGTGTACGAAATGAAAACAAAATCCAATATCAAGCCAAAATGAAAAGTTGAAAACTAGTGTGTCAAGCTATTCTTGACCACTGTTTTGAGCAACTTAATTATTCCAAAATGAGGAGTTTATACTCTATAATAGCAGCCTTGTATGCAATGTATAATATACTTTAAAATCTGCTATTGTCCGATGAATGAATCAAAAGTTATTAGATTGCTAAGTGTCTAGTTTGGAGCAAGGCTGCTGCCCACGGCAGCAGCAGTCACCGTGTTAGTCAATGACTGGGGCTTCCTTGGCTCTCGGTCAGCCCATTTGAACTAACCAAACTTGCCCAACTAATATATCTCAATATTAAGTGAATGTCTCATCTATGGTAGCTTCAAAATTCAACTCAAACAAACAAAGAATGTGGAAATAAAAGTGTACCAAAACATAGATCAAAGAAAAGAAGTGGCAGCAGTTGGTACCAGCAGCAGATAGTTTGCAGTTAGGAGTTCTTTGACTTGAGCCATTTTGGCTTTTTGATGTAGTTTAAAAGCTTACCCATCAAGCTCAAATTCTAACTCCTAAATAAGCAAGTGTGTGGAATTTATAACAAAACTACAATTCATCTAGATGGGTAAAGTAAAAGATAAAAAATTGGCAGCAGCAATTGGCTGCGAATAGCAGCAAGAAGCTACTATAGCAATACCAAAGAGCTTCTTTGGTTTCCAAATTTAGTCTAATAGCTTACCTTTAAAAAAATAGTAAACATGGAAATATTAAACTAAGTGAACCATTAAAGCCTATTAAGGGACTGTTGGGGCAGATAAGCTGAGTCTGGGGCATGGTCAGTTATGGAGGGCTGTTAAGCCAAAATAGGCAAGGCTAGGGAACTGTTAATGCAACAGAGAAGGTAGCTAGACACACTTAGTCAATAAGGAGACTGTTTTAGCTATAACAGAAAAACAAGAGTATTTAACACTTTTGTATACAAGAATAAAACTACAAAATGTTATAGAAGATATAAATTGCTCAACCAAGTTGTGAATATCCCAAAACATAAAAGAATATAGAAAGGGACTGTTTTGGGTATAATCTTAAAATATGTTAGCCTCAGCACACTAGTTGATATGAATGAATCTCCAAGATACTCAAAAGTTGTATAAATGAGTTAGCAAACTCTGAAATAAAGCTAGCATGAATGGGTATCTTATATTGGGATTATTAAACCAAATTGGGTTAATAAAACATCAAAGGGTTGCCTTGGGTATCACTAAGAGAATCAAGAATGGTTGAAGCAATAGTGTCTTGAAATGAATCTATAAGACAAGAAAAGTAAAGATAGAGAGAATCAAAGCAAATTGGAAACTAAAGTTCTACCCTTATGATAAACAAACATACTTAATTAATGAAATACCTTACGTATTCACCTTGAATACCTAAATTATAAAGAAGATTGCAAAGTATACTTATGGCAAGAAAGAAGAAAAAGGAATATGAACTAAAATCATGAAAAGTTCATGAACAGGGATTATGTCGGACCCTATAAAAGAAAGAAATGGCTATTGTAAGAACATGGATGAGGTATTTGAAAAATGTATAGAAATATCTCAAATATAGAAATATAAACTAAAAACATGATCACTGTGACTATGTGATATGTTAATATGCAAGCTATATGACTTAGCTATTTGGCTAATATGCTTGTGAATGCAAATAATTGTGTAGAATCTGTGAGAACACACAAGTTAAACTGAAATTGTACCAATAGTCTACAAATAAGGCAAGTATCTAAATCTTACTCTTTATTGAGCAAGTATTCTGAGATTATTCATATGTGGACAAGTTCTCTAAATTCTGAACTGTCTTTCATTATTTATGAATAATATAAGGTTGAATAACCTTTTTATTACAATCAGCTTCAAAAGATTGGATGATGTATTTTCATGTATATCAAATGAAATTCAATATACATAGCAGATCGCGAAGAAGTCTGAGCCATTCCTTTTGGCCAGACACAGATGTAATATATTTCAATTTCTTTATAATAAGTCTTGAAATATTATTGTGCCATGATTTAAGCTATCCAGCTATATTGTTGTAGTTTGGATTCTAAACTGAGAATGAACATACCCTGAAATGGGATATTTTTATTGCACTCTAGGAGTGGTGACGTTGAACATGAAAATTGTTCTGGATAAGATAGTATTGATCAATACAGGGCATAAAGTGTTGATCACCCTCCGTGCTCGTAAGATAAGATGGTTCACGGATAAAATTTCTGATTGAACCTTTTCAAGAAAAGAAAAATATGTTCATGGTTTTATGACCTCTCAGTTATTCAATATTGTTATGATGTTCCTGAAATGTGAATGATTCAAGATTTATTGCTTTACAGTTTTGATTCACTGTCAAAGCATGCTTCAAAGAAAACATTTATTGCTTGTTGAGCTATTAAAGAATGCTATTACTTGCTGAGCAATTGAATGCTCATACTTGTTTTGTTATAAATGTTTTCAGTTGAGCAGACTCAAGTGGAAGGGTCTAGTAGAGACAAGGGGAAAGGAAAAGAAACAGAATAACTGGGATTTGATGTAATAAATAGTTTACATGTCTGTAAATATTAGACTATCATGTAATGAACACTTAAAGGTCTACGTACCTGGAATTAGAAGAACTTTGATGTAATAACTTTATTCAGTTGAAGTTTATACTATGTTGAATGTTTGATATCGTGAAGCACTGAATAAGGGTTTCAAGTACCCGAATTTGGGGGCGTCACATTAATCATCTGAGACTACAACAACATGACCCTAATCCACGAGTTAATACCCATGTTCCAAATCCTAGGATAAATGCAGTGGATAGAGGAGCAAAATTAGATGTTGGAGATTTCAATAGCGATAATGGTCCCGAAACATTCTTCAATTGGATTCATAGTTTTGAGAGCTTCTTTCGTTGGTATGAATTATCCGATGAAAGGAAACTCTTCTTTGCTGAAGCGAAGTTGAAAGGAACAACTCGGATTTGGTGGGATCAATATCAACGAAATTTGTATACAGCTGCGAGAAGATGGGAAGAAATGAAAGCTGCATTGACACGACGTTTTGTACCTTTTGATTATAAGCAGTGAGCATATTTGCAGTTAATTGAGTTTGTACAAGGAAGTAAATCTGTAGCCGAGTATACTTTAATGTTCTACAGTTTGGTTACACGGTTTTAATTTCCTTGAGTTGAAAAAGTTTTAATCTCCATGTACAATCGAGGATTGAATCTGGAGATTGCAGGTGGTGTAGGTACAAGTAAAGTCTTGCTCTTGGATGATGTTGTTCAAGTTGCCACCAAATAGAGGATAATTTGAAAATGAATTTAGTTAGACCTCCAATACAAGTCCAAACTAGGAGAGAGCATACGTTTGTGGAGCCTATTTTAAATAGGCCAATGGAAAGATCGTCAACAAGCTCTTTAGTTACTAGCAAGCCTAATCGTACCCCATGTTCTTTTAATGTTAGCAACAACAATTCGTTTAGGTGCTATAATTGTAGTGGTTTTGGTCACGTCTTTTGAGTGTCCTTCCCCAAAGATGAATGTTACCTCTTCTCCCTCTAGGCAACTTACTATTGTTGACAAAGCGTGCGAAAAGCTGACTTAAACGAAGAGGTTTGTGAGCCGATAGACGACTATGAGCCTGATGAGCAAGATTTAGAAGTTGATGCTCATTTGGAAGGATGTTTAGGTGTTCTCCGACCTTTACTTGTTGCCCAGAAACATAAGAATGATCCTAAAATCCATCGTGGGCAAATTTTTCAGACGAGTCATGTGCAGGATAGGTGTGCTCCTTTGTGATTGATACTGGAAGTTGTACGGATGTTATTTGACTTATTTCTGAGGAAGCAGTTAAGAAACTTGGTTAAAAGTTGAGTCTCATCCGGTGCCGTATGATGTTGCATGGATTACCAATACAAAGTTGCAGGTTACCCAGAGGTGTATGGTTATATTTTTCGTTGGCAAGCTTAAAGATACTGTTATATGTGATGTTCTACCCCTTAAAGTTTGTCACATTATCTTAGGGCGTAAATGGCTATGGGATCGTCATGCTCAACATGATAATCGTGCTAATATCTATTCGATTATCAAAGGTAATACCAAATTCACTCTTACTTGCGCTCTCGACATGCCAAATTTGAAGCTCGCAAAGACTTCCTTGGTGATCCAACGTGATTGTTCTTGTGTTGATAACTCGACGGAGTCAAAAAAAATTCAACGGAGGAGAAATTATGTAGGACGATGCTTAGAACAATATAGAAGGCTTTGAAAGCCTATATGAATTAGAAGTGGTATTTTAATTATTTTCTTTAATTTGTAGTTATCGTATTAGAGTGTAATTTAGGTTAGGAAAGTTGTTTAGGAGTATTATAATTAGTGATGTACTTCATTATTTGGAGACATTGAATGACTAATTGATTGAGTTTTGCGTGAGAATTATCTATGTGATATTAACCATTTTTCCCAAAAACCCCGTCCCCATCAATAACATAATCTAAATGCACAAGTTGGGTCAGTTTCACCGCCTCTAAGATTACTCTAGCCTAAGCCTATTCTGCCTCCATAACTTGATCAACTAGAGCTCAGGTCTTAGTGAATGTCCCCTCACAGTTTTGGCACACAGTTTCCAGACAAAATCAAATTGTGTTGAACGAAAGCATCACAATTAAAATTGAGCCAACCTGCCACTGGAGGGGTCCACTTCTCTACTGGGTTTGATGGGAAGAAATTAGGCTGGATGAGTCGTGAGAAAAGAATTTCCTAATGTGAAGCATGATGCCAGTAGGTGAACATGAACAATTGACACTTTCAATAATCTGTGGACAGATGCTTGTATGGTTGTAAAGGAGAAGTTAAACCATTTCGAATAGTCGATGGATGTCCATGCTTGGAGTTGAATGTTGCAATCTATGGCAGGCCAAGCAATTTGAGCAAATGGGCAATTTAAAAGGAGTAATTTATTTTTTTGTTATCCTGTGCTTCTTCATTGGAAAAAGTGCAAATGTCATCTTCATTGATGTTTCTCTCTCTTTAAAAAAACTGATTTAAGAGGAAGGACATCCCTATGAAGCTTCCATGATCCCAGAGTTTTTCCTTTTATACCAGGCAACATATTACGACAACTAATAGAAATACTCGATAATATATTCATATAATTATAAAACATCAAATTATCATGGAACATGCCAGAATTGACTTGGTATGTAAACCATGATACGTAAAATGAGTGGATGTGTGTTATTAAATATACTTAATTTGATTTGAGTGCATATTACCATGTTTTCTGGTGCAAGTTTTTTTGCACCCCCACCCCCATATACATATACATATACATATACATATACAAGCACCAAATTAAAGAATTCTATCTCTCTGATGGCACATTTTTGCATTCTTTTTTGCTGCTTGTATCTTGCAGCAATTGCAATATTGCAGATAATGGGTATTATCGTATGAGTTAAAAAGACATCGAGTGTGGTGGAAGCTGAAAGAGAAGCAATGGAAGATCGCTGTTCCGTCAATAGTCCCAGAAGGATCCTCAGTTTCTCTAAAAATAGGAGGGCAACGGTGTTCTTCCCTGATTCAGATGAGAAGGCTTCCGGTTTCGGTGTTTCAGGAGAGCGTGGTCCGAAGACTTCAGAAGTTTATGGGTTTGTAGGGTCCATTACAACAGTTGTTGCTACAGGTGACCTGCATATCTTATTTCCTTTTATAGAATTATTATAGAAGACTTGTTAAGTGTCTTCCTGGAAATGCAAAAAACATGATGTGTGCATCTATGGGTTATTATAGTGTAGAGAGATTTAATATTTCCTTTTCATATTCATGTATGAGTTTGGTTGTTTAACTGATCTTACTTGAAGATTATACTTTATATGACTGATACACTTGACTAGAGAGTAGAGACGCAAGGTCACTCAAGGCATGACATGAAACTTACATTGACAAAAAACTTGAAGCCATAGCGATTCACTTATATTACTTTATATAGCACCTTGTTTTTCTATTTTAGTTGATGCAAGTGAAATTTTTGGTAATAATAAGTTAGAAAATTGAAATAGCCGAACAAATCTATAGATTTGGGGTTCTTGAAGAATTTGTTACCGGCAAGCAGTAAGATACATGATGCCGTATGAATATTTTGTTTACCATTTGGTATTTTTTAAATTCCAATTTTTCTGTTACATGTTCAGAAGATTTAGTTAATTGTCACTAAAATTAAAAACATAAAAACATAAAAAAAAAAGGTGGGTCTTAGAATATCTTTTTGTTTCAGATACTTTAATATTATTCTTAGCATCTAGCACATGATTTCGTGTTTTGTGTAATTCTGACAGAAACTCGTTATTTTTCTGCGAGAAGTTGTTTTCTTGATATGGGCATACTTTCCAGAGCATTGGTTACACTCTGTTGGGATCTACTACTATCCTAGCAGGTTTGTACGATACTCCGTGTTTTCCTCTATTCGCATGAGTTACCATTTTTTTCCTTAAATATACATCTTTGTGTCCACTCAAACAATGCATGAATTCATTTGAAAGATAACTTCAGTCTCATGTCCAAGTGGTACAATATTCATCAAATGAAATATTTGTAAATTAAAATTGGAATAGGAAGACACTTAGATATGTATAACATTTACAATAACCTATTATCTATTTCACAAGGATTTTGAACTTTGGGATCTTGAAAATAGACTGTTGCTCAGATAAGTCACTCAGATAATGACTCGTAAAAAAACGTTACTCAGATAATATTTTAAAAGACAATTCATATAAGTTGTTTATATTGGTATTTTACCCATGATAGGTATTGGGCATTAGCGGTGCCAACTTATGCTCTAGTGACTGTTGTATTAGCAATTGGATTTTACGTTGGCCTCAACTTCATGGCTACCCCTTCTCCAACTTCTTTCAACACAATGTTTGGTGAGGCTTAACTCCAACTCTAGCTAGTGAACTCTTACACTACTTATAGTTTATCTTGATTCACTCTTTTGATTTTGGCAGATGAATACAGCAGAGAACCTGTGCGCTTGGCCCCTTCAATGGAAGACGATGAGCCACCTATTCAGCCAATGTCCGATATTAGCATCAACCAAATCAATGAGATCATGTTCAACAATTTGAGCTGACAATTTCCCCTCACTATTCCCCCCTGGCCCTTTGGTACAGAATCATTTTGCCGAGTAATTTGGACCTGTGCTACTTGTGGGGATATTTATAATATACATATATGAAAATTGGTGTAGTTTGAAACTTGGTCAGCTTAACTAAACTTTCCTAGACAGTTGATAATGTTCATTTTCTTTTTGATGAAATGGATATTATTGGGTTTGATATAATTGTAATAGATTTTTTAAGGTCTAGGTTTTCAGTTGATGCCAACAGAAAGACTAGTGGTAGTGGATTGTGTATGCTTGAACCAATTTTCCTCTCTTAACAGGGTTGGTTGTTGGTTTTGCTCTTACTATATTTTCAACACAATAAACACAAAAAAACTGAGAACATTTTCATATATATATATATATATATATATATATATATATATATATATATATATATATATATATATCCATTAAAAGATAAAGATTCCTTAAATAGCATTCCTCCTTTAATAGCATTCTTTTATTAAAACCACGCTGCTTTTGGACTCCAAAACCACGGCGCTTTTAATAAAAGAATGCTATTTAAGGAGGAATTATTTAAAAGAATCTTCTTCGATCTGAATCTGATATATATATATATATATATATATATATATATATATATATATATATATATGTGTGTGTGAGACCCCATATTTTATCAATAAAGATTTAAATTTTGTGAAATAATTTTTAATATTATGGTGTGAATTTGAGATAATATTATAGTTGTGGGTAGTATTTATAAATTTTGCAAAGTATGCAAGTTGTTATAAAATATTCGTTTGGTGGGGAATATTCTTTTTGTTAGGGAATATTCGCATAACAACTAATCAATCATTGGTGGACCCCACAAATGTAATTATTCATCGGATTGAGAAAACGATAAAATATTTTATAAAAATAACTATTGGAGGTGTTACCGTTAAAAGCTGTTGAACTACCCGGTGGTAAAAGAAATGCGATGTCTGGCGTGGTTAAGTAGTAGCACGGTATTGATTATTGATGCTTACGTGAGAAGTCACTCGGTATATGCTCAATTATTGCTCTGATGAATTGTTGCATCATATCTCTTATATTATTGATTCAATTATTGTCACGATATCATCTCAGATAATATGTTATATTATTAATTGAGACGACAAGTTATAAATGATTAATAATTATTGAAAGATTAAAAAATGTGTTGATTAAAAATAAAATGATTTGTGGTAATATTTATTCAATCCTTAATGTATATAAAAAGTACATTATGAGGCGTTTGTGGTAAGTTTGATTATTTTATGGGGGCCCATATGTCATTATCTAAGAGTCTCTTCGTCAATAGTAATTACCTTTGTGAATAGTAATTACCTTTGTCAATAGTATTTACCTTCGTCAATAGTATTTACCTTCGTCAATAGTAATTACCTTCGTCAATAGTAATTACCTTTGTGAATAGTAATTACCTTCGTCAATAGTATTTATCTTCGTCAATAGTAATTACCTTCGTCAATAGTAATTACCCTTGTGAATAGTAATTACCTTCGTCAATAGTAATTACCTTTACCAGACGTCAAACCACTTGCCGTTTCACATTACAGGCGTCAAACCACTTGCCGTTTCACATTACAAGCGTCGAACCACTTGTCGTTTCACATTACAGGCGTCGAACCACTTGTCGTTTCACATTACAGGCGTCGAACCACTTGTCGTTTCACATTACAGGCGTCGAACCACTTTTCTTTTCACATCACCAGTCGTCAAGCCACTTGCCTTTTCACATGGTAGGTGCTAAGCTAGAAATCTTCTATAAATAGAGGCCTAGTGCTTCATTATTTTTCACGAATTCACTGAAACTCTAGAGAGAGAAACTATAGAGAGAAAGAAGAAAAGTATTCTGCTACTTCACCTTGCCAATATTCAGTTCTTCTAAGGTAGGGAATATTATTTGTTGTACCCGTAAGGGATGTTATTCTTTCTTATTCATGAAGAGAACTGTTGTTATTCCATTGCTTATTATTCTGTTGGAATAACCTGTAAAAGTGGTATACCCTATACATAACCTGTATACGCGGCATACCCTATACTTGGTGAAATCCTTATATTATTCCATTCTTATTTATTCTGTTGGAATAACCTGTATACGCGGAATCCCCTATACTTGGTGATCTCCTTCTGTTATTCCATTCTTTATTATTCATTGGAATATCACATGCGTGTGTTTTACAGGACACGGTTCCATTGTTTATTATTCCGCATTTATTATTCATTGGAATATCACATCGTGTGTTTTACAGGACTTGGTTCCATTAATGTAGTATTAAGCATTTATTATTACATTGGATCATCCCGTCGATGTGAATTTCACGACGACTGGTTCCGTTATTATTATTCGTTAGAATAACTTTGTTTATGCAAAGCACCGCATGCGTGGTGATTTCTTTTGTTATTCCATTCTTTATTATACCCGGTTGGTTAAATCTTTGACTTCTATACTCCATGAAATTAGTGGAATATCCTTGATATTTGCGCTTCATCCGAAGATCTTTTCATGGAAATATTCTTACGATCATTCTTGAATTTTACTCTCACAAAACAAAGTATCATTTTGACAATTTGGACGTTAATAATTTCTGGATAAAATAATTCTTGAACTTGTTTTATTTAATTATTATGTCATTGTCATCATCCTCATGTTATATTATGTTATCTTGACTTACGTGTATAGATGAACTTAGTATGATTATGACCGGGGATCATTCGGTATAATCATGGCTTGTTATAAATGATGTGATAAAAGTCCTCGTTAGTGCGTAATGCGGTGATGGATAGTTTTGGTATGATTATGACGAGGTGGGTGATTCGGTATAGTCATGACCATTGATAATTTGATGAATATCCTCGGTAGTAGTGCGGGGTGATTCGATGATGTGGATTATTTATTAAAGTTTGAGTCTCGCCTACTATAAATGATGAAAAACCTTTAAAACCTAAAAGATAGTAGACTTTATTCTCTACTTGACTCTTTTAATAGATTGCTTATTCCGCTTTGCAGTTAAACTTGTTGTCTCTATTGTATTTTATCGGTTTAACACCGTTGAAGGCTAATGATAAATTATTCGCATTATCTTAGTCATAATATTTCTTCTTGGGCTAGTTGAGCTCACCTTTCTTTCTTTCAACGTTCTCTTCGGAAATGAGAACATATTTGGGACGAAGTGGGGAATGGAGTAATGGTCCGGAGGATAGCATTAGTAGTCCTCACTATTCGTGAAATAGTGTGATAATAGTTGTAATGAGGACTCCTTTTGAGTTTGTATAATATCTAGTAGAGACAATATTTGTATTCAAACTCACTTTATGTCGTATTATTACACGACTACGTTATATTAATAAGTTGTATTTGAATTTATGTACCATGTAATGTAAGTGGCGACCCAAGATGAGTGGCGATATACCTAATTTTGGGGACGTCATATATATATATATATATATATATATATATATATATATATATATATATATATATAAGAAACATAAAGAGAAATGAAACATAACACAATTTAATATGAAATTACAAGGCACATTCACTTGGTCCTTTTTATTTCTAATTTATCTCTTTATGCTACGTTTGAATTGAAATAATGAAGGTAGGAATAAAATGATTCATTCTTATGGAATGAAAAAAATTGTGTTTGGTTGCGATTGGAATGGATTGTATTTCTCTCAAATTTATTCTCTGTGAAGGGATAGTATAGAATAATTCATTCCAATTAGAATAGAATGAATCATTTCATTCTTTATTTTATTCTTTTAATCCAAACATAGCATAAACAATATACGGGGAAGGGATTTTAAAATATCAAAGAAGCTCTAGAGTTAGTGCATTACTAGGCTGATCACTTTTCAACTCTTGCACCACAGATTTAGATTTAGCCAGACTGGTTCTAATATATGGTGATAAAAATAATATAAAGAGAAAATCCGCGGTAAAAAAAGAAAATGTATTTATCAATCAAGAGATAGAAGTTCCTCACATTTCGATAGCTAAGTAAGAATAAAGCTATTGAGTGACCATTAATTAGACGTGTTTTGGATAGTTTGTATGATATTATATGATAAATTAAAAAAATTGATATTTTTACAATACTTTTGAACATTATCATATGAAAAGTGTCGCTATATATTTATAGCGACAATGAAAATCGCCGCTATAAAATCTATAGCGATACTTTTCATGTAATAATATTATTTTCTATTGTAAATTTATCAATTTTTTAAATTAAACCCGCATGATAATATATGCAAATAATAAAGTACTATTTGCTTTTTGCACCAAGTCTTTGGTACTAAATTTGTGCATGGAAAATGATTTTACGCGCTGGTAACAAGTGCAAGAGTTTATTAACCTTTTGGTGATCAAGTTGTTAATTAGTAAAGAAAGAAATGTTTTATGCAAACCATATTTTAGTATTTTGCTAAATAATGTGACTCCTCCAAAATAGGTATACACAACTTATTTTGAGTCGTCAAATATATGGTAGAAAAATTAAATACAAACTTCCTTATACAATACAATAAAAACGTAGCTGAGAGTTTTAACATGAATATTGTCTAGTAGACAATATCCAAACTCAAATGGAGTCCTTATTACAATTATTATCACACTATTTTATAAGATAGTGAGGATTACTACAGCCACCATCTCGGACCGTCACTCCATTTCCTGACTAATCCCGGCTACGTTCTTATTTCCTGAAGAGAACAATGAAAATAAAAGGGTGAGCTCAACTAGCCCAGTAAGAAATATTATGATTTAGATAATGCAGAATAAATTATCATTAGCCTTCAACACTGTTAAACTGATAGAATATAATAAACAACAAGTTTAACTGCAGCGGAACAAGCAATCCATTAGAAGAGTCAATTAGAACATTATATCTACTATCTTCTATGATTTAAGAGTTTATCATCAATTTTATTGATGTGACTCAGCTCAATAATTAATCCACATCACTGAATTATCCATGCACTACGGGCCAAGGATATTCATTAGTATCACATCTACGAAATATCCATGCACTACGGGTCAAGGATATTCGTGTTATCACCAATGGTCACGATCATGCCAACAACTTTTCATCAATGCACTACGGGCCAATGAGAACTTTTACCACATCATTTGTAACATTACAGATCATGATTATACCGAATAATCCCTGGTCATAATCATACCAATCAACAGTCCATCTATGCACTACGGGCCAAAGATGACTTTCATCACAATATAAGCATTAGGAAGATGACAATGATATAAGAATTCAATTAAATGAGAACAATGATAAATTTTAAAGATTTATAATTCAATTTATCCAGAATTAAATAATGTCCAAATTGTCAACATGATATTGCTTTGTGGAGTAAAATTCAAGAATAATATTGTATCAAAAATAATTTAGACAGAAAAGAAATCAATTTTTGTCATGAATACTACACCGGGTGAATAGTACCCCATGAATATTACTTCAGGAATAGTACCCCGTGAATAGTACTTGTAGACACTCGAAATTTCGTTTTCTTGTTACTAACTATGTAGGAGGACAAAATCGTCTTTTTCACATTCTAGAGATAACCCTGGAAGACCACAACATCAATTTCAACCCCGGAAATAGCCCCGGAAGATCCAGTTTTCAACCCCGGAGATAACCCCAGAAAATCAGTTTCTAACCCCGGAGATAACCCCGAGAAAATCAGTTCAAAGCCCGAAAATAACCCCGAGGGATCAAGTTCAAAGCCTGGAGATGATCGTAGGAGGTCAAGCCAACCTCAGAGGTAACCCTGAGGATAGTCAAAGTCAACATTATGTCAACCTCAGAGATAACCCTGAGAAAAGACTGCTACAACTGTGCGAAAACCGGAGATAACCTTGGGAGGGGCAAAATGGTCATTTTTCCAACTCGATTTCAACTCACATCAAATACACTCATTTCAACTCAAATTGCTTTAATAGAAGCCCCACAAGAACCATATCTTAACTTTCGAGCGCAAACTATGCAAAACGGCTCAACGGACTACCTTACAAAAATCTAGAAATGCCATTTCGGTCATGGACCCATCTTCCCAGAATCAAAAAAGGACAAATCATATGTCATTATCGTAGCTCTCGGAAAAAACTTTCCGAAATGGTATGGCACGCTTCCATCGGACTCCCAGATTGAAAGTTATTAAGGTTCGAGCGAGCAAGTAGCGTTGTCTGAAATGCTGCGCCAGAAGACCCCAAATTTTTAAATAAAAGGAATTTCCTTTATTTATTATTTTGAAATAGTAAGGGTTGATTTGATTAATGTGGATAGTTAAGGGTTAAATACATAAATATTTCAAAATAAGCAAGTGGTTATTAAATATTCATTGTTGTTTGGGAATATTCGTTTGGTCGTGGAATATTAAATGCTTGTCGGGGAATATTATTCGCATTGACGCCGCGACCATGTGTGGGCCCCATGCGAAAAGCGATTGGATGAAGAAAACGACAAATATAAGTTGTTTTTAAATAAGCAGGCGTAGTTATTACAGAATTATCTTGTTGGAATACCGGTGGTTAAAACACACTAATACGCGTTGTTGAGCAGAAGAGCACACCAGTATTGCACCAATTATTGATTCTTACGTAAGAAGGCACTACTCAATAATGGTTACGATGAATTCTTCAAAGATTTTATTGAGTTAATAATTTGCGTTGATATTTTATATTCTTTGTTGTTTCAATAATTGTCATTACACAAGTATTTTTCATTATCGAAGTAATAATTCATATTATATCGAATAATATTATTAGATAACATTATTGGCAATGTCTAGAAAGTTACATCTAAGGAGAGGTTTGGTCACCTAATTGCGGCGCCCAAGAAGAAGAAATTCTTATTGGAAAGCCCTCTTTCCCTGAGGCGCCTGGTCATCAATATTGTGATTCGTAATATTATTTGTGAATAATTAATTATTGATTTATATGATGAGGAAAATATTGATTTTATGTGGATATAGATGGAGAAAATTTTAAAATGACAATTGTTGAAAATTAATATTTTATCTTTTTCTCGATAAAATAATTCATTTAAATATATTATTTTAATAATATATTAATGTGATATATTTTTACAACTTAATGTGGGATATATGAGTATACGAGGAGGAAGAGTATTTTTGTTGCAATAAATGTTTAAAACATGTTAAACATGTCGGTGGACCCCATTTATTGACTAAAATTTGATTATAGCACGTAAAATTGCCCGTTTGTGGATTTTTGGTCAATTTTGATTGGAATTGGAAAAACTTTCTTTCTGCAAAGTTGTAGAGAATTGAATTTCCTATAAAACTGCAAGATTCGAATTTTTTGATGAAAGGGCTATTTATTATGAATTATTGAAGTTCAAAGTTCAAATAATTGATTTTGGAAGTTTAAAATATTTAAAATTAGAAAACGTTTTTCTTTTTTTTTCTAGAAGGTGGCATGTGTTTGATGGCTGAAATCAGATTCTAGACATGTGTAGAAAATAATATAATTATATTATTAATTTATTAAATTTTCTCTTTTTGGTGTTCTAAGCAATTTCCTATAAATAGGGTCTTGGGTTAGAATTGAAAATCACACCGTAAATGAAGTTTTCTCTCTATATTATCGAGCGTATTCTTGTGAGTATTTTGAGTATACTTTGAGTATTGCTATACGGTGCAAGTCCAAGTCATAGCCTTATATATCAGGTGTTTAAATTTAGAAATCTTGATATTTCGAGGTAAGGGATATTATTTTTTCGTAATGATATTATTTCTTCAATATCATTATATTGAAATGTTGATCCAAGTTTTATCAAATTTGGAACTTTTTCATGTATGGGTTACTTATTCATGGGTTACTTATTCATGAGTTACTATTCACGAGTTCTTATTCATGAGTTCTTATTCATGAAGTTACTATTCACGAAAGTACTATTCATGAAGCGTGAAGATGTTTTTGTGGAATTTCTATCTTTTGGTGTTGGAGTTACTATTCACGTATCAAGACTATTATTCACGATATCTGACACTATTCACGATATCTAGATTTATTCAATCGAAAAATAAAATTTCTTCTTTTCGTCTCAAAACATCTATTTCGGATACTAACTCGATTGTATCCATGTTTTGATCATTCTTGAATTTTACACCACTATGATTATTTTTTGAGGTATTTTTTGGCGTGGATAAAACAAAGTCACGAATCCTTAATCCTTAATCCTTGTCATTTTGTTTCTTTGGATTCGTTTCTTTAAAAATATTTTTCATCATCTTGGTCTTAAAAGATGAATGATTTCGAAGAATATCTTTGGCTTTGTAGTGCAAAAGATGAGCAGTGTTGAGATGAACATGACCGATTGATTAATATCTTTGGCTCAGTAGTGCAAAGATGAGCAGTGTTTAAATGAACATGATTAATCGATGAATATCTTTGGCACTGTTTGTGGCAAAGATGAATATTTGATTCAGATGTATATTGATTGATGTTACTGAGGATAAAATATTGATGATGAACTATTAAATTCATAGATTATAGTAGATTTCATTCTTCACGTAACTCTTCTATGAATTATTATTCAATGCGAATATTGATTTAAAATTTGTTGTCTATTGTATTCTATCGATTTTTCCTGTTGAAGACTAACGATAATTTGTTGTATATTATCTTAGTCATAATATTCTTTATTGAGTTAGTTGAGCTCACCCTTTTTTCTTTTTGTTCCATTTTTCTCGTGGAGGCGAGAATATAGCGAGTACGTAGAGTCTGGGTATGGAATGAAGGTTCTAGAGAGAGTTGTTTAGTAGTCTCACCATTTTGTAAAATAATGAATCAATAATTATGATGGGGATTTATTTGCGTGTGGATATTATCTAGATGGCAATATCTCGTATTTAAACTCAAAGTTTATATGTTGTAATAATAAAGTTGTAGTTATTTACGTACCATGTATTTGGCGACTCAGAAATGGGTTGGATGGAATGGACCTATTTTGGGGCGTCACAATTGGTATCGAGCTTAGGATATGATCTCTGGCGGAGATCGGGGAATAGAACTAGGAAGGAGAGACGAGTAAATCCTTCGCTAGTGTGTCCTACCTAAGCTTATTTGTTAGTTGTAAGTCAAGTATATAGGGATATTATGTGATATATTGATTTCCTTAATTAACCCTTATTTTATGACAAGATTTGAGAATGTCGATCGAGAATATTAATGGTGGAGTAAATGAGGACAGTGGAGATGCTGTACTCACCAAAGAGGAGAACGTGCAACAGTGGCAATGTTCCTCCCTGTGAACAACACCACCGAAAGCGAGATGAGGAATGAGGGGATGTTTAGAAGTTTTTGCGGTTCATGCAAAATCGCAGACGAGGAGACTCGTGTTCAAAATCTGAGGAGGAAATGATAGCAATTCACGGGTGGTCACTGACAAGCGATTCAAAAGTTGGGACCACGAATTCGGGAAAGCCGGATCCGATTAAAGGCGAGGCGTGGGTCAAACAAATTACCAAGATATTCGATGTCTTGGGATGCACGGAGGAACAGAAAGTTCCATTCGCCACCTTTATGTTCCGTGGCGAGGCGATTCATCGGTGGGAATCGTGAAGCGTACTCCATCCATTTTCGACTCAAAGATGTCATGAGAGACGTTTGAAGCAGTTCAATGACAAGTACTTCCCCGAAAGTATTCGTCTATATGAAGGAAGTGGAGTTTATTAGACTAGAAGAGAATAACATGGCGGTGTCCCAAAGACGAGGCGAAGTTCGCGGAGTTATCCAGTTTGCACCTCATTTGGTGGAGAATGAGGAACGTATAATTGACACGGATGTTTCGAGAGGTTTGAAACCCGACATACGTCGAGATCTCATTTCTCATAAATTTTTTCTCTATTATTGAGGATGTTGTCAATGCAGGGCTCGGTTGTTAGAAGCGAGATAACGAGTACGTTCAACCGAGGGACCATAACCAGGATCATATCAAGAAGATAGCGATCATCGAATAACGATAACCAACGGAGAAAGAAGAATCTGACAAAGGCGGTAACCACTCTGGTGGTAATCGTGGCCATGAAAATAGAAGAAAGCGAGTCGGGAGGAGATTTTAAAAGAGGAGATTCAACAACGACCATGTGAAGACGTCGCGCGCAGAGAGCAACTAGTTTTAAGGGAGGAGAAGCGACCACCGGTCGTATGTTATAAATGCGGAAAGAGGGGATATCGGTCCAAACCGCCCACAACAGTTTAAGGTATGCTATAATTGTGAAAAGAAGGACATATCACTCGAGATTATGACGATATCAAAACCCATCCAATGGAATGGTGACTCAAAAGGATGTCCCAGAAAAAGTCAAAGTCAGCGGTTCTGGAAGAGCGTTTGTCGTGGCCGGTCAAAATACTGAGGAACCCGAACGAAATTAGCACTGGGTTAGTTAATTATAAATTCTTGCGAAGTTTATACCTTACTAGATATCTGGTTCTACCCATTCTTTATCTCTCTTGCTTGCGTTCAACGTTTGAACTTGACTACGGAGAAATTAAACTTTGACCTATCTGTGGAGACTCCATTAGGAGAAAATTTCATTACATCCGTTATTTAAAAATCTTGCTTGATTCAAGTTGGCACTATCACATTTACTCGTTAACCTTATTTCTATAGAGATATTTGCTTTTGATGTGATTTTAAGGTTAACTACTCATCATGCCAAAATTGATTACTTTCGTAAGGTTGTTAGTTTTCATATTCCTAAGCAACCTCTGTTATTCAATTCAAGCAATCAAACCATTGTAATCAAACATTTTCATATCAAGCCATGAAGTCATTCGTTTATTACGGATGTCAAGTTTTCTTAGTCCATGTTATGGATTTGAATAAAGACACGTCGATTTGAATAATATTCTTGTTGTTATTGATTTTTCCCGACGTATTTTACGAAGAATTTCTTGGCTTACTCCCAAAGTTCGATATTAAATTTTGTATCGACTTTGAACCTAAGACAAAATTCATTTCTAAAATCTCATATCGAATGGCTCTATTGAACTTGAGGAGTTAAAAATTCAACTATAAATTTGGTACTGAGCCTTTATCTTGTGACTTCCTTTGTGGAATTCAAAGCCGACTCTCTGTAGGGGACGTCATATTAGATGCGATAGTAAAATGATAGGTGTCATTGTGACGTCTTTATCCAAGATTGGGATATGAGTCACGATTGAGAGCAACCTAAGTCAAGAATCGAAATACGTAGCTTTTTAAGCTTAGTTGGTTATTATCGGAGATTCGTGGAAGGATTTTCTTGAATCGCTACTCCGTTAACTTAGCTGACTCGAAAAGATACAAAATTCGTATGGAGCGAAGAATGCGAGAAGATTTTCCAAGAGCTCAAGAGGCGACTCTTTTTGGCACATATTCTAACCATACCATCTTGGAAAAGCGAACGTGGTAGCTGACGCGTTGAGTAGAAGATTATATGCGGGAACGAAAAGTGCGATGATGTCAAGTATACGATAGAGCTAACTTTAATAGAAAAAGTTAAGGTTGCTTTCAAGCCCACCCAGGAGGAGGTCGATGCGTATGAAGAAGAAAGTACAAGAAGGAGCAATTCTAAGGCGAGAATTGATGAAGAAGGAATACTTGAGTCCACTCTAGACTTTGTGTTCCTAACGACTCGATTTGAAGTACAAGATTATGATGGAGGCACACAACACGCCATTTGCAATTCATCTCGGAAGTACTAAAATGTATCGTGATCTTGACATACATTTTGGTGGAACAATATGAAGAGAGAGATTGCAAAGTTTATCTCGATGTGTTTAACTTGCTAGCGTGTAAAGACGGAGCATCTTGTACCTAAGGGTCCGTTGCAACCACAACCACTTGAGATTAGGAATGGAAGTGGGAACACATTACTATGGATTTCGTTACGGGTCTTCCTACGGTTTCTCAAGGCATCAATGCTATTTGGGTTATTGTTGATAGATTAACCAAGTCCTTTCATTTCTTACCGATACGAGAGACTTATTCCCTTGAACGTCTTTCTCGTATGTACGTAAATGAGATTGTGAGATTGCATGGCATGCCAGTATCCATAGTTTTAGATCGTGACCCAAGATTCACTTCATGATTTTGGGTTAGCTTGCAAAAAGCTATGGGCACGAATTTACGATTCAGTTTGGCATACCATCCTCAAACGGATGGGCAATCAGAAAGGACTACTCAAACTCTTGAAGATATATTAAAACTCTCGTGTCCTAGATTTCAAAGGAAGTTGGGATAAGTACTTGCCATTGGTGGAATTCTCATACAACAATAGTTATTAAACAAATATAGGCATGGTTCCATTCAAGCATTATATGGACAAAATGTCGTTCTCCAATATGTTGGGATGAGGTGGGTGAAGCAACATTGTTGGGACCCGAAAGTTAAGACGATAACTCTAGAAAAGATCCAAATGATTCGACAACGATATACAAGCGGCACAAGATCGACAAAAGAGTTATGCGGATCTTCATCGAAAGGACGTGGAATTTAATGTAGGGGATCATGTATTATTGCGAGTTGCTCCATGGAAGGGAGTTACAAGATTTGGGAAGAGAGGAAAGCTCAATCCACGATTTATTGGTCCATTTCAAATTCTTGACCGAGTAGGAAATGTAGCCTATAGACTTGCGTTACCTCGAGTATGTCTCGTGTTCATAATGTGTTTCACATATCTCGTATTTCGTAAATATGTGAAAGACCCGAACCACGTTATAGAAGTTAGAACCAGGACGAGATAATAGAAGACTTAACGTATGATGAGGAGGTACTGTCAAGATTTTGGATAGGAAGAAGCATGTCCTACTACGCATGAAAGGTTATACCACAAGTTAAAGTTTTGTGGAAGAATCATGCTATAGAGGAAATGACACAGGAATTGGAAAGCGGAAATGAAAGCGAGGTATCCTCACCTTTTGAAACACAGTCGTGACGTCAATTTCGAGGACGAAATTTCATAAGGAGGGAGGTTGTAAGACCGAAATTTTTTAAATAAAAAGGAATTTCCTTTATTTATTATTTTGAAATAGTAAGGGTTGATTTGATTAATGTGGATAGTTAAGGGTTAAATACGCAAATATTTTAAAATAAGCAAGTGGTTATTAAATATTCATTGTTGTTCGGGAATATTCGTTTGGTCGTGGAATATTAAATCTTTTGGGAATAATATTAAATACTGCGGTAGCTAAACCATGTGTGGGCCCCATAACGGAAAGCGATTGGATGAAGAAAACGACAAATATAAGTTGTTTTTAAATAAGCCAGCGTAGTTATTCCGATTAAATATTGTTGGAATACCGGTGGTTAAAACACACTAATATATCTGGCGTTGTTGAACAGATTGCTGCAGTATTGCACCAATTATTGATTCTTACGTGAAGAAGGCACTACTCAATAATGGTTACGGTAATTCTTATTCAATATTTTATTGAGTTAATAATTCTTTGCGTTGATATTTTATATTCTTTGTTGTTTCAATAATTGTCATTACACAGTATTTTTTCATTATCGAAGTAATAATTCATATTATCCGAATAATATTATTAGATAACATTATTGGCAATGTCTAGAAAGTTACATCTAAGGAGAGGTTTGGTCACCTAATTGCGCGCCAAGAAGAAGAAATTCTTATTGGAAAGCCCCCTTTCCTGAGGCGCACGGTTGTCAATATTGTGATTCGTAATATTATTTGTGAATAATTAATTATTGATTTATATGATGAGGAAAATATTGATTTTATGTGGATATAGATGGAGAAAATTTTAAAATGACAATTGTTGAAAATTAATATTTTATCTTTTTCTGATAAAATAATTCATTTAAATATATTATTTTAATAATATATTAACGGTGATATTTTTACAATGAATGTGGGATATATGAGCATACGAGGAGGAAGAGTATTTTTGTTGCAATAAATGTTTAAAACATGTTAAACATGTCGGTGGACCCCATTTATTGACTGAAATTTGATTATAGCCTGTAAAATTGCCCGTTTGTGGATTTTGGTCAATTTTTATTTGGAATTTGGAAAAACTTTCTTCTGCAAAGTTGTAGAGAATTGAATTTCCTATAAAAACTCGCGAGATTCGAATTTTTTGATGAAAGGGCTATTTATTATGAATTATTGAAGTTCCGAAGCTCCGAAATAATTGATTTTTGGAAGTTTAAAATATTTAAAATTAGAAAAACGTTTTTTCTTATTTTTTTCTAGAAGGTGGCATGTGTTTGATGGCTGAAATCAGATTCTAGACATGTGTAGAAAATAATATAATTATATTATTAATTTATTAAATTTTCTGTTTTGGTGTTTTAAGCAATTTCCTATAAATAGGGTGTTTAGGTTAGAATTGAAAATCACACCAGAAACTGAAGTTTTCTCTCTCTATATTATCGAGCGTATTCTTGTGAGTATTTTGAGTATACTTTGAGTATTGCTATACGGTGCAAGTCAAGTCATAGCTTTATATCAGGTGTTTCAATTTAGAAATCTCGATCTTTCGAGGTAAGGGATATTATTTTTTTGTAATGATATTATTTCTTCAATATCATTATCTTTGAAATGTTGATCCAAGTTTTTATCAAATTTGGAACTTTTTCATGTATGGGGTTACTATTCATGGGTTACTATTCATGAGTTCTTATTCACGAGTTACTTATTCATGAGTTCTTATTCACGAGTTACTATTATTCACGAGTACTATTCACGTAAGCGTGAAGATGTTTTTGTGGAATTTCTATCTTTTGGTGTGGAGTTACTATTATTCACGTATACGGACTATTCACGATATCTGGCACTATTCACGATATCTGATCTTATTCAATAGAAAAATAAAATTTCTTCTTTTCGTCTAAAACATCTATTCGGATACTAACTCGATTGTATCCATGTTTTGATCATTCTTGAATTTTACACCACTATGATTATTTTTGAGGTATTTTTGGACGTGGATAAAACAAAGTACTAATCCTTAATCCTTAATCCTTATCATTTTGTTTCTTTGGATTCGTTTTTAAAAAATATTTTTCATCATCTTGATCTTAAAAGATGAATGATTTACGAAGAAGAATATCTTTGGCACTGTAGTACAAAGATGAGCAGTGTTGAGATGAAACATGACCGATTGATTAATATCTTTTGGCTTTGTAGTGCAAAGATGAGCAGTGTTTAAATGAACATGATTAACTAATGAATATCTTTGGCTCAGTAGTGCAAAGATGAATATTTGATTCGGATGTATATTGATTGATGTTACTGAGGATAAAATATTGATGATGGGTATTATTAAATTCATAGATTATAGTAGATTTCATTCTCTACGTAACTCTTACTATGAATTATTATTTCCGCTGCTAATATTGATTTAAAATTTGTTGTCTATTGTATTCTATCGATTTTTCCTGTTGAAGACTAACGATAATTTGTTGTATATTATCTTAGTCATAATATTCTTTCTTGAGCTAGTTGAGCTCACCCTTTTCCTTTTTGTTCCATTTTTCTCGGGAGGTGAGAATATAGCGAGTACGTAGTCTGGGGTATGGAATGAAGGTTCTAGAGAGTTGTTTAGTAGTCCTCACCATTTTGTAAAATAATGAATCAATAATTATGATGGGGATTTATTTGCGTGTGGATATTGTCAGATGGCAATATCTCGTATTTAAACTCAAAGTTTATATGTTGTAATAATAAAGTTGTAGTTATTTCGCACCATGTGTATTTGGCGACTCGAATGGGTTGGATGGAATGGACCTATTTTGGGGGCGTCACACACGCATTACCGAGACGTGGGACCCACATTGCCGGGGCACCATGGGCGGCCAGCAGTACACTTTGATAGCCCCCCTCTATAAATAGAGGGCATGGGGTGTCCATATTTGCAAGAGAAAAAGGCGAGGAAACCCTGTCAAATTTGTTATGTACACACCCTAAACTGAGTGCTTTCTCATTTTAAACACTTGTGAGCTCACATATAGCTACTATTTGTACTGGCAGGAGCCGAGTGTTCATCCACTTAAATGTATAGAAGTCTTCTTTGGCAGCCCACTGTAAGCCTTCTTACACACTTTGAAGCCTTTCTCTTCATCTTTGCATACACCATTCTTCACGTTGAGATTCGTGTTGCGTGTGTATGCCTGGACTTTGGTCCGTGGTTTTATTTCAGTTTGTATATACATATATATGGACTAAAATTATCGAGTTATGCCTCGATTGAGCCTAGACTTATGTCTGGAGTGTTTATTTGTTTTCGTATATATATATATATATATATATATATATATATATATATATATATATATATCGTATGTGTCGAACTACATTCGATGAGCCTAGACTTACGTCTGGAGCGTTTATTTGCTTTTATATATATATACTTATATATATGAACTGTGTGTCGAACTTTGTTCGATGAGCCTGGATTTTACATCCGGAGCATTTACTTCTTTAATATATATATATATATATATATATAGATACTTATATATATTAACTGTTGTCGGACTTTGTTCGATGAGCTTAGACTTACGTCTAGAGCGTTTATTTGCTTATATAAATATATATATATACACACACTTATCTATATGAACTGTGTGTCAAACTTTGTTCGATGAGCCTGAATTTTACATCCGGAGCATTTACTGCTTTAATATATATATATACTTATATATATATTACTGCATTGTCGACTTTGTTCGATGAGCTTCGATTTTACATCCAAGTGCATTTATCTTATATATATATATATATATTTACTTTTCCTCCACTTTGGATTTTATTTACAGTAGCGGTTGATAGCTTTTTCTGACTTTATTTACATTTCCGATCCCCATGGAGGTGCTTGGTGGTGGTGATCATGTCTATATATATATACAACTTTTTATATATATACCGCCATCGCTTTTATATCAATTCATGCATCATGTGAGCCTAGGAATCATGTGATCATGATTCAACCCTCTTTGGATCTAGATTCGGTTCCGTGATGGAAATTTTTAGCTGTAAGTAGCTTGTAAATTTATTCACGGTGTTTGGATTTCCTCAGATGGTTTTCATGCCCACGAGGAGTTCGGCACTGCTTTGTACATTATTTTCTCTAATATGCTTTGCATCTCGAAAATTAAAAGCAATTAAGCCGAACATTTAATAAAATGGAAGTGTAAAAGGTCTCAATTATTATTGAGCATAAGGGTTTGAAAAACCTCTTTTATAAAACATCACTGCCATATCTTGTCTAAAACTGAATTTTTACATAAATTCAAACCCTATGTATATAGGTGCGAACGAGGCCTCGCACTACTTCCAAATAACAGCACATTGACCCACACACACACACATATTCATATAATAATTTCTTGAAAAGTGGCGGTCACCGTGGTAACAAGGATGTCGGGGGGTGCCTAACATTTTCCCTCCGCATAAGCAAGTCCCCGAACCTTAATGAATCTCGGTTTCACCGACCTGTTTAGCAGTGTCACATCACTGGGTCAATGTGCAAACCTTTTCTCGGTTGTGTTGGTACAACCATATAAAAAACCAACTGGCGACTATTACAATCAAATCGTTGACATATAAATGTCGGACCTTTTCACAACTTATTTTTTCAAACAAATCTCACCTAATATGAGAACACCAAAAAACAAGAACAGAAAGGGACAAATAAAAATCCCGACGTCGAGGATTGGTCATTCATATTTTCTTCATCCTTCGGCATGAAGAATCGTTAACCACTGGAATTATCCACTAATTCCCCTTGTTCATTAATTTGAAAACGTTCTTTGTGCGCTATTGGGCCCTCACGGATTTCCATAGTCATGAGCGTGGGTTCTGGTTGTTGATCAGTCTTGACAGTGTACCCACTTGTGATCCCCTCTTCTTCTAGCTCAGCCTCCGTAGGTTGGTCAAGTTGTACATTGACATTGCCCTCAACACTTTGGTGAGACTCATCGCCTTCTCCTCGAGTATTCACCGTGCACTGCTCCCCTTCTTCATCGTCGAGATCAATTATGACTGGTAGATTGCATTGCGGTGGATTTGTGATGGCATTGACGAGTTGCCCCAATTGATTCTCAAGGCTTTGCACTGCGGCTTCTTGGCTTGCCATCTGAACCTCATTTCTCTCAATAAAGTTGGTGAGAAGCTCTTCAAGCATGTTCTCTTCCTCTTGAGCTGAGTACTCTGAAAAGTTGTCGTTGGGTCGAGACGTAAATTTATATTGCGGCGGAGACTGATAGTCAAACTGAGAGGCATGATTCGGATCATGATATGGCTCTTGACTGTAGCCCCATGAGTTTGGATAACCCTGGCAGTTTGGATGATAGGGAATCAATTCAAAGTCAGCTCGTTCCTGACAGTAGGCATTCAGAGTGGACTGACACTCAAGATTGTCAGAAAACCTCAAGGCATTAGCAATTCGAAGTTGCAATTTCTCGAGTCCTTCTTCCGAGCTTGGTTGTGTGGTCCCCTCATAAGGCCATTGATAACATTGATCGTCCATAATCTGTAAACTTAAAAACAAAAAGAAAGGAAGATCAAACAAATAAAAGAAATATATATATATATATGCGTTCGAAGTAAGACTAAATTGATTGAAATCAATATTGGACAATATTAGAATAATAGTTCCCCGGCATAGGCGCCAAAAACTTGTTGGTCGAAAAACCAATCACTAAACACGCGTAAGTATACGCGGTCTAACAAGTAATACAGTGATAAGGAGTGTGTCGTACCCACGAGGAACTATGACTAATATTTACCAAGTACTGACTATTTATCGTTAAAGTCTTATTCGAACAGCAGTAAATTTTAGTGTGATTAATCTAGTTAAAACTAATTAACAAAGCAAGTAAATGGATAACGAATGGTAATCTATAGAATTACAAGCTAAGGTCACAACTTCACCCCACACAGGCATTCTGTCGAACACCTGGCGTGCTATATTTCATCAAACTAGCTACCCTTCTCTCTTTGGTCTTAATGGTCACGACAATTTGTCGACCGAGAACACACAGGTGCCTATGCACCTCTGTCAAGGTATGCACAAACATATCCTCTCTAGGTCCACCCAAAAGGGAATAGAACAGAAAAGAACGTCCAAGCTAGATACAATCCTACATATGTCTATGCGAATTAATCATAACAAGGATTTAAGCATAAGTTCTCTATTAGGTCACACGTGGCGCGCAGATATATATCTATTCTACGCACAACTTATGTAGTCGAAACCTACAATCACATGCCAATATATTTAGGTGTAAATCTATAATTCTTCTGTCGATATCATGTAGATTACCAAAATCATCACTAATATCTTAGCAAGAATCATTAAGCACAAATATATTAAACTAAATCATATGGTGCCAACTAAAGAGATAAGACAGTCAATTTAAATAACAAAGAAGTCCATTATAACCTTAGAGCCAATATTCAGTTCATAGCTATTGAACAAAATACAAGTAGCAATAAAGATAACATTTATAGAATACAAAATTAGAGAAAACAAATGGATAAGAGGAAACTCTGTCAAAGCCCTTCAATCTCCACGCATTAATCTCAAATCAAGCTTTCCAATCTGTGTCGCTCATTACTCTTGTCGCTCCAAAGAAATAACAGACTTCTCCCTAATCTACCTAACCTATATTTACAGACATCAACTAAGGGAAAGAAAGAGAAATTACATAACAAAACTAATATAAGCTAAAACTATCAAAAATATGATATATGATGTCTGATAATGAGTTGTAGTGCCTCTCATGTGTTATATACGCCTCCTTTCATTCGCCAGGTCAAACCAAGGCTTTTGCTTTGAGTCCACAGGAGGTGTGGCATGGCATGTGAATAATAAACTATATGGGTGGCGCTACAGCGCCACATTAGTTTGCAAAAACCGGAGCTCGCGCTGCGGCGTGAGTCTATAAAGGGATAGTGGCGTTGCGGCGTGGAGCTGACGTCAACAAGGTATATGAGGTGGCACCGCGGCGCGAGACTAACACTGGGCATTGGCGCTGCGGCGCCAATGTATAGAAAATGATCGTTTTGCCCCTGAATGCTAGAAAACACCTGATAAGCCATGTATTGCATCGATTAAGCAGAATAATGCTATAATCATATAAAACTATATAAAATCTATGAATTCAGACAATTATTTAAGTCATTAAGTATTCGATTCGCGGGTATAAATCCCACTCATCAAATACCCCCAAACTTAAGTCTTTGTTTGTCCTCGAGAAAACTAACTAACACAACACTAATAATAAAACACACGCGAAAGAAAAATAAAAATGTATAGTAGTATCATGACTTCAAAGCTTGATCAGAGCTACTCCCAGAGAATAGGGCAAACACAGATATGAATAAGGGTTCATTCAATTTCAAGCATAAGTCTGTATTCGATCCATTCTATGTGTGTGTGTGGAGACCAACCGTCCTAACTAATCATAACTCAAATAAGTTCGCACAGTCGATTGTTAATACCAATAATGCACACTCCGCAACTTAAACATTCAACAAGCATTAAGAATAAGACGTAAGTACAGGAAAAGATCAAAAGACTCTAGCATGACGACAGTAAAATCTGACTCGGACAATCCTTAATTACCTTAGGCTATTCAGAACTACCCATGAATGAGCTTTTGATCAGTGACTCCCAAGCCAGACTACTTTAGGGAACTAGGTGTAGAACACCCCTATGAATCTAATAACTCGAGCAGTAAAGGCCACGTAGTCAACATAAGCCAACTGAGACTTTACAACAAAAACGAAGATTATTTAGCGAGTGCATTTTATGCTCCATCTCGATATCGGTCCTGCGTTTATGGGCGAGTACGTTTTACGCTCCATCTCGACCCACCGCAAAACTTTCGATATAAACTCTTCTCTTCTATTTTTATTCTTATTTCATTCATTTTTTTATATATGTAAACATGCCAGAAACCAAGATCCAAAACTGTATAAACATCTAAGTCTTTTATTACCTTGTAAAAATGAAAGTTTATAAAAGTGAACAAACTCTCAAAGCAATAAACATGCGAACTAAATTCAAAAAAATAACTAGTTAACACAGTTGGTCGGTGCTTGCTAAGAAGGGCGGATCAATAACAGTCTAAACTCATCGATTGAACAACCCCTAGCTCATACATGCTTGACACGACTCTAAGAGATAGGCATAAATACTTGACGCTTGTCATCAGCCATAATAAAAAATTACTGATAACTATAACACCCTTGCTAAATAGCAGCTCAAAATAGGGTAAAAAGGCCATTCACATGACATAAACATCTAATCTGTATAAGCCCCAAAAAGATGGCTATAAACCACAATCATGCTGATAATAATCAAAGCATTAATAAAATGAAAACCAAAAATAGTTCATGGCATAATTAATAAAAATCCAAACATAATCCCGCAGTTCAAAATGACTGCACCACAAAACTGATAATAAAAACATAATAAAGTACTAAAGTATGCAATCCTAATCATGGCAGTACAAAAATAATAGATAATAGCCAAAACACCCCCCCCCCCAACTTGAGGTGAGCAATGCCCTCATTGCTAAACATAAAGCAATCGTATGCAAGAGGGCTTCCCTGAAGTTCGTTCACTCAACAGCGGTCTCGTCCTCGTCAGCCTCGGCGGGCGATGATGGTGGAGTGTATGGTGGGAAGACAGGCAGCTCTAGGAACTGTTATGGCGTGAACTCAACATTCTTGCCACAATAATCGGTGTAGATGCTCTGCATAGTATTCACTAGCACGACTGCATCTTTGCATCGTTATCTCACCCGCCTCGAGCCACTGCGACTATGTGCCTCATTGCCTCTCGTGCCTCGACATCATGTTTCTGATGCAGCAAGGTGAGGGACGCCATAATGTCGGTCAAGAGGCCCCTGCCCGTCAATTGGGTAGGCAGATTCAAGTTCATGCTCGCTCTGGCTCTCTGCTATAGGAGGAGGCGGTATGTAGAGGTCCATAGCCTTCGCCTCTGCGATGCGACTCTGCCCCGTCCCACACAATGAAGCGTGAGATCATCTGGTGGTCGATGATTTCCATGGGAGACAAGGCTATCTCTTCTGGCCCCCACTAAATACCTACCTGCTTGCACAATCGGGTGATCAAGGATGGATGTGGAAGTCCCGAAGCGACTGTGCTCTTGATTGCCTTTATAATGGACTCATTTATAAGAACCCCAACGTCCACGTTCAGGCCTGTGACAATAGCAAATAGGAGGATCGCCCTATCTTTGGTCACATCGCTCAGGTGTCGGGTAGGAATCATATTAGCACAGATGAAGCTGAACCACGCCTTCCCATAGCAACTGAGCGATAAAGAAGGGAAACTGGTCTTTTCACCCGTGTAGTCATTCTTTTTCCATGAAATCCCGGGCTTGCAGAGCCTCCTGATAATATCCTATAAGTCATAACTACGGAGTCCCGGCTCCATATAGTCCTTGCCCTCATAGTTGGGCGTGGAAAACAGTGCATTTATGTCTTGACTTCCAAACGCCACTAACTTTCCCCTAACTTGGACAACCACATCACCTTCGGCATTGGCGTTCGCATAAAACTCCCGAACCACGGATACAATGGCTGACCCGGGTGGTTTTGTGAAATGGGTCCATTGGCGCCCCAAAATCATGGCTAACAATTCGCCATCATTTTTCTTCGGCCTCAACCCCCGCTCAGGAATTAAATTTCGCGTGGCAAAGAGCTTTTGTAACGCTTCCATGCATCCTCGCTCACAAATTTGGCTCTATCCCATGCCGCTGGTGGTGCCGTGGACGATGATCCTCCCATGCTAAGGCGTTGCCTCTTTTGTGCCATGTCTAAATTTCAGTTGGGTTGGCTCAAACTCAGTCCCTAAGCAGTTCACTCTCTGTAGAAACGACCCTTGAAGTAATGCACAGAAAATTCCCAATGAAATCTGAGTGATTCTGAGCCAAAACAGCCCCAAATCAGCCTACTTTTTGGTTCAGGCAATTTGTCGAACACCTTATGTGCGTTCTTCAAAACCAACTTGGACAGCCTTAGTTTGAAAAGACTTTCCCCATATTTCCTTCAGCAGAAATCACACCAAAACACAGCAAGAAGAATAACACAATCCCACAATTTGAAATCAAAACAAAATTGACAAAATTTCCCAATTACCTTAAGTGAGAACCCTAGTTTGATCCCCTCTTTCTTCGCTTTGCACTGACTTGGGCTCTTGTAGGTTGTCTGAATTGCTCACTTGTGAGAATTTATGGACGAATGCTAAGTGTGTAGGAGAAATAAGGCGATTTTGGTGCTTGGGTGCTTGTGTGGGATTTTGGGGGTACTAGGGTGCTTGTGTGCTGCCGAGTTGGTTGGAGAAATAGTAGAGGCGTGGCCAACAGCTAGATCAAAAACTGCATTTAAAATCCAAAATCTCGATATCGTGGCTGTATTGCGATGGCTACTGCCCTTGTCAGGTGGTATTCTTATTATGAAAGTTAAAGTGAGGGGCATGGCTTGGTCTTGGTCTTGTGCCACGTAGCTACCCAAAGGTTGTTGTAAGGCCATGACCTTGAAGGAGAAGAAGCTAGGTATTAAACACTGGCGCTGTAGCTCGAATATTGGCGATGTGGCGTGAAGATGAAAAGTTAAACTTTTTGGACCCGACGCTGCGGCGCGGGTTGGAATACATTTGTTGGCGTCGCGGCGTGAATGCCATTTTCTGAAATTTTCTATCTGTTATCTGCATATGCCAAAACTAGTATAACAGAAAACACTACGAAGCAAATATGTATTATTACAAACAATATAACAACTAACTACAGAGTAAACTAGATATAGGTAAAGGAAAACAGATAAAATTTATACCGAGATGGGGGTGCCTCCCCACCAAGCGCTTGCTTTATAATCGTCAGCTTGACTATACCGACACCGTTCAATCCGACTCATAAGCGAAAATGACCATTTCATGCCGCCTATTCGTCAATTCCTTTGGAGTTTTGGCAGACATGGAGGATTGGTCATTCATGCTTTCTTCATCCTTCGGCACGAAGAATCATTCACCACTGGAATTATCCACTAATTCCCCTTTTTCATTAATTTAAAAACGTTCTTTGTGCGCTATTGGGCCCTCACGGATTTCCACAGTCGTGAGCGTGGGTTCTAGTTGTTGATCAGTCTTGACAGTGTACCCACTGGAGATCCCCTCTTTTTTTGCTCAGCCTCCGCAGGTTGGTCAGGTTGCACATTGACATTGTCCTCAACACTTTGGTGAGACTCATCGCCTTCTCCTCGAGTATTCACCGTGCACTGCTCCCCTTCTTCATCGTCGAGATCAATTATGACCGGTAGATTGAATTGCGGTGGATTTGTGATGGCATTGACGAGTTGCCCCAATTGATTCTCAAGGCTTTGTACTGTGGCTTCTTGGCTTGCCATCCAAACCTCATTTCTCTCAATAAAGTTGGTGAGAAGCTCTTCAAGCATGTTCTCTTCCTCTTGAGCTGAGTACTCTGAAAATCTGTCGTTGGGTCGAGACGCAAATTCATATTGCGGCGAAGACTGATAGTCAAACTGAGAGGCATGATTCGGATCATGATATGGCTCCTGACTGTAGCCCCATGAGTTTGGATAACCCTGGCAGTTTGGATGATAGGGAATCGGGTCAAAGTCAGCTCGTTCCTGACAGTAGGCATTCTGAGTGGACTGACACTTCAAGATTGTCAGAAAACCTCAAGGCATTAGCAATTTGAAGTTGCAATTTCTCGAGTCCTTCTTCCGAGCTTGGTTGTGTCGTCCCCTCATAAGGCCATTGATAACATTGATCGTCCATAATCTGTAAACTTAAAAACAAAAAGAAAGGAAGATCAAACAAATAAAAGAAATATATATATGTACGTTCGAAGTAAGACTAAATTGATTGAAATCAATATTGGACAATATTAGAATAATAGTTCCCCGGCAACGGCGCCAAAAACTTGTTGGTCGGAAAACCAATCACTAAACACGCGCAAGTATACGCGGTCTAACAAGTAATACAGTGATAAGGAGTGTGTCGTACCCACGAGGAACTATGACTAACATTTACCAAGTACCGACTGTTTATCGTTAAAGTCTTATTCGAACAACAGTAAATGTTAGTGTGATTAATCTAGTTAAAACTAATTAACAAAGCAAGTAAATGGATAACGAATGGTAATCTATAGAATTACAAGCTAAGGTCACAACTTCACCCCACACAGGCATTCTGTCGAACACCTGGCGTGCTATGTTTCATCAAACTAGCTACCCTTCTCTCTTTGGTCTTAATGGTCACGACAATTTGTCGAACGAGAACACACAGGTGCCTATTCACCTCTGTCGAGGTATGCACAAACATATCCTCTCCAGATCCACCCAAAAAGGAATAGAACAGAAAAGAACGTCCAAGCTAGATACAATCCTACACATGTCTATGCGAATTAATCATAACAAGGATTTAAGCATAAGTTCTCTATTAGGTCACACGTGGCGCACATATATATAACTATTCTACGCAAAACTTATGCAGTCGAAACCCACAATCACATGCCAATATATTTAGGTGTAAATCTACAATTCTTCTGTCGATATCATGTAGATTACCAAAATCATCACTAATGTCTTAGCAAGAATCATTAAGCACAAATATATTAAAACAAATCATATGGTGCCAACCAAAGAGATAAAACAGTCAATTTAAATAACAAAGGGATCCATTATAACCTTAGAGCCAATATTCAGTTCATAGCTATTGAACAAATTATAAGTAGCAATAAAGATAACATTTATATAATATAAAATTAGAGAAAACAAATGGATAAGAGGAAACTCTGTCAAAGCCCTTCAATCTCCACACATTCATCTTAAATCAAGCTTTCAAATCCGTGTCGCTCATTGCTCTTGTCGCTCCAAAGAAATAACAAACTTCTCCCTAATCTACCTAACCTATATTCACAGACATCAACTAAGGGAACGAAAGAGAAATTACATAACAAAACTAATCTAAGCTAAAACTACCTAAAATATGATATATGATGCCTGATAATGAGTTGCGGGCCTCTCTTATGTTATATACGCCTCCTTTCCTTCGATAGGTCAAACCAAGCCTTTCTCTGCCTGGGCATCGGAGGTGGCACCGTGACGCGGGCAATAAGCCTATGGGTGACGCTGCAGTGCCACATTAGTTTGGAAAAATTGGAGCTCGCGCTGCGGCGCGAGTCCATAAAGGGATAGTGGCGCTGCGGTGCGGAGATGACGTCAGCAAGGTACAGGAGGTGGCTCCGCGGCGCGAGAATAACACTGGGAATTGGCGTTGTGATGCCAGTGTGTAGAAAATGACCGTTTTGCCCCTGAATGCTAGAAAACACCTGATAAGCCCTGCATTGCATCGATTAAGCACAAAAACACTATATATAATCATATAAAACTATATAAAATCTACGAATTCAGGCAATTATTTAAGTCATTAAGTATCCGATTCGCGGGTATAAATCCCACTCATCTCATAACATCAAGTAGAGTCTGGTGAAGCAAACCTTTGAATATTACTTCAGCAAAGGTATCGGAGGAACCGGTATTCTAAATCATTGGCATCAATTCAGCGCAACATCAAGACAGTTCAGCGATGAAAGCTTTGTATACCACCGTTCAAGTGGGAACCGAAATAGTTTGGCGATGTCAGCGTATTCAACTACCAGCAGGGTAGGATCTGTTGTCAAACTACCATTAGGGTAGGCACCATTGTAAACTACCAAGTGTATACATCGGGAAGGTCCAGTGATTTCAGAACGTCATCCCTAGTAGAGATGTAGAAAACATATCAATTTCTCTTCATCAAACTGGCATCAACGACACCGACAAAAAGCCAAACCGTTGTGGTCAACACCAGCATAGGCATCAGTAATCCCCGATAAAGGTAAAGCGATTTGTGAAAACAATTTAACATTCATCATAACATTCATTATATTGCGATTTGTGATATGCGAAATGCAATGTGCGATTTGCGAAGTGCGATTGGCCAAATGCGAAAAGTGAAGTGCGAAATGCGATGTGCGATTTGCGAACTACGATTCGCGAAAACATTTTAACATTCATCATAACATTCATTATATTGCGATCTGCAACATTGAAAATACCTTGTCATATTTTAAGTGTCTAGTAATCTTTATCATGTCCATTCCATTGCATTGCATGAACATGATAAATAGGGGCATCTGTGGACACTCGAAATTTTGTTTTCCTGTTACTAACTATACATGAGGACAAAAACCTCTTTTTCACATTCCAGAGATAATCCTGGAAGACCACAACATCAATTCCAACCCCGAAAATAGCCCCGGGAGATCCAGTTTTCAACCCCGGAGATAACCCCGGAAAATCAGTTTCCAACCCTGGAGATAACCCCAAGAAAATTAGTTCAAAGCCCGGAAATAACCCCGGGGGATCAAGTGAAAGTAGTATGCACACAAGCCAATCATGTTTGATGATAAAACATATACTTTGTAACAATCTTATTCATTTATTAATAAAAAGTATTAATTTATTAAAGGCTTTTAATTATCTACATGATGCTGTTTTATAATATGTGATAAACCCATAGTTTTAAGCAATGCTTTTAGAATAATGATGATGATCATTCTAATGAGATCTAAATTCTTAGAAAGCTTAAAACTAAAATAGTTCCCAATCGTTGGATTACTAAATTGGGGATTAGTGAATCCGGATAGATTGGTACATACGTTGCTTGCTTTCATTAGATGAGGATGATTGATCTCATGATCATTTGTGTGGAGACACTAAAAGCAAGTATGTAGGTGCTTATTAGAGAATAAGTTCAACGAGCATTGGCTCGCTAAGGAATACCTAATGGAGTTTTACTTACTGTCAATAGGAATTCTGTAGTGATAGTAATACAAGTGATCCTTGGACTTGAGATCATCATAGTATCTTGTGTATGATGAGTTATACTTTTGACTTATTCCTTAAGACCCTTAGGGTATATCAAAGGGTATGCTTGGGTATAATAAGTTGTACATGGAGATAATGTATGATCAATAAAGAATCTACCACTTTATAAAAGAAGAGAAATGTCCTATGTGATTCGATAAATGACAACCCAGTAGTCCTTGGTTATATGCGAATGAAATTAGAAAGGAGTTTCTAATTTGCATTATTTGGATTTGTGCATTTAAGAGTCGAAATACATATAATTAAATAAAATAAGACTTGACAAGAATTCCATGTCTTATATTTAATTGGGACATTGTATGGTGGAAGGATTGAATTGACTGGTAACTATTTACTCAAAGGTTCTTTTATGATTAATGTTGAAATCTATATTATCCGGAAAGTCGTTGATCATTGGGGAGGCTTATCCCTATTATAGAATAAATATTATTTATTTAAATAAATTAATTATTTAATTCATTTATTTAAATAAGATTAGAATTGTTCTAATTGATTTATTCACAAGGTTTAATATGGAGAACCTAAAGGGTCACACCATAAAAGGAAGAATAATTATTTAAGAAGTTAATGGCATAATCGTAATAATATGTTATGTATATTTAATTTAATCTATGGTGATAGAATAAATTAAATAGCTTAATATTTATTATTTAATATTTTAAAATATTAAATATAAATTAATAAGAGGAGTCTTATTAATATTATTACAATTATTATTATTTTAATTTCTAAAAGAGTTTAGAAATTAATTTAATATAAGTCTTTCTCATTTATTCCTAATAGGATTAGGAGGAAAATTAGTTAAAGGAGTTGAATTAATTATCCTAATAAGATTAGGAGCCCATTTAATTAAAAGAGTTTAATTAAATAATACCTTATTTTATTAAATAAGGTTACGATATCTTTATAAGAGGAGTCTTATATCAGATATCAACTGATACGTTATTCCAAGAGTTGGAGAGTACGCTCCCTTTCTATAGAGATAGAAAAACTAGGGTTTAGCCAACCACCCATCTTCTTGGATCTTTCTTCTTCCTTGGTGGATCACCTCTAGAGGCCAAACATTTGGGTGGCTAACGTTGATCAAAGGAAGGAACCAAACCCGGTGGATTCAAGTTGAACGCGAAAAGGATTGGAGGTGAACTTGTACCTGAGGAAGCTCGATCTTCAAGGGTATGATTCTTGTTCTTCAATTTTTCGTTTAATTAATAATTGTGCATAAAGGGTGATCCGGGTATATGGTTTGTAAAATTTTTAAACTCTGATTTTTACACGTTTCCGCTTATTTATGCAATTTGATTGCGTTCATGAATATTACAAACCTAACATCAAGTTCAAAGCCTGGAGATGACCCCGGGAGGTCAAGCCAACCTCAAAGATAACCCTGAGGACAGTCAAAGTCAACATCAGTTCAACCTCAGAGATAACCCTGAGAAAAGACTGCTACAACTGTGCAAAAACCGGAGATAACCCCGAGAGGGCAAAATGGTCATTTTACCAACTCAATTTCAACTCACATCATTTAAACTCAAATTGCTTCAATAGAAGTCCCACAAGAACCATATCTTAACTTCCGAACGCAAACTACGCAAAACGGCTCAACGGACTACCTAACGGAAACCCAGAAATGCCAGTTCGGTCATGGACCCATCTTCCCAGAATCAAAAAAAGACGAATCCTATGTCATTATGTAACTCTCAGAAAGAGCTTTCCGGAATGATATGGCACCCTTCCATCGGACTCCCGGATTGAAAGTTATGAAGGTTCGAGCGAACAGCGCGTCGTCCGAGTGCACGTACTTCGAGACAGTGGGACCCACATTGCCCAGGGCACCCAGGGCAGTCACAGGTACACCTGCGGCTAGCCTCCCCCTCTATAAATAGAGGGCTTGGGGTGGCCATATTTGCAAGAGAAAAAGGCAAGGAAGGCCTGTCAAATTTGATCTGTACACACCCTAAACTGAGTGCTTTCTCATTTTAAACACTTGTGAGCTCACATATAGCTACTATTTGTACCGGCGGGAGCCGAGTGTTCATCCACTTAAAGTTATAGAAGTCGTCTTTGGCAGCCCACAGTAAGCCTTCTTACACACTTTGAAGCCTCTCTCTTCATCTTTGCACACACCATTCTCCATGTTGAGAGTCGTATTGCGTGTGTATGCCCGGACTTCGGTCCGTGGTTTCATTTCAGTTTGTATATACATATAATTATATATGGACTAACAATATCGAGTTATGCCTCGATTGAGCCTAAACTGTGACGCCCCCAAAATAGGTATACATCACCCATCTTGAGTCGCCAACTACATGGTACAAAATTCAAATACAACTTAATTATACAACAGTCGTGTAAAATACGACAAAACATAATCTAAGAGTTTTAATAAGAATATTGTCATCAAGACAATATCCACACTCAATGGAGTCCTCATTACATTTATTGTCACACTATTTTATAGAATAGTGAGGACTACTAAAACAACCATCCTGGACCAGTCGATCGGTTCCCAGGGTCGTCCAAATTTATATTCTCATTTCTGAGAGAGAAAAGTGAAAGAAAGGGTGAGTTCAACTAGCCCAAGAAGAAATATTATGACTAAGATAATGCGTAATAATTTATCGTTAGCCTTCAATGATGTTAAACCGATAAAATATAACAAACATCAAAAAGCAATCCATAGAAGAGTCAGTAGAGAATAAAATCTACTATCTTCTATTATTTAAAGGTTTTTCATCACTTTTATCGTGAGACTCAACTTAATAAATAAACCACATCATCCCTGCACTACGGCCAAGGATATTCATTAGTATCACGACCACAATTTATCCATGCATTACAGGCCAAGGATATTTGTGTATTCATCAATGGTCATGATAATGCCAACAAATGTCCATCAATGCACTACGGCCCACGAGGACTTTTACCACATCATTTGTAAATTACGATCATGATTATACCAATAATCCTCGGTGTTTAATCATGGACAAAGCCAAATGACTTTCAACATATTATAAACATGAGGATGATGACAATGACATAATAATTAATAAAACAAGTTCAAGATAAATTTTAAAGATTTATAATTTAATTTATCCGTAAATAAATAACGTCCAAATTGTAAACACGATCTTTACTTTTGTGGAGTAAAATTCAAGAATGCTCGTAAGAATATTTCCATAAAAAGATATTGGATGAAGCCTTTAAATATCCAGAGATATTCTACTAATTTCATGGAGTATAGAACCCAAAACTTTAACCAACCGAGTATAATAGAATATATGAAATCAGAAAATGCAGTAATCCAGTGTACGGATCATTTCCACAATTTAATAAGGAATGAATACGAAGGGTCATTCACTATGCATGTGATAGTCCACATAGAAAGGTTATTCCAACATAATAATAAAGAATAGAATAACAGAAGAATTCACCATTGCATGCGGCGGCCAGCATAAAAGTTATTCCACCGAATAATAAAGAATGGAATAACAAAAGAATTCACGGCATGCGACCTCTTTTATAAAGTTATTCTAACGTAATAATAAAGAATGGAATAACAACCCTTACGAGTATTGAAAGAAAATAACTCTCTTCATGAATACGAAAGAAATAATACCCCTTACCTTAGAAGAAACTGGATACTGGAATAGTGAGGTATCAGACCTCTCTTCTTCTTTCTCTCTATAATTTCTCTCTACAATAATTGTTCTTGTGAGACTTAGTGAATTGGTGAGAAATGAATGAAGAATGAGCTTCTATTTATAGGAAAATATAGTTCAATAATTGCACATTTTGAGGCTCGAAATATTACAGTATAATACCTTCCTCTGTTTCTTCATTTTTAATTTAGTCCTGCAAGTATTATCAAACTTGCACCACCTCCCCTAATAGTAAATCATGTGAATCAATAGTAAATCATGTGACTCAATAGTTCTAAACATGTGAAAAAATTAATTATAGTATAATACCTTCATCTATACCTCCATTTTTAATTTAGTAATGCAAGTATTATCAATCTTGCACCAACTCCCCTAATAGTAAATCATGTGAATCAATAGTTCACACATGTGAACATATAGTTATAAGCATGTGAATTAATAGCAATTAATTTCTCATTTATCCGGTTAATTACCCGATTGGCCAATATAACCTCCAAACATTAATTATTATCGAAATAAATGTCAATTTCCACTAACACTAATAATTCTCACACAATAGAACTATCAATTTTATCTTTAATCAACACGAACTTATTCATCATTAATATTATAACTCACAATATTTAACAACCAGGTCGTTCCTAGGAAAGAGGAGGCTTTCCAATAAGGATTTCTCCCTATGGCGCACAATTAGATTATCGAACCTCTCCTCGATGTAACTTCCGGACATTCGTAATATTGTAAATAATAATATGAATAACTTTGTCGCCTCAATTATATAATATTCATAATATGATACCGCGGACAATAATGAATCAATAATATATGATAGCAATAATTGAGTATAATAATACGAATCTCGAGCTACTACGCAACCACGCCAGACATCGTATTTCTTTTACTAATTGGTAGTTCAACCGCTTTTAACGATAAGGCTAGATATTTCAACAAAAAGTCGACCAAACGAATATTTTATAACAACTTGCATACTTGCAAAAAAATTTCGTGATATCACCCTTAACTTTAACCTTTATCAATTTAACCATTTATTTAAATAAAATAATAATTATAAGAAAATTGAATTTTTTTTTTCATCATAAAATTGGATCTTACATAAAACCTTTTCTCGTATTTTGTATCGCTTTAATATATATATATATATATATATGGTAAAACCTAATTTTACATCCTGTGTTTATCGCTATTATATATATATATATATAAAACCAATTGGCGACTCTTACAGATTCGGGCCTCGTGAAATAAGTAACTTGTAAATTTATTCACTGGTTTCGACATATAAATGTCAAACAATTACTATTTTTCACAACTTTTTTTCAAACAAATCTCAAACTTTATCTTTTTTTCAAACAAAATCTCACCAAAAAAAAAAACAAAAACAAGAAAGTAAATGGACAAATAAAAAATCCGACGCGTTCAAGGTACTCACGGCATAAAAAAGGTTAAAATTTATCAAGAATGTTCAGAATAATATTTTCGTGAAAATATACTAGATGAAGCGCAAATTTCGAGGATATTCTACTAATTTTACGGAGTATAGAAGCAATACTTTAACCAAACGAGTGTAGAATTCGGAATCTAAAACGAAATAATATTACTTACATACTATAGAGTATGGAAGAAAATATTATTTCATACGAATATTGAACAAAATTAACATTCCTTACCTTAAAAAGAAAGTACTTCTGACTAGTAGGGCGAGATATTCTTAAAGAAAACTTGCACTGTTTTCTACACTCAAAGCTTCCTTAAACTCTAAAGAAATACGCTCAATATTATAGAAGAAAAATTCTCTGATTCTGGTGTGATTTTCATTTTTAAACTAAGCATCATATTTATAGGAGAATGGAAGGATACTATTTAGATTGAAAATCACGGGTGCACAGTATTTGAAATTCACGGGCGACGTTCGGCTGAAAATTTTGATTTATTATTCATTACTATACAATAAAATATTCTAATAAACGAAAACTTTATATAAAATGTAATACATTCTATTTTTAAAAATCACATCTATTTATCTCAATTTACTTGGCTTTACTAAACACATTTTTGAACAACAATTACTCATCATTAATATTATAAATTGTAATATTAACAACCAAATTATTCCCAGGAAAGAGGGGGCTTTCCGATAAGGATTTCTCCTTATTAGCACGCAATTAGGTGACCAAACCCCTTTCCTCGACAGAACTTTCTAAACATTGTCAATAATGCAAATAATAATATGAATAACTTTGTCGTCTAAATTATTAATTTAATAATATAAAATATTGTGACAATAATTGAATCAAATAACGTGAGATACTATGCAGCAATTACTGTAGCAATAATTGAGTATAACTGAGTGACTTCTCACGTAAGCATCAATAATCAAAGATATTGTACAATCTTGTGTGCTACTTATGCTACCACACGTATTCATCGTACTTTTATCACCGGGGTATTTCAACAGTTAACGGTAAAACTTTCGCCATTATTTTTATAAAAGATATTTACATCATTTTCTAACTCAAGAATGAGAATTCCGTTGTGGGGTCCACTAATGATTGTCTTAGTCAATGCGAATATTCCCTGATAAAACGAATATTTCCCAACCAAACGAATATTTTATGACAACTTGCATACTTTGAAAAATTTATAAATATTACTCACAACTATAACATTATAACAAATCCACACCTTATTATTCAAAAAGATATTTTGAAAAAATTAAATCTTTATTCATAAAAGTTGGGGTCTTATAAATAAGTTCAAAACATTTTACTAAGATTTTTAATTGTTGTAATATTTCACATGAATCCCACATTAGATAAATTTAAGAGTTTAGATGAGTTAATAAATATGATAGAGTCTCAACTTAAAAGGTTAACCTTTTAGGTAAGGAGGTGTCCTACACATTTGGCGTGGTGGAGTAGTTTTAGAGTTGAGCAGAGCTCAACATGTTTATTGGACCAGTCTACACTGGTTCGCTACATTAATAAATTTAAATAACCCTTAAAATATTAGTGTATCTCATTTTTTAGAATTGTTTTATACTCAAATTCTATATTGTCAAAAAATATCTATCATCTCAACAAATATTTTTAAATTTATTTTACCCTTAAAAGTGTTTTTAATCTAGGGTTAAATATGATTTACTACCCTAAACTATAGGCCATATTCCACTTCGATGATCCACCTTTCAATTTTGTCAATTAGATGATTGATCTATTAATTTTTTTCGATTTCCTTGATTGGGCATGCCTGGCGTCGCCGAAATTCACGACGCAAGATCCTAATAAATTTAAATGAGTGCTTATGTGTAAAAAGAATATATATTTTTAATGAGATCAAAGGACAAAAAAGGTAAAATAACAAATATTTTATAATTAATTAATTAATTAATCAAAAGAAAAAAACCCAATCTGAATCAAACTAAAAATTTTATAATTAACACAAATTAAACAAAATACATAAATTAAAAATAATTACACAAGACAATAGCTGCATCGGCGAGGCTGGACTCCGCCTCCTCCTAGCACATCCGTTGCATGCTTTTTCCTCTATTTTTTAGCCAGCGGTTTACCCAATAGCGAGTCTGCGGACTGCCCAAGGTCGTTGTACATAACCCATGGGCTTAAAGGTGAAGAGAACGACGTATAAGACGAGGAAGAGGATGATGAGGCGGACGAGTCACTGAGTGAGTTTGACCAAACTCGGAAGCCGGTCCTCCCTCGTTTGCTCCTCGCCTTGGTCTGGACGGGAGTTTTGAAAATGGTCTTGTCTGAACTGGGAATTTCTGGGTCAGAATGGTTGCTGGTGGGCTTAACCGACAATTTTTCGGCAGGTAGTGTTAAAGAGTAACCGGAAGAAGAATCATCTACAAAATGAGACAACCATTCAAGGCCCGCCAAGTCATCCGCCTGCAAAACCTTTTGTATTTTTCTCAATACACAACCCCTAAAGATTAATTCTTGTTTTAGGGAGGAAAAGAAAAACACACATTTTAAGAGTGAGAATAACCAAATAGTACTTACCGGAACACAGAGCTCACTGTCAGGGACAGACCCAAAAAAATCAGTGACCTTTCCCTCTTGTTGTTGTTGCTGAAGATAGAGCAAATCAGTCTTGTTATCCCTCTTGTTCTTGTTGGAATTAGATCTCGGCTTGGATTTGAAGGATGTGAGATGAAGTGAGATGGGTGCTTCCTGTAAGACCCCAACTTTTATGAATAAAGATAATTTTCTATAAATATCATTTTTGAATATTAAGGTGTGAATTTGTTATAATGTTATAGTTGTGGGTAATATTTATAAATTTTGAAAAAAAGACGCGTTGATATAAAATATTCGTTTGGTGGGAGAATATTCTTTTTGTTTGGGAATATTCGCACGACAATACAATCATTAGTTGAATACACAACAAAATTATTATCGGAGTTAGAAAACGACAAAATTATCTTTTTACAAAAATAACGGTGAAAGTTTTTTACCGTTAATCTGTTGAAATACCGCCAGTAAATTACGATGTCTGGCGTACAGTTAAGTAAGAGCTTTGATTGTGATAAAGATTCTTGGATTATTGACGCTTACGTGAAGTCATTACACTACTCAATAATTATTATAAAGAATTATTATTCAATACTTTATGTTATTGATTCAATAATTCGCTACGTTGATATTTTATATTATTGATTCAATAATTGTCATCAGACAAGATTTCATATCAAATCAATAATTCATATTATTTGAATAATATTATTATTTACATTATCGACAACGCCTGAAAGTTACGTCGAAGAAAGGGTTTGGTTACTTAATTACGCCAATAATAGGAGAAATCTTATCGAAGTTCCCATCTTTCCTTTTAACGACCTAGTTGTCAATATTATAATTTTGTAATATTATTTGTGAATAATTAATTGTTGATATATATGATAAGAAAATATTTATTCGAAGTGGAATTAAACCGAGGAATTTTTAGCATGTGACATTTGTTGAAAGTTGGTATTTTATCTTTTTCGATAAAATAATTCATTCAAATATATTATTATAATATTACATTATATTAGTATGATGTGATTATATAATAAGACGCTTTTATAATTTGAATGGTAGCATTATTATAGTAAATTCATGGTATAAAAGTAAAAGGAGGTGGAAGAGAAACAAATTGAATTTGAATTCTATGATGAGCATGCGATGATGTCATCGGACGATGAGGTAAACGATGATGTCATCTGGACGATGAGGTAAGCAATGATGTAATATGATCGATGATGTCGACGATGATGTCATAAATTATGGCGAAAAGACTATTTTACCCTTACTCTACCAAGCCTATAAATAGAAATTTCATTTCTTCATTATTTTCACCAATTCATTCAAGTATATAGAGAGAAAGTATAGAATAAGAGAGAGAAGAAGAAGAGATTCATTACTACACTATTCATTAGAGATCCGTCTCTCCTTAAGGTAAGGGTATTATTTCTTTCGTATTCATGTAGTAGAGTTATTTTCTTTTCAATACTCGTAAGGGTTGTTATTCCATTCTTTATTATTACATTGGAATAACTCCGTCTCGTGTTGGCCTATCGCATGCTCGGTGAATTCTGTTGTTATTCCATTCTTTATTATTCATTGTTGGAATATCCCATTCATGCGGATTACGCATTTGGCGTGGTTCCATTTCTTTTTATTACGTTAGAATAACCTATCTATGTGGATTACCGAATGCATGGTGAATGATCCTTCAGATTCATTCCTTATTAAATCGTGGAAATGATCATCTACGTGGATTCTGCGCATGGCGGACAAAAAATCCATTTATGGCTTCATATATTCTATTATACTCGGTTGGTTTAAATTTTGGCTTCTATACTCCATGAAAATTAGTGGAATATCCTCGATATTTATGCTTCATCTAATATCTTTTCATGGAAATATTCTTCAAAGCATTCTTAAATTTTACTCCACAAAACAAAGATCTTGTTAACAATTTTGGACGTTATTGATTTACGGATAAATTAAATTATAAATCTTAAAAATTTATCCTTGAACTTGTTTTATTGAATTCTTATATCATTGTCATCATCCTCATGTTTATATTATGTTGAAAGTCATACATGGCAGCGTAGTGCATAGATGGACTTGGTATGATTACGATTAGAGATTATTCTAAGTATAATCACGTAGTAATGTTACAAATATTGTGGTAAAAGTCCTCATTGTACCAGTAGAAAGTGCATTGATGGAAAGTTGTTGGTATGATCGTGGTCATTGATGAAAACACGAATATCCCTACCAGTAGTGCATGGATAATTTGTGGTCGTGATACTTAATGAATAACCTTCTTAGTAGTGTATGGATGATGTAGATTATTTATTAGTCGAGTCTCAATGATAAAAGTGATGAAAAACCCTTTAAATCATGAAGATAGTAGATTTTATTCTCTACTGACTCTTCTAATTAATTGCTTGTTCATTGCAGCTTAAACTTGATGTTTGTTATATTTTATCAGTTTAACACTGTTGAAGGCTAACGATAAATTATACTACATTATCTTAGTCATAATATTTCTTACTAGGCTAGTTAAGCTCATCCTTTTACTTTCATTGTTCTCTTCAGGAAATGAGAGAACGTGGTCGGGACTAGTCGGGGAGCGGGTGGTGATCAGGATGATAGCATTAGTAGTCCTCACTATTCTATGAAATAGTGTGATAATAAATGTATTGAGGACTCCATTTGAGTTGAACATCGTCACAGAAGACAATATTCGTATTAAAAACACTTCGATTATGTCTTGTCGTATTCTCCACATGACAGTTGTATTATTAAGTTGTATTTGAATTTTTGTACCATGTATTTGGCGACTCAAGATGGGTGATGTATACCTATTTTGGGGTGTCACACTTCCTTCGTCGTGTTCTCAATGATTTTCTCGCTTCGGAGATGGGAGGCTATGAATAATAGTCTTGATGCTTGTGGGTTGAATCATCGTCGTGGTTGTTAGAGGATTCAGCGACGGGGCATCGATGGAGGGGCTTGATTTTCATGGAGGTGGAGAACTCTGAGATTTGTCTGAGATAGTTTTGTTTTCATGTTACCCACGCTTGTTTTGTTTTAATGGATCTGAGATGTATTTTGTTTTTATTTTGTTTTGTTTTGATTATCTTTAATTAGGCTTTGCCAAATTTGCCCTTACCCAAATAATTTAAATTAATAAAATGATATAAATAATATTATTTAAATACACATCAGTTTTCTATGTCCCCACTCAGGAAAACACATTATCAATTTATGACGTGTCAAGTGAATTTGGACAATAGTGGAAAAAAAATTAATAGTTCAATCATTTAATTGACAAAATTGAAAGATAGATTACTGAATTAAAATATGACCTATAGTTTAGGGTACTAAATCATATTTAAGCCTTTAATCTATTAGAAAGTTGTCTATTTTATTTATTTATTTTGAAGAAATGGCAAAAACTTCTTAATTAGTACACCTACCATCAATCTCTCTTTTAACATTAGGGGTAGGTGACGCTCGAATAATAAAGCGGGAAAATAAATAGGCAAAGGGGGCACTAACAGAGTTCATAATTCACGAGAATGGCCGAGCCTGAGGATGTTGAAAAAAAACCAGTAACGAACGACGCCGTTTCTACCTCAGATTATTCAAACCCTTGCCCCATTTGCCTCGGACCTGTTCAGCAAGAATCCTATTTGGATCAATGTTTCCGTACGTCTCCCTTTCTTTTTTCTGTGTTAAATTTCGTAAGCCAATGCTGTAAACCCTATGTACTTATTTTGTTATTTAGTTTAGAAGTAGTTAGGTACTTAGATGTTGTTCTTTTTATTATTACTGCAAAATAATTAAATCCCAACTCTCATGTGCGCCCTATGATTAATAAGCTATAAAGAAGCTTGACAAGTTAAAGATTTGTGATCCAGTTTTGAAATTTTAGTACTGAACCATCTCTTAAAGATTCCTAGATTTAGTTGGATTCTTTCTTTTTCAAATTTATTTATGTTATTAAGGATTAGATTAGACTTATAAAGTGTGGGCCCATGTGCAAAATTAAGGTTCACATGACCTAATTAAAGGAAAACGGATAAGTCAGAAATAAAGGGGCTAGACCCGGGAGAAGCCTCCACGGGTCCCGAGGCAGAAGGCTCGTGGAGGCGGCTCGTTTTGGGAATTGATTGAGGGATTGGATTGGTGGCTAGAAGGTCATGGTGATATGGGCATTATTCTAATGACTAAAAGGTATTTTTGGAATTTTCCTGACAGCATGTGCCTGACACATGACCATTTTTCAGAAACCCTATAAATACCTCTTCCATTCCATTGGGAAGGGGATCTATCTTCAGACTCAAGACTTGGACTCTTGGAAGATCAAAGAACTCTTTTGGTAGCTTAAGGCTTTGATATTCTACCTAAAAGCACTAAAAGGATTGGAGCACTCTCTCAACTCGAAAGACTCAAGAAGGCTCTTGGAATCCCAATAACCTTAACACGGTTTCCAGATTCTAGAGGTTCTGCCACGCGTCATTGGAGTAATCGCCCACCTGTCGTTCTCCCCTCTTCAATCAATCAATCAATCTCGTGTTCTTCGTGGATTTCTCTCCTCCTCAGCAAACACGAAACCCTAACCCTAGCAAGATACAATTTCGTTGTCCACATTTATTTGACGACTCTGTTGGGGAGGTGTAGAATTCGTGAAGGGTATGCCCACAACTCGAAGTGAGAGAACAACATGAAGAGCTTCACCAACAAACATCATTACCTCACCGGGTCCAGTTCCAAGGCAAGCAAGTCAAGCTTTCCAAAGCGTGAATCTAAATCTCGATCAACTCATCCTTAAAGACGCATCGGAAAGAAGTTCAACATCACCATACATGGCTGAGCAACAACCATCGAATGTCAGGCAGATATGCATGGGAAGGCAAAGCGAGGAAGAAGGTGGAGAGCAGACAAATGTTGTGCAACTGGAGATACTCAAGGCATTAAAGGAAGCACAGGAAGGACAAGGGGTGATGATGGCTATGATGCTGGAGATGCAGAAAAGCAAGAGGAAATGGAAAATTTCCGTCAGCAGTTGATACAGATCCCCGCCTTCAAGGCCATGTTCCCAGACAATTTACAGGGAGAACAGGCAGGAGTGGAGGACAATAACAATGGCAGCAACAACAAAGAGAATCAGATTATACCTCCATCGACGGAAAGTCAGTCGGTTCCAATCATCAACTTGGAGCCCCAGATCAGTGGTGACGTACCACAACCTAGGTTGGAAGCAAGCCAACCTCAGACAAACATCATCCTAACTGCTCCCCCAACATTTTCACAGGTACAAATGCCAACCATTCCAAGCCATGTCCAGCGAGTGAGCCAACAGCTGCCACCAGTGCCAGCTTTACACAATGCAAGTGTGCATCAACCAATCTCTCTACCATACACACCGCTGATACAATAGTATATTCAAACACCCCAGTACGTGACGAAGGATGATATGATCGACGTGATCAATCAACTTCGCAGACAAACATCTCGACCCTCGGAGTTGGACTTTACTCCTCCTTACCCTACACACATTCGGAGGCAACCCTACCCGACAGGGTATATTGAGCATCCCCCGCAGTTTCCAAAATACAACGGGGAGAAAGGAAACGCCAGAGAACATATTGCCAGGTTCGTAGAATCGATGTCACCGTGGCTGGGATATGATGAAGTGAACAATCACAACTTCTTGATGCAGGAATTCAACAAAATTTTGACGAATAGTGCCTTCAGTTGGTACTACAATTTGGAGAAGAGGTCAGTCCATGATTGGGATGACCTAAAATTATAATTTTTTAAGAAATTTTTCTATGTGCAAAAACAGGTAACCATTGTAGAACTCATGCAGTTCAAACAGAAGCCGAATGAGGAGCTATCAGATTACGTTGACAGGTTCAGGGCCCAGGCACAGAAGTGCGCAGAGCCGATTGAAGAAAAGAACCTGGTCAGCATTTGCAACAATGGTGCCTTACACTCCTTCAAGCCCCACCTCATTACCAAGGCGTGTGATTCATTTGCGACCCTCTCATCTTTTGCACAAGACTTGGGGGAATCATGACATTTCCCACCAGTCATGCGATGGATACATGGAAGAACAAGAGAACAACAACTGTAGCTTTGGTAGATTCTCAGTCAAAACCATAAGGGGCAAGAGGGAGAAGAATGAGAAATTTGAACGAAGCGGAGAAAAGCATGGGGACAAGTATACCGAATGCCGCCCGAGAAGCTATCACATATGGCGAGAAGGCGTTCAGAGCTCTGTAGACGAACAATGGGTCGAGCACGGAGTTGTGAAACCTCCAAGGCCCGGTTGGTTATGTAGAATCAAGAAATGAAAAGAAGACCAGACTTCTGTGTATACCATCAATACGCAGGGCATTCCATTATGAACTGTTATAGTTTGCGGAGGATATACTATGAGAAACTGGCGGCCGGGGAGATTGAACTAGGAGAAGAAACGTGCAACACTATCACCCATGGTGCAGTCCCGGAAGTCAAGAACTCAAATACTTGCTCTACGTACCATCAGAAAAAAACTCTGAACTACAGATGAGTTAAAAAATCCACCCAAGTTGGTGGTCCGCCAAAAATAGTGGTTTAAGTCCTCAGGAGTATCCCTTGCCAAGCAATTGGATGACCAAGGGAGGAGGCACAAGAATTGACGAATAAAAAAAAAAAAAACCTAAGATGGTGGTCCACTCTAAAATGGTGGTCAAGTCCTCGTAGACTGCACTTGCCAAGAAATTGGACGACCCAAGTGACGAGGTACCCGATTTCAAGTCCTCGTAGACTGCACTTGCCAAGATATTGGACGACCCAAGTGACGAGGCACCCGAGTGTTGCACTTTATCATCAAAAGTGAATGAGGCACCTAACTATAAGCCCTCAGACCCGAAAAGTTATACTTTCAACTTTAATAAAAGTAATTGAGGCGCCTGAGTATAAGCCCTCAACCCCGAAAAAGTTACACTTTATCTCTAAAAGTGGTGAACGTTATGCTTTTACCAACAAAAGCAAGATTTATTATATGAAACGTTATGCTTTTCGTTAAAAACAATTCTATTATCAATAAATTGACAAACTTTCACTTATACTTGAACGTTTTTAAATTTCTTAAAAAAAGAAAAAGAAAAGAAATGTATAGATTCAAGTCTTAGTTTGTATGAAATAAATATTCATGATTTTATGATACAGGAAATGGGAAAAAACTACGAAAGTTCATGATCTAAAGGTCATGACCTGTCGAATTGAAGATAGAGGAATACCTAAAGCTTGGTCTTCGTGGCTATCAGGCCTTCGAGGCTATCAGCAGGTCTTCGAGGCTATCAGCAGGTCTTCGAGGCTATCTTCAGGCCTTCGATGCTATCTTCAGGCCTCCGAGGCTATCAGCAGGTCTTCGATGCTATCTTCAGGCCTTCGAAGCTAGCAGGCCTTCAAGGCTTTCAGACCTTCACGAAGTTCTTGGTTCTCAATGACTTCTTGATTCTAAAGAAAAGAGAAATTCCAAGAGAGGGTAAGAAAGATTAGATCGAAGATTTTCAAAATATCCTAGGAGAGCTCCTCTAAGGTTCGCCCTTATAGGGTTTGCTCGCCTAGAGGTTCCCTCTCCTAGGACTTTTTTTGGCGAGGCTCGCAAAATATCAAGCCCCGCGAAGTGTTCAGACACTGGAATCAAGACTTCAACACTTACAATATTTTGCGCGATCATCTCACCAAAAGCGTGACTCACGCGCAGGGGGCAAATGCTTACTCGTAGATTGGTAGATGACATAGACGTCCTCCAGAGTAGAGGTGCTTTCCCCCAAGCCATGACAAATGAATAATGTCATGTTGGATACAAATGACATGTAGAGAAGCACCATGGTCCTGCTGGATACGAATGTCCCTCAAGCTACTGAAGAATGTTGGCTCTTTTTTTAGTATACCCACATAGTCAACATTCCCAAGTACCTCGTCGATCCAATGATGCCATTCCTGAAGGAGGCTACAAGAAGTGAAGGGAACTGAAAGAGTACTCTTGTTTTTCTATGCATAGACAGGGAATGCGATCGGAATGGGGAAGGTCATCCCAACCTCCACAAGCCACTGCATATAGGAACAAGCCTTCCTTCTCTGGTGGAGGAAAAATTGTATGGTCATAAGTCTGGACTTGCTTCCAAAAGACGTCGAAAAGACCATAGGAGGGGAGCCCTTCCCCAATCATTGAGAAACGGGGCCTCCTTGGTTGTTCCCAAGTCTGCAGAATGTTCAACGGGGAGGGCCTGCAAGAAAAAAGAATTCAGCATAAGGGATCTAGAAAGCAAAGAAAAGATGTCAATTAAAGTGCTTGAGCTCTAAGTGCTCACCATGGCAAAGAGGAAAGTCTGAGAGTTAAGCTTCAAAACACCTGAAAAGAAGAAGAAACAATGTCAGAAAGTGTTAGGAGTCACAATTATGAAAGAAAAAAATTCCTGAAAATTTTCGAAAAAACTTCGGACGGCCAAAAGGCATCCTTCGGAGCCATTTTTGGACTTATAACGGCATGCGTCATGGCCGTTGGCGATGACTTTTGTAGGGCTCGTTGCTACGGTCGTTTTGATATATTACGGGCCCCAAAACTCCAAACGGATCAAAAGTTACGCTCCAAATAGTAACTGCTCGTCCCGAACTTCATTTTTTTCGCCCAAAACATAGATTTCCCCCAGGGTTTCTAGGTTCGCCCCTAGGTTCGCCCCCCAAGGTTCGGCCCCTCAGGTTCGCCTCCTTAGGGGTTTGGCCATCTGGAGCGGTTTCACTGCATGTAGAGTATTTTTTCTTCTTTCGTGTTCTTTGTGGACGAAACGTCAAGTCTTTCTTTATTATCCGAGGGAAAAAATCAAGATGTAATCAAGGTAATGGGGCTCGAAAGACAAAAGAAAGATTGGGGAGTCCTGAAAAAAAATAAAATAAAAATTTGTTGTGTAGGGTTCGGCCCCCTAGGGGCTGTTTCCTCTACTCATTCCTTTGAGGTCTTGTTGCTCCACAAATCAAACCGCTTGGAACGAGTGCACCTTCGCCGCGAAAATTATAATCTTCTTTGATGAATTTTGAGGGAAAAAACCAAGATATGATCAAGGTGATGGGGCTCAGAAACAAAGAAAGACTACAATTGCCTTAAACAGAAAAGAGAAATAAAGGAATCAAGTCGAGAGAAATTCGAAAAAAAAACATGCAAGTAAGCAAATTGAAAAGCGAAGACGAGAAGAAGGAATGGAGCCCCAAGGGTTCGGGTCCCCCATGGGGTTCAACCCCTAGGGTTCGGCCCTATAGGAAGGAATTCTCATCGTTACCTCTTGCCCGAGTTAAAGAACGTCTCCTTGCTGCTCACTTGATGATCTTCCTGACTCGTAGGAAGAAAGAAAATTTTAAATGAAGCAAGATAAAACGTGAAAACTTGAATGGCTTGGGAGATGCATACATGAATACATGTATAGCCCCAAAGTATGCTTGCAACGGAAAAGGAAGCAATCACTCTTTTTCCATTAAGGGAAGGAGTCAAGCTGATTTCCAAAAGATAAGTATCTTTGAATTTATTTCTAAATAGAAATATATAAAGATATTATTTTCTAAATACGAAAAAAAAAACTTTGATTTTCTCCCAATAAAGGGAAATTTCAAAAATTAAGTTTTTCCTTCTAAATAATATTAATATTGATAAGGAATGATATTGTCTTCAAAATCAAATAAAGAAAATTTTTATTTCCAAAATAAAATTAAGATTTGATTTGATTTGATAAAAAGGAAATATTTAGTTTACCAAAAGAAAGATTTTATTAGATTGAATTTTATTTGGTAATATTTGATGATCTTCCTTGTCTTAATTTCCAGAAAAAAAATAAGGAAGCAAATATTGGGCAAACTATGAAAAGATTTTTAGAAGATTTTTCAGTATGGAAGTATTCTTGCACGATCGTCTATTTGGGAATGCGACTCTCGCGCAGGGGGCAAATGTGGGCCCATGTGCAAAATTAGGGTTCACATGACCTAATTAAAGGAAGACGGATAAGTCAGAAATAAAGGGGCTAGACCCGGGAGAAGCCTCCACGGGTCCCGAGGCAGAAGGCTTGTGGAGGCGGCTCGTTTTGGGAATTGATTGAGGGATTGAATTGGTGGCTAGAAGGACAAGGCGATATGAGCATTATTCTAATGACTAAAGGGTATTTCTAGAATTTCCCTGACAGCATGTGCCTGACACATGACCACTTTTCAGGAAACCCTATAAATACCTCTTCCATTCCATTGGGAAGGGGATCTCTCTTCAGACTCAAGACTTGGACTCTTGGAAGATCAAAGAACTCTTTTTGTAGCTTAAGGCTTGGATATTCCACCTAAAAGCACTAAAAGGATTGGAGCACTCTCTCAACTCGAAAGACTCAAGAAGGCTCTTGGAATCCCAATAACCCTAACACGGTTTCCGGATTCTAGGGGTTCCTGCCACGCGTCATTGGAGTAATTGCCTACCTGTCGTTCTCCCCTCTTCAATCAATAATCAATTCCGTGCTTTTCGTGGATTTCTCTCATCCTCAGCCAACACGAAACCCTAACCCTAGCAAGGTACAATTTCCTTGCCCACATAAAGTTAGTTAAGTCAGTTTAGTAGAAGGGTATTGCTGTCTTTTAATTACATCAGTCAGGTCATATTGATCTTTTTCCTTCATTCTGTTAGAACAAATTTTAGCAGATTTTAGCTGGAGATGGGGAGCATGTGCTCATTGCTTCCTCTCGATTGTTGAGATCAGAGTGAGGTAGAGTATTTGTACGGAATCCATTATACATTTGAAAGCAACAAATGAATGAATATATCTGATTTTCTTCTATCTCTCTAATTCCCTTTCTCAGCCCTAAATTATGTCTCCTTTCTTTAAAATTCCCTTTCTCAGCCCTAATTTATGTCTCCTTTCTCTAAAATTCCATGGTTCTCTACATTTCTGCTTTTCCAATTCATTACAATTGGTATCAGAGTCTTCAATCCTTCACCTATGGCCACCAACAATCAACGATTGAGTAACTTAAGAGTCTCATGTTCATGAGCAAACCACCACCATACAGCATCTGCAGACACTATTACTAGAATTTGTCTCTACACTGCAACAGGGATTTGATACAAAACTGGAGCAGCTCATGAAGAATTTTGAGGTCCTCCTAATTTGTGTAGGAAGGGCAAGAGTTGACATGGGAGGGATTAATAGAAGAGATAATTGCCAGATGCTGTGGGGTCAGTTGATGAATATAGAAAAAGGTTTGAGGAATTGAGAGGTTGGGCTATAACCATAAACTCAATCTTTAATGAAGAATTCTTTATGGACTGTTTTATGGGAGGACTAAAGTTGGAAATACAGTTGGGAATCCAGGAGCTCAAACCAAAAACCCTTAAAGAGATGATTAGATTGGCTAGTGTGGAGTTGGCTAAATCGGAGGCCTGGTTTAAAAGGAGCAGGTTGTTCAACAAGCCTATTGGTGGTGCCACTTACTCCAAAATTGTGTCAGGTTATGTTTCTCATGTGATGAACCATTTGTGAGAGGTCATGTGTGTAAGAAACCACAGTTGTTCATGATGTTACCCTCAGTTGCAGATGACCCATAGCTGGAAGAAATGGAGCCGCAAGGAGGTAAGGCAAGTGTGAGGATCTGGAGGCCCAGATTACTTTACATGCCCTCTCAGGTAACAATACTAATCATACAGTTAGACTGGTAGGAATGTCACATGGAATTTTTTTGAGAATTCTAGTGGACAGTGGTAGTACCAACAACTTCCTAGATCCCCAAGCCGCTAAGAGAATCAAGGCTACACTAAGGGAAACCAATGCCATCATTGTGACTGTGGCTGATGGTTTTAAGGTCACTAGCTAACAACACTGCCCTCAGTTATCTTGGTCCATACAAGGAGAGGAATTCCAGTTAGACTTTAGAATTTTGCCATTAGGGGGCATAGATGTAGTGCTGGGAGTCCAATGGTTAAAGTTATTTAACCCATTCACCTTTGACTTCCACAACCTGCAGTTATCCCTAGAAAAGGAGGGGAAGACCATCTAATCAAGTGTCACCAACCTTCTCATATTGGTCTTTTTTCTTCATTTTCTGTTAGAACAGATTTTAGCAGATTTTAGCTGGAGATGGGGAGCATGTGCTCATTGCTTCCTCTCGATTGTTGAGATCAGAGTGAGGTAGAGTATTTGTATGGAATCCATTATACATTTGAAAGCAGCTAATGAATGAATATATATGATTTTCTCTCTCAACTCCATACTCTTATCTCTTCTATCTCTCTAATTCCCTTTCTCTGCCCTAATTTTTGTCTCCTTTCTCTAAAATTCCCTGTTTCTCTACATATCTGCTTGTCTAATTCATTACAAGTCCCTGGAACCTGCTAAAGAAAAGGAAATATTGCCCGAAAGAGTTTAGTCGATAAATAATTCGTTGAGAAAATGAATATGATTGTGATTGAATCGTACCTTGAATCATATAATATCTTTTATTGATATTAATTTTGTGTTACCAACTCACTAAAAGTATAAGCTATTTGTATATAATCCTAACACTCTCCCTCGTATGCATATTCTCCAAATTAAAGTGCAGTTGCTCTATCAGTATCAATATAAAAGGCAATATGTATGTGGAATGATTTGTATCCAACACCTTGCACACCTAGAGCTGGGATTACATATTAAGTTACCCAGAGAGAGGCCCCAACAACGTGTGTTATGCTAACAAATTATCTAAGATATTTTTATTTTAACTTATTAATAATAATTATGATAATTATCTTTCAGATGCTTATCCTTAGATCAAGCTTATCTGATCATCATCTTTCTTTTAGAGTGACACATATCAGCCTCTCATAAGTAGATTTATATTCATCATGCTATTTGCCCCCACTTCCTGAGAGATTAATCAGTAGGGAAGTGGATCATAGCTTTAATTATACATTCAGGTTTGTAATATGCCTTAATGATTCATAAATTGCCCCCCCGGACTAGTGTTAAATGCCCCATAGTTCTTAAGGTGCAAGGTGCACCCTAGGCACAGCATAAATGCATTTGCTATTCTGTTTGTAATGTTCTGTGACTTTAGCTGCTTATTTGTTTGCAAGTATAGTTTGATAAATTTTGTACCATGTATTGGCTAATTTAGAGGTGTTTGGATGAAAAATTGGTAAATTTTGTTATAGACGGAGTGTGCTCAAATGGTATAGCTTGTTCATGTGCCTTCTTCCCTATTTGAGGAATTTGGTAATGCTAGATTGTTTAGAGAAAGTTGCTAATCTTTTAAGTTATTGAATGAAGGGGTTGTTTTCTTGCATCTCTTTGGGATTCGCTTTGTGGGCTTTCAGAAGTATCTTGGTGATCGATTTATGTAGAGATTGGAGGGTTGTATTTTTTAAAGGGCTCTTTTGACTTATTGTTCCCCCATTTATTGTATCATTTCTTTTCTATTAATAAAATTTCTTCTTTTATCAAAACAATATACTGGTTCATGTGTGACTTGTACAGGTTGAAATTCATATTTTGGGTACTACATTTAGGGTAAGTGTTGCTAAAAATTTTTAAACTTGGTTGCTAAAAGTTTTTTATTTTGATTAATTGGAAAGTTCTTTTATTCAATCCAGCACCAATAACTGGATACCAATTGCATGAATGAGATTGCCTTTGCATTCTAGCAGATCTTTTTGCTCCTGTAAAACAACAGGTGTATGTTAGTTCATCACTGTATAGTTCCAACCTTCAGTGCTTCATTGTAGGCATTCCACTATATCTTAAATCCACAAACTTGAAGCAAATGCCACCTTGGGGGTTCAAACCATATCATGACGCGGGATACCTTCTCTTTTAGTGGAATGCCATCATAAGCTTCCATAACATTGCTTCTCCCTAGAAGAGCAAACTATTGAGGCAGCTTAAAGTTTTTCAAAAAGATTGCAAGTCATCACATTAACTTCCATAACATTGATTCTCCATAGAGGAGCAAGAGCAAAATATTCAGTTAGCTTTAAATTTTTCAAAAGATTGTAAAACAGCTTTTTCTTCTACTAGATTAAAATTTTAATTTTGATTCGAAAGATTTACAGAAGACCGCAGATTAAGATTATGTGCATATATTTTTTTGAGAAAAGAGTGCTGGAATTTGATTACGGAAAGTGAGTTATAATCATAACTCTCTTTCTGCCTAACTTATATAACTTAAATCTATATTTCTCTCCTGCCAATTATGTCATAACTTCCTTTTAATCTAATCAGCAGGTGTATCCAAGGTTATGTAAAAAGTTATAGGATACAATCTACATCGAATAACTTTTTAAGTAATGTTTGTTGACATAGCATATGCATACTACTCGTGCTCGGCTTGGGATGTCATGTTTGTGGACTTCACATATGCATAATACTTTTACTCAACGAGATAGTTGAAGAATGAACCTTTGCAATAGGTATGAACAATTACTACTATTTCAACTAGGACTCTGTTGGTTTTTACTTGTACCAAGGGTCAGGGCATGTGACGTGAGTGATAGTCTTGGACAAGAACTACATGTTTTAGCATATTAGAAAGATAAAACGAGGGAGGAAAAGAATCCTCCCTACCCTTTCAGCAGCTGATGTCTAGTGCCCCTCTACTCATGTTTCTTCCTTCTGCATCGGGTTCTTCATCCTCATTGCATCATTGCATGCAGACAGCTAGGTGTAGAGTCATCTGGAATAAGATATGAATGGTTAATATTCTAGTTACCAATTTTTTTAGCTATATTATATTTGTTTTGCATAGTTTTTGTCTCATATAGATCTGATGCTACAAGACATTCAGAATATGCATGAGAGTGGAGACTATATTTCTTTGAGTGTGTATATGTATTCTTATCTTTCATTCCTTTGCAGTAACCATATTATTATTAATGCAGATAAGTTTTGCTACAACTGTATCTTGCATTGGTCCAAAGTGGTTGCTACCAAGCATTCTCAGCCTCCTTCCTCTGTAAAGTGCCCTCTATGCAAGGTTTGTTTTAGTTCTGTAATTCTCCTTATCTTATATTAAGTGGAATAAGCTTTATCAGTAAAGAAGAAAAAAATTATTGATGCAAGTGTTTTTTTAATATAAAATATCACTCCAGTCATTTTTTTGCGGAGTTGATAACTATGGGATTGGGAATACAGGCCTGAAACCTTGTCTTCCTGTTTTCATAAATACAATCCATTTCAAAGCTAAAAAAAACCTTATAAAGCATGTGAGTTTTTAGTGATTAATTTATGTATTGACTCTAAAATAATGTCCCGACTCTTGAGTATATATTAAGATCATCACTTTTGATAAGTCATCATTCTAAAAGTGGTAGGCTACATACTTGTATTAAAAAGTGACATGATTAACTAACAAAAGGAAAGGAGGAATATGGGTGTCTGAATGGGAAATTCCATACTCCTATACTAGATAGAATTTGAGTCATGACTGGATTATGTTTTTCCTCAATTTAATAGGAATATAAGTAAATTTAAATTGCTTTCCTCAAAATGTTAATCTGCATCATTACCCCCTTAAGTTTACACCAGTTTGTGCCGGAGTCTTTCATGTTTACTTCGTTCTGCAATGTGGCCAAATTTATCAAATTTACTTCACGATCAGCATGTGGAGCACTTGGTTAGCCTCAAAGGCAATAAAGGTAAAGAGGAAAGATTTGTCACCTAAATTAACCCCTTTATTGGCCCCTCAGGTCGACCCATGTGCGTCACAAACGTTGATTTCCTAGAATTTGAGCAATTGGACTGCATTGCTAAAGGAGGTTAACTTAGCAGATTAAATCAGGCTTCTAGAAGATGAGGGGATAAAGTGAAATCGCTACGAACTTCAGAGAGTAAAAGTGTAAAGAAACCGATTTTTAAGAGTTTAAATTTGATACACCGACAGTGTATACACGAGTAATGTTAGGATCATGACACGCCACTAAAAGAAGAATATTTTCATCGAACTAGCCAGCGTGGTTGACCAATTTCACCAAAAACTCTCATTTATTTTCTTATTGATCTAAAACATAGTACTTGTTTTCTTTCGTTTTGGTTCATTGATCTGAAACTAAGCACTTGTTTTCTTATTGATTCGAGGGGTGGCGGCATTCTTGGATTGAATTAGCACTTCTTAGATCAGGCTAGGCCTCTCTAGCCGAGCTTTATGAATTTTATTTACTTTAGGACTTTGTTATAATTTATGCTCTTCTCGAATCGAACTCTTGTAATTAGAAAGTTCTCCCACTATTCAAGGGCAATCAATGCACCACTTACACTTTCTCCAAGAGCTGGCTTTGAAGACAAAAAACATAAATACTTAATTAATGATGTTTTATTGACGTGTCATGATCCTAACACCATTCGTGCATACATTGTCAGTGTTTCAAATCTATACTCAATTTTTAAATGTCATATTGTCAGTATTGTTTATTGCATATGTTATGACAAACACAATAAATCAATGCAGAAAGCTAAAGACAACAACACAAGATTTTACGTGGAAACCCAAATTGGGAAAAAACCATGAAGAAAGGTAGAAAAAATCCACTAAATAAAATCTGAAGAATACAAGATAAAGAGAGAACTATGAAAATTATTAGAATACTTCTGAATTTCCTTTCTCCAAAAACCTAACACCTATATTTATAGGCCATAGGAAAATTCCATAACCAAATAGGATAAGAAATACTAAATTGAATATAACTAGGAAAGATCACTTTCCTAAACCAAAACGGATTTTACCTAAATCCAAATCCAATAAGGATTCATGTCATCCCCAACAAATCTCTACCTTGATTTGAATCCTCCAAATATAGCACAAACAGTGAACTTTCTCCTGTTTTGAAATGCACAACTCAAGTGCATCGAACACTAACCATGTCGAAGCTCCCTAGTCTACTTTTTCTGAAGATATTCCATCTCCTCATTCATATTAAACAACCACTTTTTTGAATCATTCGAAGAAACATCTTTATAAGTCACATGGTTACTATACTCAACCGCCTCAGCAACTGACAAGGCATAAACAACATAATCTAAATACTCATATCTCTGTGGTGGGCGCACCGTCCTCTTTGTCATGTCTCTAGTGAGACTATATGTTCTTCCTCTGGAACTATATTCTCATCTACAATAGTAGTAGGCATACGATATGAACTCTGCTGTGATTTTTGAACCTGAGGAGAAGTTACTTCAAGCTCCACCTTCAATACAAGGAATAGAGGATTCCTTGATCTTATAAAGCATAACATACTCATAATAACATCTATGCTAATGATGACCTTTGTATTAGCACACTAGTCTATAACATTTCACACCAGAACCATAACCAAGAAAGATGCATTTCTTGGCTCTAGGTTCGAGTTTTCCCTCGTTCATATGTGCATATGCAATATGTGCATATGCAGGACAACCAAACATCTAAGAAATGAATAATCAGCAGGATTACCTAACCAAACCTCTTCAGGGGTCTTACATTCTATAGTTGTGCAAGGAGAACGATTCACCAAGAAAGAAGTTGTGTTCATTACTTCTGCCCAAAATTCTTTGCCTAAACCTGCATTTAATAACATGCATTTGGCCTTCTCTATCAAGGTTATGTTCATCCGTTCTTCAGCTTCATTCTGCTGCGGTGTCTTCACAATTGTGCAATGCCTAACAATTTCTTCAGTCTTGCAGAACTCATTGAACTCAATCTCACAAAACTAAGGCCTTTATTTGATTTGAACCTCTTAATCTGCTTTCCTATCTTCTTTTCAACCGAAGTCTTCCACTGTTTAAAAGTCGCAAAAATGGCATTATTATGTTTCAAGAAGTAATCCCAAACCTTCCTGGAATAATCATCAATGAAGGTTAGCAGATAATGTGCACCGCTACCTTTGGAAGGAACCCGTGAAGGGCTCCAAAGGTCCGAATGAATATAGTCCAAAGTCCCCTTTGTTCTATGAACCACAGTCTTGAAACTAACTTGTTTCTGCTTCCCCAAGACACAATGTTCACAGAAGTCCAACTTTCCTATTTTCTGTCCAGAAAAAAGACCTCTTTTTCTCAAAGCATCCATTCCTTTTTCACTCATTTGGCCTAACCTCATATGCCACAACATGGCAGTGTCATCTATAGCAACTGAAGAACAAATTGCATTCGAATTTGTAGTTGTGGAACCCTCCAACTTATATAAAGTGCCAACCTTGATTCCTTTCATCAACACAAGAGAGCTTCTGCTAATCTTCATAACTCTACCTTCAGCTGTGTACTTGAACCTGTTTTCATCTAGTGTACCCCAAAGATATAAGATTCTTCTTCAAACTTGGAACATGTCTAACATCTGACAATGTCCTGATTATGCTATCATGCATCTTAATTTTAATTGTACCAATGCCAATTGTTTTACATTTAGAATTATTTCCCATCAAAATAATTTCACCATCAAACGGTTCATATATGGAGAACCAATCACGAGTAGGTCACATATGATAAGAACATCCAAAATCTAAAATCCAGTCATTGCTAAGTCTTTCTCTATCATCGACTACTAATAGAAGATCATCACTATCCTGAACAACACTAGCCTGAGCAGGCTTTCTTGCCCTATAATTATGCTAATTCTGCATATTTTGTCCACTATTAATTTGACCATGATTGTCTCATCTCTGTTCTTTATTTTTCAACATCAGTGATCAGACAATTATGCTTTTATACGCCCTTCGCATTTACAAGAGTTATTCTGTTGAAATTCTTATTTCGAGATTTCGATCCGTCTTCAGACGCACTTTTGAATTTTGTTCAACTGATCTCTTTCTGGCAAACAATCCAACATCTTGATCATCACTTTTTCCAAAAGTCATCCCAGAATCTAATTTTTGTTTACTCATAAGTTTCGTCTTAACATCCTCAATTGATATAGTGTGTCTACCATAGATCATAGCGTCTCTAAAGTGCTTATATGAAGGAGGTAATGAGACTTACAAAAATAGGGTTTGATCTTCATTATCAATCTTAACATCAATATTCTGCAACTCAATTACAATTGAATTAAACTCAGTGGTATGAGATTTGATTCGAGTACCTTCTGACATATGCAAGGTGTAAAAATGTTGTTAAAGTCTCAATCTATTAGTGAGCATAGGCGACGTCAAGGCGTCCAGTCGATATGGGCATGGTGCAAGGCGCATCGGCGACTTGGGTTTAATGAAAGTCGGCGCTAAGCGAAAGCAGTCGTCGCCTTGGACGACTCGGCGTCGACTTCGACAACTTGCTGGCAGATCGACCTACTTGTCTACTCCGGGTATGGATCAACCTACTGGGTTAAAAAAAGAAAAGGGAAAATGACGTTGCTTGGAACTGGGTAACTAGCCCTAGTCGAACTGATTCGCTTCTTCGCAAAGAAGAAGATCGAACTTTGCTTTGCAATAGAAGGGAAGGGGTCAACGAGTGATTGTGAGAAAGAAAGAGTCAACAAGCGACTGTTAGGAGTGATCAAGAGAGAGAGTACCTCGTCGACTGTCAACTCTGAAGTCCCTTTTCTGGCGAGGCTACGCGACTCCGATCGGCACTTCAGCAGGTATTTCTTGATTTCTTCTTTTTTTTCCCTCCCTTTTCTGCCCTACTGCTGCATCTTTCTTTTTTCAGTGTGTAGTGCTAGTGCCAAGTGCTATATATTTGTGCGAGTTATGTTTGTTTACTGTTTAGTTTTTTTTTGTCCCTTATCCGACTGCTTGTTATGTGTGTGTGTGTGTGTATATATATATATATATATATATATATATAAACTTATTACTTATCCTTTCTGATTGTTATATATATACTCCTTTATGCTGAGTTTGATGGTTATATATATATTTATAAATTAATATATAAGGTTTCAATCCATGACAACCGGTTGTTAAAGTTACTATTCTAGCAACCATCATTTCCACCGTTGATCAATATAATTAAAGATTGAGATTAAAAAAAAATACCCTGCCGCTACAGGATGTAGCGGCAATATAACTTCTTCTATTTGCATCTATTTTATTAATGGTCAAACTAATGGGACCCACTTTGTCAGATAATATTACAAAAAAAGGATTTTTTTAATATACATGCCGCTACAAGTTGTAGCGGTTAGGCCTTAAATTTTTTCCTCCCTTAAATGCTATTTCTCCTCCGTTTGATTGGGCTTTTTCAAAAATAGATGTGCCGCAACAGGTTGTAGCGGCTTGCCTTGGATTTTAGTAATGTTTGACCCTAACTTTGTTATCTCTTCTTGTGAATGGGGAGGGTCTTTGTCAAATGGAGACTCTAATTTCTTCGTTAAATTAGCAGCTGTAGTTTCCGCTAACACCTCCCGCAACACATTATTCGAAAGACACAATTGAATTGCCGAAAGTGCTTTATCATCCATAATTTTTCATTTTGTCTCTGACATCTCGCTAGCTTTCTTCGTCTCCCGATCCATATCAGACATATCTATAGGTTTTATACCATCTTTCTTATAATGGCTTTTTTCAAGCCTTGCTGAGTAAGAACAACCTTCATCCGAACATGCTAAAGACTGAAACTAATATTCCCTTCGAATTTGTCAATATCAAATTTTGTTGATGAAGTCGAACTCAACGTCATAGTATGGATCGATAATAACTAGACTCTGATACCAATTTGTTATGACAAACTATAGCAAACACAATAAATCAACACAGAAAGATAAAGACAATAACACAAGGTTTTACGTGGAAACCCAAATCGGGAAAAAACCATAAAGAAAGGCAGAAGAATCCACTAAATAAAATCTGAAGAATACAAGATAAAGAGAGAACTATGAAAATTATAAGAATACTTTTGAATGTCCCTTCTCCAAAAACCTAGCACCTATATTTATAGGTCATAGGAAAATTCCATAACCAAATAGGATAAGAAATATTAAATTGAGTATAATTAGGAAAGATAACTTTCGTAAACCAAAACAAATTCTAGGTAATACCTAGATCCAAATTCAATAAGGATTCATGTCATACCCAACAACATATAAAGCGGAAAATAGGAGAAGAAGAATGCTCGAAGGCCACAATGGCACATAGCCTTAACTCAAATAAATATATTAAACCATCTCAATTTCAGGTTGGATTAGATCAGTTTATATAGAATATAAACCTCAATTCTAAGGTAATCTAATTTAATAAGGAAACTCTTAATAGTTATCTACTATCCTAATAACAATTATGTACTACAAATAAAAATATTTATAGTTATATCTAACTAAAACAAAATAATTACAAATGATTTATTTCTAAAGAATAATACAAAACAATTAATCCTTTAATCTTCATATTGATTTGCCTATCAATAGGGCTAATAGTCCCTTTCACATAGGGTCATCTGGAGCAAGTTCGGTGTATACATAAATGGATGTGATGCCAAACCAGAGACATGTACTCATGTGAGTCTATCGAAATTCATTTTTGAAGGTCCTATCCACTTTGAGTTTCTAATAAGAATGATGTTGGGGTAGCACATCATGTGCGTTTTTGGGAAGATACGTAGGATTGTTAGTTTTGATTTTCTAGACATGTGTTGTGCGTAGTGAGGATAATGATAGACGCTCTCATTTATTTTTGTACTGTCTTGGTACTTGGGGTTTGTGGAACTCTATTTTTGGAATTTTGGGAGAGGAATGGTAGTGTCCTATGTCGTGAAGGATTGTTTATTATTCAGTTCAAAGGTTTGGTGAAAAAATGATGCTTAGGTGCTTTGGAAGTGTGCGATCTTTCCTATTTTCTAGAGGATCTGGGCTGAATGTAATCCTGGGCTTTTAAGAGAGAGCTATTCATCTTTCACTTTATTGTGAGATAATATATTTTTTTCTTGCTTCTGTATGCGGGGCTGCCGTGGGTGTGTTTAGGAGAATTTTTGTCTGATTTTGGTAGAGATTATACAGCTGCCCTCTTTTGAGTGTTTTCTTTTCAATTTCACTTGTATTTCCTCCTATGCTTTATACTTTTTGTTGGGATATAGGAGTTCTTGAGTTTTATCTAAAAAGACAATGTATGCACCCTCATATATTACAGGATGTTCCTCCTAGACAAGCAAATAATTAGTTGAATTTCCCCTTCTTTTTAATCGGTGCCCAAGATAATCATTGACAAAAAGAAAATAAGTGCACAAGGAAAGCATGACAAATACTGTAAAATGAAGCAAACTAAATTTTGAGTGATAATTTCAGGGAACTTGAGATATTACTCCACACCCTTAAGGAGTTACGTGTCTTCCTTTCTTCGCGGCAAAGACAGTAATGGGCAGAGTGTCAGCAGTTGCATTGATTTGGTTACTTTAATCTACCTAAAGTAATGTTAATAACTCTAGGTTCTCCCTAAGATTGTGCATGAAGCACCACTAAGTAGGGACTTAATATCTTTCTCACCAAGCCACATTGCATCTGGGAACAATGGAAAAATTCCTTGGGGAAAACGGAGCCTTTGAAAGAATCCAACTAAGACAAAAAACTCATTGATCTTTTTATTATTTTTCTTTTTCTTGAATAAGTATACCTTATGTAGAAATTAGTTGGTACTTACAAGTACTAGGCAAAACTCAGCCAGTGCTATGCTTATATGGATTAGAAAAAGGGTACCTATCATCATTTACTATTAAACTTGAGCTTCCCTCAGAGAAAGCTTTCAACAACTTGGCCCTCGAGAAAAGTTTAAACGGGGGGCAATGATCATGCATGAGGAAGTCTTCTTTAAATACTCATTTACAAAAGCCCAGAAAGGACACAAACATATTTATTAGCTTGTTCTATTTGAAAAAGTCTTACATTCTTTCTATCTAAACTGTCGAAATCAAAGCCTATGCACATTGCCACATAGACTGCCATTTCTTCCCTTTCGTCTAGGCCACCAAAGATAATTTTGTGAAATTGACTTTAAGTGAGGTAACATACATCAAAAAGGTAACAAATTTCAGTATCACGAATTCACAATTATAAGAAAAAGAAGGAAAAACAATAAAGGGAGAGGGTTCTCTTCCTTGTTCCTCTCTTATTTAGTTTTCTCCCTCTCTCTCTCTCCACTACTCTCTATGATGTTATAAATGTTGTGATGTTATAAATATACTAAACAAACTAACATGAATTCTGGAGTCTGGACATGAGAATACTTAATTACCAACATTACCTTGAAAATATAAGATTTGACTCCCATCACCTTCAACTTAATGATAGCACTATATCCCACACTAGGTCCACAACTCAACACCAGCACAACGACAACCAATCACAAGAAAGGGAACTAGCTCTCTCAACTGCCTTAGGATCCATTTTAGTATCCAGTGGTACCTTCTGATGAATAACCACCTACAACAGCTTCTTATCTACGAATATCTCTGCCCTCTCAGCAGCCACCGTACTATAATTCTTTACCTCCCATTTCATGACATCAACTTTCTTTTTGTGAGAATTTCGATTGTCCACATAAGTAGGTATTTCTTTGTTTTAAGTGGCTACTTGTCTAAATAGTAGAATTTCATTTTACATATATCCAGTTCAAAGGTTCTCAACACTGACAAATACAACATTCCACCAAATATAGAGTTGTAGAAGACCTTGTTGGAACTGTGTACGTATGAATAGAAGTAACCAAAGGAAATCAAATGGCTTAATTGTCTCTCTTAAACTTTACCTGGCTACAGAAGTTAAATCAAGCTCCCTAACATATGTTTCCTGTTTTATATGTTCTTAAAAACTAAATAGAATTCTACCTTGGTGAGAAGAAATATATTTAATGTGATACTACAAAATTGCCCATTTGGCCCCGTTTTCATTAATTGTTTTTTTTTGTCCTTCACCTAAGCACATAGGAGATAGGAGCGAGGGTGGGGGGTGATTCTGCAGTGGTGGGGCTGGTGGATGCTACCACCATCTTCTACCATAACTGAAATACCAAAAAAAAACTCCATTAAAAAATGCAAGTACACAATTCAAATGAAAAATATTATATTAAGTATTTTACCCTCAAAAGAAGTTAAGCAGCGTCTGCTAATTTTAAGATATTCTCTCCCCTCTACTTTTGTTTTTCTTAAATTATGTGAAAAAGTGTACTTAAAGCATCTTTTACGGGACAGTGGGAGTACTTGTTTATGATGATACGTTGTATTTTCTGCATGATTGTCCATTCTTCATCATCTTGGAGATTACGTACTTAGGGTTTGTCCATTTATATGGCAGGAGCTGAAAGTACGTTTGTAGCTGAAGTTGCGTTTGAAAAGTTAGAATCTTGTTTGGTTACCATCAACTTATGCAACTAAAGTTACAATTCTTGTTAAGTTAAAATTACAGCTTTTGCTTAAATATTAGTTTAAATATTAGTAAATGAATAAAAAGGGCATCAATACTAACCGGTTTGAATTTTTATTAGAAATAAATTATAAATTTAATACACCTATATATATATTACACACATTTATATGTATATGATTTTTAAATATTTCCATTTCAAATTATAATATAATTATTAACTTTTAAAATTAATTTGATATTTTCAAACTCAAAAGTAGTATGATGTATTAAAATTATGAAACAATAATTCCTTTTATTATATGAGAATGATAATTTAAATTAATTTTCTTCACTTATTTTTTTTGGTCACGTCTTTTTCACACCACAAATTTTATTTTTCACAATTCACAACCTTTTTGCATCAATTTTTTTTACGCCTTGTGTAACCTCTTCGTCTCCTATTTCGTCTCTTCAAGTATTCCTCTTCCTCTTCTATCTTCTTCCGTCTCTGTAATACAACAAAATGAAAGATTAAAAACTTTGAAAACATTGATTTCTATCTAAGATGGGTAGAAGATTGAAGCCACAAAGAATATTCATTTGTTACCCCAAGTGATAAATACCTTCAAATCATGTTAAAATAAACAAAATATGGTGTGTAATTGAAGAATAATTTGTCAATTGTACATAAATATGTGGAAATCGACTGTTGTGCCTTTGTGGTGAAGGAGTGATTTTAGCTTTGGGTTTAATCAATTGAGGGGCAAAAGAGTGAAAACAAAGTTCTTTAGGTGTGATTTGTATGTGCATTTTGGTTGTTAAACGCAACCATGAAAAAACCTTGCGTTGTGTTCTAGCTCTTAAATGCGGTTGCCAACGCAGATCTTTCACGTTTGGGTTGTCGGCGTTTGGTTTGCGGAACAAAAATATTACTTCATTTGGGATGAAAACACAGTAAACACAACGTTTGAATGGTAACTGAACGTGCACTTAGTCAAGCTAAATATAGCTTTTAATCCTCAAAACCTTATCTATTTATATTTCTAAAAAGCTTTCTAGGTGCGCTTTGGCATCAAGGCCAGTTCAGCGCCACACCTCGTACTCAAACTAGTTCATAATTTCTTTGAATCATATGACTTGGGCGCTGATTTAGATTCAGACTCAACATCAACAGTTGCATACGAAAAAGAACAAAAGAAGTTGAATAATAATTATAATACTCATTGGGATGTCTCTAGGGGTGCTCATCGGTAAAAAAAAAACCGAGACGCAGACTCTGGGTTAAATTACAAAATCTCGATACCGGTTTTTTTGATTCGGTTTTCGGTTATACCGCAATAATTAAATAAAGACCTACGATGCTAAAACTGGGAAGGGCATGCCCGATCTTTAATCGAACTAGTTTTTGTTCAACACCATACATACTAGTCCTTTGAGTTGATGCTTCAGAAATGAGTTCTTTCTCATGAGAATTTGTGTTGCTTATCTATTTTGTTTCAAGATCGTCTTTCCAAACTGTAAATTCATGGAGAATAAATTAAACATGTAATTTTCTCTCTATTATCACTTGAGTTTCCATTGTCTGGGCATGATTAGTAATTAAATTGACTGATTATTTGTTTTATTTACTTTTTAACATTAGTACGTGATTAAAGTGGGTGGCATATTGAGGTTCTAATTATGGTAGCTAGGCACACAACAAAATGTAGAGGAAATAGTGAAGATGGTAAACAAGAAAATCATAATGAAAGTAGTTGCGCCAATTCAGACAAAAGTTTCTTGTGTTTTCCAGACAAATTATTTGAGACGCTGCTGTTAGGACAAAAAGATTGCTATAGCAACACTTCATGTTCTTAATCTACATCAGACGTGCTATTTTATTTGAGAAATTTGTTTTTTTTTTCGGTTTTTCGATATTTACCGAATTCAAAATTTTCATTACCGTTACCGAAAAGTATAAAAAAACCGAAAAACCGGTACCGAAAAAACCGAAACCGAAAAAAATCGGTACCACCGGTACCGGTTTCAACCGGTTTGGTAAAAAACTGAATTTTTTGAGCACCCCTAGATGTCTCCATAGTTTTCTTCTTGGATGTATTCAAGATCCGCAACCATAAAGTTCCATAGGTGACTTGGGAAGAGTTGAGATGCAAAAGAGATTTCTCCTATGATGGATTCATGGGTGCAAATCTCCATCGTGGAACCTAGCTACTATTATTGTCTCTATATCAAAGTTTTTAGGTTTTGAGAGATGCTAGTACCCAATAATAGGTTATTTATACTCAATAATTGTTACTAATTTAACTATATTAAAGTAATCGTGTTTCTTCACAATATGATGTTTAAATTGTACCTCTCAACACTACTTCAAATGAAAAAATAAAAATTACATCACCTAGAGAACCTATTTAGGAGCGTTGATGTTATTGAAAAAAGGCTACCAGGATAGCGAAATGCGTTATGGACTAAACATTCCATAGCATGTTATACTTTCATTTTGAAATTTGATCCAAAACTTTTTTTCGTATTTAATAACAAGAAAAATGTAACCTTTACAAGAATAATTACAATTTTATTCTTTGGAAATGAAAAACATCTTTATATAGGTATTGGGCATTGCAACATATGGCTAGGATACAATCTAATCGAGGTCTAAGATCGACTATCTAGAATCTTTCTCTAAAATATCTAGGATATTTACAAGCATAATTATCATTTATAAAGCTTGGGCCTTACAACATATGGCTAGGATACAATCTGTGGGCCCAAGTGTAAAATTATGGTTCACATGACCAAATTAAATTAAATGCACAATTAGGGTTCCACGACCTCATTAAATGCGCAAATTAGGGTTCACATAACCTAATTAAATGAAGACGGAGAAGTCAGAAATAAATGTGCTAGACCCGGGAGAAGCCTCCACGTGTCCTGAGGCAGAAGGCTCGTGGAGGCGGCTCATTTTGGGAATTGGTTGAGGGATTGGATTGGTGGTTAGAAGGACATGGCAATATGGGCATTACTCTAATGATTAAAGGGTATTTCTGAAATTTCCCTGAAAGCATGTGCCTGACACATGACCACTTTTCAGAAAACCCTATAAATACTCCTTCCATTCCATTGGGAAGAGGACCTCTCTTCAGACGCAGAACTTGGACTCTTGGAAGATCGAAGGACCTGAACATTCTCTCTCAACACTCAAGAAGACTATTGGAATCCCAATAACCCTAACAAGATTTCCGGATTCTAGGATTGGAAGGACTCAAGAAGAAGGCTCTTGGAATCCCAATAATCCTAACACGGTTCCCGGATTCTAGGAGTTCTGCCACGTGTCGTTGGATTAATCGCCCACCTGTTCTTCTTCCCTCTTCAATCAATCAACCAATTTCGTGCTTTTGGTGGAGTTCTCTCCTCCTCAGCCAACACGAAACCCTAGCTAGCAAGGTCCGATTTCCTTGCCCACATTTATTTGGTGACTCTGCTGGGGAGGTATAGAATTCGTGAAGGGTATGCCCACAACTCGAAGTGGGAGAACAACATGAAGAGCTTCACCAACAAATAGCATTACCTCACCGGGTCCAGTTCCAAGGCAAGCAAGTCAAGCTTTCCAAGGCGTGAATCTAGATCTCGATCAACCCATCCTTGAAGACGCCTCTGAAGGAAGTTCAACATCACTATACATGACTGATCAACAACTAACGAGTGTCAGGCAGACAGGCGCGGGAAGGCAAGGCGAAGAAGAAAGTGGAGAGCAGACAAATGCTGTGCAACTGGAGATACTCAAGGTATTGAAGGAAGCACAGGAAGGACAAGGGGTGATGATGGCTATAATGCTGGAGATGTAGAAGAAGCAAGAGGAAATGGGAAATTTCCGTCAGCAGTTGATGCAGATTCCCGCTTTCAAAGCCATGTTCCTAGACAATTCACAGGGAGAACCGGCAGGAGTGAAGGACAACAACAACGATATCAACAATAAGGAGAATCAGACTTCACCTCCATTAACGGAGAATCAGTCCGTTCCAATCATCCACTGAACCTCAAAGACAACCGTCATGTAATTTATTGATGCCGGTGTACATCAACACCAATTTACGTACTACGTAGAGAGTCCATACCACGAGCCAATATGTGACAAAGGATGATATGATCGATGTGATCAATCAACTTCACAGGCAGACATCCCGACCTTCAGAGTTAGACTTTACTCCACCTTCCCGGCACATATTCGGAGACAACCCTACCCAACAGGGTATATCGAGCATTCCCCGCAATTTCCAAAATACATTGGGGAGAAAGGAAATGCCAGGGAACACATTGCCAGGTTAGTGGAGTCGATGTCTCCATGGTTAGGATATGATGAAAGGAACAATCACAATTTGTTGATGATGGAATTCAACAAGACTTTGACGGATAATGCCTTCAATTTGCATCTATGACTTGAGAAGGATCGGTCCATGATTGGGATGATCTAAAATTGTAATTTTTTAAGAAATTTTTCTATGTGCAGAAACATGTAACCATCGTAGAGCTCATGCGATTCAAGCAGAAGCCAATCGAGGAGCTGTCAAATTACGTGGATAGGTTCAGGGCCCAAGCACAGAAGTGTGCAAAGCCAATTGAAGAAAAGAACTTGGTTAGCATATGCAACAATGATGCTTTTAACGCCTTCAAACCCCACCTCATTACAAGGCGTGTGATTCGTTTGCATGCGCCTCTCATCTTTTGCAGACAAGACTTGGGGAATCATGACATTTCCACCTGACCGTGCGATGGATACATGGAAGAAGCAAGAGGACAACAAGCTGTGGCTTTGGTGGATTCTCAGTCAAAACCACAAAGGGGCAAGAGGGAGAAGAATGAGAAATTTGAACGAAGCAGAGAAAAGCATGGGGACAAGTATACCAGAATGCCAGTTCCGGAGGCTATCACATGCAGCGAGAAGGCGTTCAGGAGCCTGTACGAACAATGGGTCGAGCGCGGAGTGGTGAAACCTCCAAGGCCCCGGTTGGTTGTAACAAAAGAAATGAAAAGAAGACCAGACTTCTGTGTATACCATCAATACGCAGGGCATTCCACTATGAACTGTTATAGTTTGCGGAGGATATACTATGAGAAACTAGCGGCTGGGGAGATTGAACTAGGAGAAGAAACGTGCAACACTATCACCCATGGTGCAGTCCGGAAGTCAAGAACTCAAATACTGGCTTTACGTACCATCGAAAAAACTTTGAACTACAGATGAATTAAAAATCCACCCAAGATGGTGGTCCACCAAAAATGGTGGTTTAAGTCCTCAAGAATATCCTTTGCCAAGTAAATTGGATGACCAAGGGAGGAGGCACAAGAATTGACGATTTAAAAAAAAAAACCCACCCAAGATGGTGGTCCACTCTAAATTGTGGTCAAGTCCTCGTAGACTGCACTTGCCAAGAAATTGGACGACCCAAGTGACAAGGCACCCGATTTCAAGTTCTCGTAGACTGTACTTGCCAAAAAATTGGACGACCCAAGTGACGAGGCACCCAATGACATAAAATTTAACAATCTAATACATATTCATAACCTAAATGCCACAATCTACTATGAACATGCAATCTTAAAATGCAAATAAAACTACCCCCAAACTTAACGTGAGCAATGTCCTCATGCGAAAGATGTAGCAATTAAAACAGAGGACTTCCCTGACGAGATTACTCATTGGGCGCATCCTCCTCATCGTCACTCATCTCTTGATCAGAAGGGGGAAACACAGGCAAAACAGGAGCAATTGGGAATTGGCTAGGATCAACCCCAGGATAATGCCGAGCCTACATATTTGTCTGGGCCTTGAAGTAGTCGACCATAAACCCGATATAACATCTTGACGTTTAGCCAGACGAACATTTTGGAATTCAATATTATAAAACCACCCGTCAATTTCACGCTGAACTGCATCGGGAACTACACCACGGGGGACTGCTGATGAGGATCCGAAAGCTGCTGGAGCAGGTGCTTGTTTTGTTTCAGCTTGAGTAATTATGAAGCCCAATCCGCGAGGGTAATTTGCTCCACCGGTCCACACTCAGTACCTCCTTATCATTTTATGGTCTAACACCGGCATGGGGGGTTGAATCATTTCATCTGACTTCCATTTGACCCCAAATTTAGTACACAGCGCACAAATAAGAGAAGGGTGTGGTAAACCTCTCGTGGTACCCCCTCGTGCAACCCTCAGGATCGACTGTTGAATAATCAGGCCGACATCCATCTTCATACCTCGAACTATAGAATAGAGTAACACCACCCTTTCTTTAGTGACATCAATGACATGCGTGCATGGCATTAATTTGGCACAGATAAAGGCATACCAAGCCTTCCCATATAAACTAAGGCGCGAGTGGGGGAAAGTCATGCTTCCACGTTCATGCAGTGTCCAAGTTGTGCCCGGTTGACATAATTCGCGAATGATCACTTCATAATCTGGTCCTTGGCTCACAAAACTAGCATACTCATTTTGTTGACCTCAGTAGGCAATTGGTACTAACCATTAATGTCCTCTTCACCAAATTCAACAGTTTTCCCTCACACATACACGCCATAGTGGAAGAGCTCAGAAATGTTGGCGTAGAACTCCTTTACCATCGATGAACGATCGGGTCAGTCATTCGGTGAAATTGAACCCGATTCAGCTCAAAGAATCATGTTTTAATGTCCCCATCCTTTGTGTGGTCTGGTCGTAAACCTCGTTTTGGGACTAGAGATCGTGTTGCCATACGGTTGTAGCGCTCTTGGGCTTCGGCACTCACGAATCTCCTGTTGTCAAATTTCGGCGGGGCTGATGAGGAAGCAGAACCATCTCCGCGTTGACGCTTTGAAGCCATTATAATACTCTGCAATTGAAAACAAATAAACGTATTATACTTTGACGCATGTATTACAAGGAATCACATAACCGTACCACGACCCCCAAACTAAGTGGGATCGCAATGTGTAACAAGGTTTGGGAGTTTGATTAGCCACACACTATCATGAAGCTTTACAATTTGAACCGAATAACATGAAGTGTCAATAACAGGTTCAAATGGTGAAGTTGTCTAATAGCAAACAAGTGAACTACAACAATATTTTCACATTGTCAAACACTTAACATACATTAGATAAGTTGACATTGAAGAAAACTCATGCACAATATGCCGTTACAACTCATACATCCAAGTTAGAATTAATCCACAACAAATCATGAATTGAATGTGCACATCTCCGTGAACAGTAGAAATACAAGTGAGTTTTTGCATATCTTTTTCCGCGAGGGAGTAAATTTGAGAGTAGAAGGATGCGAAATACAAAGTCACTTAGATGTGTGAAGAGCAAAATCAATTGACAAGGTTATATGAGATGTTTCAGATTGCACGGATGATGAAGGTGGGAAGTTATAGAATAGAATGAGAGTGGGGGAAATAAATTAGGGGAAGTGGGGAGTTATAGAATAACTTAACCGTTGCTTGTTTTTTATTTATTTTCCAACTTGACTCCCAAATACGGGCAACCTTGGGTTTTAAGTCGATTTGGGCGCCAAGGTATTTCATGCTGAGCTGGTCGAGTAACTCTCTCGAGCCCTCGGGCGCTTATAGTCCCATGTTATTTGAGCGTTGGGGCACTGTACTTGATTTGTAGCTCCTGATGCCTAGCGCTGGGGCGCTGGGCCTATATTGAAGTTACTGTTAGCCAGCGTCGGGGCGCTGGTTTCCTCTGATTGTTGAGCACCGGGGCGTGGATGCTAAGCCTTGGTGCCGACTAACTGTTTGTCCTAAAACATTAAGCAACTATATAAATACTAGCAATGAACAAACAAGAATTCTACTATTATTGGTCTAGATTATGACACACCTAAAATGAATTAACTAAAATGCTGAAAGAGAAAAGGAAGAAAAAATAAAAATTCTTGGGGTTGCCTCCCCATAGTGCTTGGTTTATAGTCATCAGCCCGACTTTGCTGTCTTGCTCAGTTGACCGCTGGTTCAGTGAGATGCATTGCCGTTGGTTGTCGATCGATGGGTCCAGTCCAATAATGCTTAAGCCTTTGGACGTTTACCTTAAATGTTCACTTCGCATTTGGTTCTTCTACTTCAACAGCTCCGTGTGGAGCGACAGATACAACCACAAAAGGGCCTGACCATCGGGATTTCAATTTACCGGGAAATAACCGCAGTCTAGAGTTGAATATCAATACTGTGAAACCCCAGATTTTATGAATAAAGAATTAATTTTCTCGAAATAATTTTTTTTATATTATGGTGTGAATTTGAGATAATGTTATAGTTGTGGGTAATATTTATAAATTTTGCAAAGTATGCAAGTTGTCATATTATATTCGATTGGTCGGGGAATATTTGTTTTAAACAGGAAATATTCGTACGACGACACAATCATTGGTGGACCCCACAACGGAATTATTGTCGGATTGAGAAAATGACAAATATTTTATTGAAAATAACGGCGGAAGTTTTACCGTTGATACTGTTGAACTACTCGGTAGTAAAAAATACCATCATGCTGGCGTTGTTGCGTAGTATACTGCGGTATTGATTATTGATATTTATGTGAAAAGTCACTCGGTTTTGTTCAATTATTGCTACAATAGTTCTTTGCGTAGTATCTCACATTATTTGATTCAATTATTGTTGATTTAGAAGTTTTGTTTTATTCACGTAATAAAATAGAAACATCTTTTATATAAAATGTAATACTTTATTAAAGTTATTCTATAAATAGAATATATTATATTCTATTACGACAAGTGTTTTGCATAGTAAAATCTTTTATATAAAATGAATACTTTATTAAAGTTATTCTATAAATAGAATATATTATATTTTATTACGATAGTGTTTGATAGTAAAAATCTTTTTATATAAATAGAATATATTATATTTTATTTAAAAGATTCTTCTTTAAATATGGACCGTCAGATTAAAGTAAATCAATTTGGACCGTTCATGAATTAGTTATTATGCATTCTATTTTCCTATAAATAAGCTCATTCCTTCATTATTTTCTTACTTAATTCACTTTGAACTACAGAGAGAGAAACTATAGAGAGAGACTATAGAGAGAGAAGAAAAGTTTTTCGCTACTTCACTACTCTTATATCAAGTATTATTTTACGGTAAGGGATATTATTCTTTCAGATTCAAGAAGAGAACTTCATTATTCCATTTCTTTATTGTTCGCATTGGAATAACTCCAGATCATGCAGGCTACCCTATACTTGGTGACATTCTTCTATTATTACATCTTTATTATTTCATTTAATATCCTGTTTGTGCTATACGAACACGGGTTCCATTTTTATTATTCCGTCTTTATTATTACGCATTCGGAATATCCATGCATCTTATCTGCCTGGGACTGGTTCCATCATTTATTCTTCCGCATTTATTATTACATTGGAACATCCAGCGATTGTGAATTTCACCGACTGGTTCCGTTATTATTATTACATTGAAATAACAAATCACGCTAAGTACCGCATGCATGGTGATATCTTTTGTTATTCCATTCGGTATTATACTCAGTTGATTAAAATTTTGACTTCTATACTCCATGAAATTAGTGGAATATTCTTGATATTTGCGTTTCATCCAGTATCTTTTCGTGGAAATATTCTTCTGAGCATTCTTGAATTTTACTCTACAAAGCAGTATTATGTTGACAATTTGGACGTTATTGGTTCTTGGACAAATTAATTCTTGAACTTGTTTAATTGAATTCTTATATCATTGTCATCATCCTCATGTTTATGTTATGTTGAAAGTCATACGTATTCGTAGTGCATAGATGGACTTGGTATGATTATGACGAGGATTATTACGTATAATCATAATAGTAATGTTACAAATAATGTGAAAATTAAAAGTCCTCATCGGCTGTAGTGCATTGATGGGACGGTTTTGGTATGATTATGGCTATGGATTCTCTTGCCGAGGGAGCAAAGATGAATTGTTTTATGGCATGATCGGGCCAGATTGATGAAAACACGATTATCTTTGGCCCGTAGTGCATGGATAATTCGTGGTCGTGATACTTAAAGAATATCCTTGCCCAGTAGTGGGGGATGATTTAATGATGTGGATTATTTATTGAAATGAGTCTCGTGATAAAAGTGATGAAAAACTTTTTAAATCATAAAAGATAGTAGATTCTATTCTCTACTTGATTCTTTTAATGGATTGCTTGTTCCGATTGCAGCTTAAACTTGATGTACAGTGTATTTTATCGGTTTAACATTGTTGGAGACTAATGATAATTTATTTCGCATTATCTTAGTCATAATATTTCTTCTTGGCTAGTTGAGCTCACCCTTTCTTTTCTTTTTTCTTGAAATGAGAATATAATTTGGGGACGAGTCGGGGAGCGGAGTGATGGTCCGGAGGATAAGATTAGTAGTCCTCACTATTTTGTGAAATAGTGTGATAATAATTGTAATGAGGACTCCTTTTGAGTTTGTATAATCTCTAGTAGACAATAATTGTATTCAAACTCACAGTTTATGTTTTGTCGTATTGCATACCTACAGTTGTATTAGTAAGTTGTATTTGAATTCTGTACCATGTATCTGGCGATCCAAGATGGGTGATGTATACCTAATTTTGGGGGCTTCACAAATACTTTTTTGTCTCAGTTCGAATTTACGATCGAGGATTTTCTTATCGTGCCATGTCTTGACTTTCTCTTTATACAATTTGGCGTTCTCATAAGCGTTGTGCCGGAATTCTTCCATCTCATTTAGTTGGAGTAATCGTTTCTCCCCAGATGCTTGTACGTCGAAATTTAGCTTACGAATGGCCCAGTATGCGTTATATTCTAACTCTACCAGAAGATGACACGCTTTTCCATAAACCATTCTGTAAGGTGACATTCCGATAAGGTTCTTGTAAGCTGTTCGATATGCCCATAAGGCATCATCTAATCGCATTGCCCAATCTTTTCGTGATGGATTTACAACTTTCTCCAAAATTCACTTAACTTCCCGATTCGAAACTTCGGCTTGACCATTTGTTTGGGGATGATATACTACGGCAATCTTGTGTCTGACCCCATATTTGGTGAGCAATTTGGTGAATTGCTTGTTACAAAAATGAGTTCCCTCATCACTAATTATCGCTCTCGGTGTACCAAATCGTGTGAAAATATTCTTTTTCAAGAATCGTAGTACTACCTTGGCATCGTTAGTGGGTAATGCAGCGACTTTTACCCATTTTGAAACATAATCTACCGCCAATAATATGTATTGATTATTGAAAGATGTTGGGAAGGGTCCCATGAAGTCAATTCCCCACACATCAAATAACTCAACCTCAAGAATCGTATTAAGCGGCATTTCATTGCGTTTTGAGATATTACTAACTCGTTGGCACCGATCACACTTCAACACATAGAGATATGCGTCTTTAAACAGGGTAGGCCAGAAAAATCCTGACTGCAACACTTTGGCTGTTGTCCTATCTCCTGCATAGTGGCCTTCGTAATCTGATGAATGGCAATGACTAAGTATGCTATCCGTCTCCTCATGTGGCACACATCGTCTAATCATTTGATCCGCACAAGTTTTGAACAGAAAAGGTTCTTCCCAGAAATATTGTTGGACATCGTGTAGGAACTTTTTTCGTTGTTGCGAATTCAAATCTGGAGGTAACACATTACTAACCAGATAATTCACATAATCTGCATACCATTACACTGTCATTGTAACTTGAAGAAGTTGTTCATCAGGAAACATCTCATTAATCATGACTTCATCTTTTTTCTGAATCTCCGCATTTTCCAATCGCAAAAGATGATCCGCCACCTGGTGTTCGGTACCTTTTCTATCCCGGATCTCCAAATCGAACTCTTGAAATAAAAGCACCCACCGAATTAACCTTGGTTTGGCATCCTTCTTCTCAATCAAATACTTTATTGCGGAATGATCAGTGTAGACGATTACCTTGGTCCCTATTAGATACGCCCTAAATTTGTCGAAAGCAAATACTACCGCAAGTATATCTTTTTAAGTGGTAGTGTAGTTCAACTGAGCATCCGTCAACGTCTTGCTGGAGTAGTAGATAGTATGAAATTTTTTATCTCGTCGTTGTCCTAATACTGCTCCAACCGCGTAATCACTGGCGTCGCACATAAGCTCAAATGGTAAAGTCCAATCGGGAGCCACTATGATTGGTGCTGTGACCAATTTCGTTTTTAATACTTCAAAAGCGTCTAAGCACAACTGGTCCATCTTAAACGACACATCTTTCTCCAAGAGTGAACACAAGGGTTTCGAAATTCTGGAAAAATCTTTAATAAATCGTCGATAAAAACCCGCATGTACCCAAGAAACTCCTTATTCCCTTCACAGATGTTGGTGGAGGTAGCTTCTCAATGGTTTCAATTTTCGCTTTATCGACCTCTAACCCTGCTACCTAAACCTTATGCCCAGAATTATCCCTTCTTGCACCATTAAGTGACACTTTTCCCAGTTGAGAACTAGATTTGTCTCCACACAGCGCTTCAAAACTAAAACCAGATTTTTCAGGCATAAATCAAAACTATCACCAAATACAGAAAAATCATCCATGAAAATCTCCAAGTTCTGTTCTACCATATCTGAGAAGATGACCATCATACATCGTTGAAAAGTTGCCGGAGCATTGCACAGACCAAAAGACATACGCCGGAAAGCAAACGTGTCATAAAGGCACGTGAATGTGGTTTTTTCTTGATCCTCCGGCGCTATGGCAATTTGATTATAACCGGAATATCCATCTAACAAAATAAAATTGATGTCCCGCCAATCTATCCAACATTTGATCAATGAATGGCAAGGGACTCTAGCCTGTAACTGTTCTAGTGGGGATGAGCTCATTAGTTTAGTTTTTAACCACAGTCATTCCCCTTTTTTTCGGTACACACTATACAGGAATTACCCAAGAACTGTCCGAGATTTGATAGATGATACTGCATCCAACCATTTTATGATCTCTTTCTTAACCACTTCCTTCATAATGGGATTCAACCTTCTTTGTTGCTCAATGGTTGGTTTTGCTCCACCCACTAAAATCTTGTGCATACAAAAGGATGAACTAATTCCCCGAATATCTGCAATAGTCCATCCAATTGTTGTTTGAAAGTCCAATAATAATCTAGAAGGGGGGTTGAATAGATTATTACAAATTAAAAAATTATCTTAGGCCTTTTTGATTTTTTGTATAATTAATTTGCAGTGTTAGAAATTAATATGTAAGACAGTAAAAAATCAATCACACAATACACAGAGATTTGTCTAGTTCACAACATACATCCCGGGTATGCTGCTACATCCAGTCTCAAGCTCTTCTCCAGGACTTGAGATCCTATTACTATCAGTAATAAATACTTCTTCAACAGGCGGAGAAGCCTTTACAAAGTTTTATAGACAAACTTCAAACTGTTCCCAACTATTCTATCTTGGACAGCAAGCTCCCCGCTCCCTCCTCAAGTTTAGTTGTACCTTCTTTTGAGTTCGGATTCTATTCTACATGATCCGGTCTCAAACAATGACCTCTTCCTCACCTCACAAGTACACTAGAGAACTAACTTCCCGCTGACCTCTCTAAGACTCTAGTCTTGGTCGAAGAATTACACGTCTTTCTCACAGGTACATAAAATAAACTAACTCTGACCTTTTCTCTTCTTACAAATGATTTTACAACAATGTGCTTCTCAAATAAGCAGATAAGAATTTAGTACATATTGATGCTTCTCAAATAAGCAGATAATAATTTAGTACAGATTGATGCTTCTCAAATAAGCAGATAATAATTAAAGAACAAATGTATTTATAAAAGTTCAAAGACTTTTATACTTGAGAAAATATGCTTCTTAGTAAGCAGATAATAATTTGTGCTTTGATCAATAGTGCTTCTGTGTAAGCAAATATGTAAATTATGCACTGTTATAAAAGTTTAAATCACTTTTATATTTTGTGTGAAAAGATGCTTCTTGAATAAGCAAATAAGTCAATTTTAGCTTTTACTAAAAAATGCTTTTGTTTAAGCAGATATATAATTTAATGCAAATTTATAAAGAAATATTTATTCTTTATGGAGTAAAGAAAAAGTCACTTTAAGTTTAAATAACTTTTTAGAGTGGAAGTGCTTCTGATTAAGCAAATAAGTTATTTTAATCTTTGAATCAAATATGCTTCTATTTAAGCAGATATATTCACTTAAGTTTGTGAAATAAAAGTTTAAATAACTTTTATTTTATGCAACAAGTATTTTATGAATAAATGAATTTATGAACAAATACTTGTGATAACAGATATCAAGTATAATAAATCAGTTAAGCAATACTTGATATAACAAATATTATTGTTTAACTCAAACAATATATAAGAATATTTTATCTATTATGTGAACTCTTTATAAATAGTGTCACTTGGTACTATAAGGAATCGTACGGTCGGATTCTTCTTCGTAGAGGTTTATCTCCGTAGCCTTGGGGCGCCCAAGTATAACAGAATTTATAATTTTCACAATTGATATTTATATAAATATTTTCAATAGATCACTACGATTCTCAAATCCGGTTCGGATGACTACTCTTTTGGAGCAAGATCTCGGTGTTGTTTTGAGCTATCGGTGTCATGATCTATTTTACGATATTTATATAAATAATATCAATAAAAGGTTCTTCAAGACTATAAGGAATTATGCGGTCGGATTCCTCTCCGTAGAGGTTTATCTCAAGTAGCCTTATGCTACCAAGTATCATTTTATTTGATAAATAGATGAAATATAGATATATAGAATTGTGTAGAATAATTTATATTTGTATATCTATAAATATAAATAAGCAAGAGATAATTCAAATAAATAAATCAAATAACTTATTTCAATATGCTTAGACCAATTTCCTCTTCTCAAATAATCAGAAATTTTGGAAGAAGAGATATAGAAAGCTTTTTCAGAGAGAGAGTATGTGGGAGAGAAAATAAGCTTTTCTTTGTAAGTGAATTGGTAAATTGAAAATGAAAGAAAGGAGATTTTTGAAGTCAGGGGTAAAATGGTAATTTCGAAAAGTGATTTTTAAATGCACGGTTATGATCAAACATTTTTTAATGAATGGTCCAGATCAAAGCAATTCTTTATGCGGTAGTAGATTAGAAACCGCCTGGGCAATTTTTGATCTACTTAGCATTTAATGCTTGTCAATTCGGTCAAGTTTTTCAAAGCTCATTCATTTAATGACTATTTTGACTACAAGTTTAAATCTTCTAACAAATGCCAGCACTTGATATAAATGATGCATGCATGGTTGGTTTGCACATATATATGATATACATATGATTATATATATATATATATATATATATAGTTAGTATATATATTAACAGTAAATAAAATATAGTTAGTTTTATATAATATATATATATATATATATATATATATATAATATTTATAAAACATAATGATTACAATATAATATATATTTAATAATATATATATAATACACATGCAATTAATATATATATATACACTATATATATACACATATATATATATATATATATATATATATATATATATATATATATATATATACAGAAATGATCAAGTAAGGGATCCTTTTTTTTTTTAAAATGAGGACTTTTTTTTGTTTTTTTAAAAAAACTAAAAAAAGTTTAATATTTTATGGAATTGAAATTTTCCATAATATAATGTTAAGGCGTAATTTGGATACTATATAAAAAATGTATGTATACGATGCGCATGCATCGCGTATATACCTATTTTGTTATACGTATCCAAATCACATCCAAAACACTGTATTATATAAAAATTTTAGTTCCATAAAATATTAAACTTTTTTTTAGTTAGTTTTAAAAAAAAAAGCAAAAAAAAAGCAAAAAAAAAAAAGTCCCTCATTTTAAGAAAGTAAGGGATCCCTTACAGGATCCGGACCGTATATATATATATATATATACATTATATGCACACACACGTCACACACACACTCTTTTAACACACATTTAATGCATATATATATATATATATATATATATGTTATAAATGCATTCATTTGTAACTTATAGTATTATATTAATACATATATATAAGTAGTACTAATATATTACAAGAAGAATGCATGCATTAATTGTAACCTAAATAATAAGTACACCACACACCACACACATGCACTATTATAATATATATATATATATATATATATATATATATATATATACGATTTTGAATAATAATATAAAACTTATAATATATATATATATATAAAATAATTTTGAAATAAAATAATTTTTAAGATATTTAAATTATAAAATTAATTTGAAAAAAAAAATAGAAGATGCCCATATGTCAAAGAAAATGATTTAATCAAAATCTTCATCTTCTTTCTAAATAAGGTCAAACACGCATTTGATAATCAACATATGACTTTTGTCCCATAATGCATGACCCAATCGATTTAACACTTAAAACATTAAGATCAAGAAAATCAATTAAATAAGATTTAGAAAATATTTTCTGTCAAGGTGAATAAGATAATTAAAACAATTATAATAAAAATCCTATGGAGAGGATTCTACCCTTTTAATTAATTTTTTTACTAATTATTGTTATCATCAAAATAAAACTAAAAGTTGGAGACCCAACATTGTTTTATACTCTCGCAATACCCTCAACAGTTTTTCTTTTTGAGTGTCAGTCAAATCCGCCGATACAATAACTGATAAGGTGTCAGATTTTCCCAAATAGGCATACTTCAGATGAGACAATAGAGGTTTTAACTCCAGCACTGATGGCTTAAACTTTTTCTCATCCGCTTCTGGTCGGTTAAGAATGTCAAACGGTTGTCTGAACTTCCTGGAAACTGGTAATGCATCTAACCATTTGACATAACCTATCTCTTCCTCATTATCGTAGTCGTCCATCCCGACCAAAACAGCTTCTAGCTGATCCTCAAAATGACTTCCGCTGAGTTTGTGATTCACTATCTCTTCCATTACATCTACTCGTAGACATTCACCCTCTTCTTTTGGGAATCGCATTGATTTGAATACATTAAAGGTTACTTCCTGGTCTTCGACTCGCATTGTTAACTTGTACGTCTATCAAAGTTCTACCGTTGCTAAGAATGGTCGCCCGAGGATGATGGAAATTTCCTTGTCTACCTCACAATCCAGGATAATAAAATCCGCCGGGAAGATAAATTTATCAACCTTTATCAAAACGTCTTCCACAATGCCCCTTGGATATGTAACTGATTTATCTACCAACTGCAAGCTGATATTTGTTGGTCTTCGTGCCTTAAGTACAAACTGGGTGTAGACGGATAGTGGCATCAAGTTAATGATGGCCCCCAAATCACACAACGCTCTTCCCGAAAATTGGTTACCAATCTCGCATGGAATAGTAAAACTACCGGGATCTTTTAACTTTGGTGGTAATTTATTCTGTATAATTGCGCTGCATTCTTCGGTTAACGCCATTGTCTCAAACTCACCCAATTTCCTTTTCTTTGACAAAACCTCTTTCATGAACTTGGCATAACTGGCATCTGTTCCAAGGCTTCTGCAAAAGGTATGTTGATATGCAGTTTTTTGAAAATATCCAAGAATCGTCAAAACTGCTTATCTAAATTTGATTTTTGAAATCTCTGCAGATATGGTATGGGGGGCATTGTAAAGCTTTGTTTAGGTGCTTTCTTCTCTACCTCCACATCCTGTCGTTTTTCTGTTTCTGAGACTTCCTCTTTTTCCAAAATTACTTTGTCCATCTTGTCCTTGTCACTTAACTGTCTCTTGCAACACCTTTCCACTTCGTAAGGTCACGGCCTTACAATGTTCATCTTTGCCTGGATTGATCTCAGTGTCACTGGGTAGTGCTCCTTGTGGACGGCTGTTCAAAGCATGCGCTATTTGACCCATCTGATTCTCCAAATTCTTTATCGAAACGGCTTGACTTTTCACATTCATATCTACCTGACTTGACAATTTATCTTGCTCGCTCATCCTCTTGTCAGTAGCTACAATAAATTTGGCCAATGCTTCTTCTCAATTTGTTTTCCTCTCTGGCTATTGTTGAGTCTGATACTGAAATCCTGGTTGATTTTGCGGTCAAGGAGCTTGAGCTTGATTATTAGTCCAAGAAAATCCCGGATGATTTCTCCACCCCGGATTATATGCATTCTGATTTTGATAAGGCCGTGCTGGTCTATTATAACTTCCCACGAACTGAGCCGATTCAGCACTGATGGCACATTGATCTGTAGCATGACTTCCAACACATAACTCACAAACCATTGCTACTTGCGGTGCTGATGGTGGGCCCCATGTTTCAATCTTCATAGTTAATGCTGAAACCTGTGCTGTCAAAGCTGTCACTGCATCTAGTTCGAGCTTTCCTGGTATTTTTGGGGGATTAGACCTTGTCATTGGCCACTGATAATTGTTGTTGGCCATCGTCTCTAACAATTGATAAGCCTCATCAAAGCTCTTTGCCATGATAGCTCCTCCTGCTGCTGCATCAATACTGGCTCGTGTGGACCCATGCAATCCGTCACAAAATATTCCAACCTGCATCCACTGTGGAATTCCGTGATGTGGACATTTACGGAGCATATCCTTAAATCTTTCTCATGCCTCATATAATGTTTCTGAGTGAATTGCGCAAAAGTATGAATATCATTCCGTAGTTTTGCCGACTTTGCTAGTGGGAAAAACTTAGCTAAGATTTTTTGAGCTAAATCATCCCAGGCTGTGATTGAACCTGGCGGCAATGAGTGTAACCAACTTCGAGCTTTATCCCGCAATGTGTACGGAAACAACCTCAACCTTATTACGTCTTCTGAAACATTATCGAATTTAAAAGTGTCGCATATTTCCAAGAAACTTAAGATATGCTCGTTTGGATCATCAGTGGAACCACCCCCAAATTGAACTGCATTTTGTAACATCTGTATCGTTCCCGGTTTGATCTCGAAACTGTTTGCATTAATCGTCGGCCTCCGAATACTGGACTGTATGTCTGTCACTGTTGGCATGGCATAATCCTTGAGTGATTTTTGTTCTTCCTCTGCCATTACTTCTGGAATTTCTTCTGCTGTCAGTTCTTCTTCCAAGGGTATAACCTCACTAGTCAACCGTAATTTTCGGAACGTTCTCTCAATATCGTCTGCGCAAGGCAAAATTTCCTCTTTACCCTTTGATCTAGTGTGCATACACTAACAAAGAATTTCTGCAAGCACACGAATGAAAATAAGTAACGTTTAAATTAAGACCGAATTGATTATAACTAATATGGAATTAATATTAATAAAGAATTCCCCGACAACGGCACCAAAAACTTGTTAGTTGATTTCACAATCAACTATTTGTGCAAGCATACACAGTCAATGGATAGTAAAGCAGTAAAGTAAAGTGTCGTACCCACAAGGAATTCAAATTAATAATCTCCGACTACTAGTACTTTATCAATTCAATTTTATTTAAACAACTGTAATTTGTGATTTCCTTATTATGAAAACTAAAATTAACTAATTAAAACTGTCTTACTCTAGCAATTGATTCAAATAAATAAAAGTTGAGACTACAATATCCCCAATTATGTAATACAAATCAATTATCCAATTGCTCCAGTTATTATGTCACCCGAATTGTTAACATGAATTCTAATTGTTAAAAGCCCTTTTCCAAGTGGTCAAATAACATTTATTTAATTCAATTAATTCTGCGATATCCCTATGCAAAATAATAAAATTAAATCTATTCAGTCCCAATTCCCAATTGTTACATGCAGTGAAGAGAGATATTCCTATTCAATTCACAACCCTAATTATTTATCTCATGCAAATAATTAAGCATACATGTTATCACGTTCAGTTCTAACTATAGATTTCATCTCCCGAATCTATCAAGTGTAACCCAGTAATTATTGGCAAAATAATTAATCTATAAGCACAAAACATGATAAACAATTCAATTTGACGTAAATAACTGGATTAAACTGAATCATTAATTCATAAATATAAAAGGTTCGATTTGTAGTCTTGATGAAAAAGTTAGTTCATAATGAAAAATAAAACCAAAAATCCCATTTTTTGGCTAATTTTTTAAATTTGTATTATTCTTTAAAATATTTTTTTTCCCATTTTTTCATAAATTTTTTCCTACAAATCCGCATCATCACTGCCACATAAGCCTTTTTTGATAACTCAGTCGTTTTCCGTTAACAGTCAAACTAGTGTAACGGTTTTTTTAACTTTTTGTTAGAAAAATCGAGTTTAGTGAGTTGACTGTAAGAAAAAAAAGTTCAGTGACCCAGTTGTAAGTTGACATATAGTACAGTGACTTAGAAAGCATTTAACCCGATTCTTACCGATTATCCGAGCTAGAATGGTTACGATGAAAAAAATTCTAGAACAGCTTCGAATCTTCAACGCAATCCAATGGAACTGCGCCTCTACAGTATCCACCTGAACGCCCCGCGAATCGTCACATGATCTGCAACAAAGAGAGCTGCGGTACTAGCCACCAAGGATCTGGATTTTCTGAAGCTTTTCTCTCTAGTCTCTCTCTAAGAGCGGCTAGAGTTTAGGTTTATTATATTCTCTCTATATAAAACGGCTGATATATCATATATATATAGCAGTCAAAAGGAATTAACCAAAACCTAATCCCATTAGAAAAGTAAAATCCGAATTTATATATATTATATTTTAATTAAGTCTTAATTAATAAACATATATACAAATTATCCTATTAATTAAAATTCGTAATTTAAATACTATCAATCATATTGACATGTTTAAATCCTTACAATTTAAATTAATTCCTTTTTTAATTATGTTCTAAGTGTGTGACCCTATAGGTTATTATTACGTTGGCAATAATTTTAAAATCATATTATAAAATTATAAACAGTGAGCGACATCTAGTAATGCATCACTCCTACCCAAGTAATAATAAGATCGGTGATTCGATGCAACCTTTTCGTGACCAATGTTTCAATGTAATTTAATCCTTTTAACCTTGACATCCTAGATTAAACTCGAGGCATGGAATGTGTCATACTCTTCATAATCTAATCTGAGCTTTCTTGATCAATGAATAGATTATATGAAACAAATCACTATTTGAGCATGGTCATGCATTTCATAGTCCTACTCAATCAAGAGACTTATGAATATCACCCCTAATATATAGGAGGGTTAAATTCCATCTAGATCACTCATATTCCTCATACGATTCATGATGTACCCAATAATCACCTTTATTGTCCACCCTATTAAAGGTGACCTTTGATGATATCAAAGTACATAAATTCCCGTGTAGTAATATAGTGATTTCAGGTCGGAGGATCATTATATCATTGTCACTATGAGAATTGCTAATGACACTTTGCATAATGCTCCACGTAGAATTCTTTTGGTGGGTCTGTCCAGTACATTGTTCTTTAACATGTACCTATACATTAACTCAATATCTCATATATTTATGACCAATGAGATTTGGCCATCAGTCAATCCACATCCTAGTCTCGATGTATCATTGTTGTCCCATTAACAATGATACTCGACTAGGGACATTTAAGAGCAATGATACTAATTATAATTATATGATCTCATGTTCAAGTCACATACTTGAAGCTATATAATTTGTATCACTATTCTAAGGAATTTTATTATGTTAACATTTATATAATGCAGTAAATAAAACCATAATAAAATAATTCATTTATTCAATCAAATATAATATCAAAAATGTTAAGCAATTACATCAAAGAATTGGCCTCTAGGGCATAAACTCTAACACTAACTACATTAAAATTATCCATAAATAATACTCCATCCGTTCCTAAAAGATTGTCGTTTTAGAAAAAAAAATTTGTTCCAAAAAGTTTGTCGTTTACAACTTTCGAGGAGAATAAATTATTTACTTTCCTATATTACCCCTACCTTCTCTCATTGTCCCAAGAAATTCTCTCTTATATTAATAGTTTTCAACTTCTCATAAAGGGGTAGTGATGAAATTTCAAACAAATTTGACGTGGTAAATGATACTTTCTTAATCCATGTGTAAAAACTTTAAACGACAATTTTTTAGGAACGAAGATAGTAATATATAACAATAACCCAATAATATTTAATTTCTCTTGCTTCCATCCTCATCATTCTCATCTCTTTTGAAAAAAACTTGTCCTCGAGTTTTTAAGTATAGAAGAATCCATATTCCACAAACTGGACTCCAAATGTGCAAGAAATTTTTGTTTTCCTTACCGACATTGATATGCAGAAAACATTAAGGAGTGAACTTGTTTGTATTGCTTCTGGTTGGAGCTCTCGTTGATAACGAAATCGATGACTTGATGGTAGGTTTCTTCATATGGAATCTCAAGTTGCTTTGGGATTACATCAACTTTATGCTCAATTTCGCTCTCGCTCGTATCCTCAATTTCAACTACATCTTCTTGTAACTTGTCGCGTAGTTTCTTCCCAATTAGTGTCATTAGCATTGTACGTCTCTGACAATTGTGGTTCCTCATCGCCGTTGAAACAGTGGAAGATTCACCCTTTTCTCGATCAGACTAGTGTAATTGGAGCAAAACATTAATTGATTCTGTTAAGGATTTTCATTTGGGCCTCTAAACAATCAATTCTTGCACCATATAACTTTTGGATATCTCTTCCATCTTAGATACAAGCTCAGCATTAGTAACCATGATTTTGCAAAGAAAATAAAACAAAACTCGTTTTATTTTTTGGTTTAGGGGTGCAAGTGCATAAAAAAAATAATAAAATAGGGATTGATTTGAAAATTTCAGAAACTTTGGGTCTAGAGGTGCAAGTGCAGAAAAAATAAGAAAATAAGGATTGATATGAAAATTTCAAAAACTTTGGGGGCTGAGTTGAATGTTTTAGAAACCTTGGGGTACCAATTTATAATTTTGCCACTGATGGACAGTTACACTAGCAATTTTTTTAGGATAAATTTTTTTGGATATATTTGAGACTACGCTGTCGTCTTGGATATTGGTGTCGACTCTCTTGCGAACTTCGACAATTGACAAAGGCCAGAAAATTAGGGTAGGAAGGAATTGGGTGAAATCAAAATATATGAAGAATTTTTGGCTCTTGATACCATTATGATGTAGGACAATAGTGGTGCACAAATGGCTGCGACACGGAGCCCGGCCTTGATCCGCCTCGATCCCAACTGGTCAAAGCTTCGGCTGGTCAAAGCCTCGACCGATCAGCCCGACCTTGCAGACCAAGAACAGACCATGAATTAATGATCAGATCGGCCTGGCCTAGCCTTCCAAAAAGCTCGGCCCGCCTACGACTAGTTTGTAGAGCTTGTTGTTTGTTTGACCTGAGACCTGCGACCTAATCCGGCCTGAAATCTTTAGTTGGGTCATATTAGCAAGTCTTTTTATAAGGAAATCCTCCTAATACTTGCATCCCCCTTTCAATGTGGGACTTAACATTTACAAGATAAACATTGGACTTTAGGATTGCTAATAGAGTGAAGTCTTATGTTCAATTCAAGTTTAATTCGATGTGGGACTTTGAGATTATAGACTATGGGCCACTTTTGTCAATGCAGAATCAATGAATGAAATCAACTTGGGTGGGATTTCTTTAATCCATCTCATGAAGTATTATTGAGCTAGAATAAAAAGTAAGCAGTAAGTTAAATACATCTATCATATATGTAGTATGAATATGTTTTTCTTCCTCAATTTAAATATGACATCAGTTGATTTTTTTTCAAAAGCAATGGACAATACTTACATGAAGGAACCACTCATCTGCATTATTTTTTTGTCAACGAAGGGAGTACTAACTTTCATGTCAAATGGAATCACCACAGTTTGTGAAAATGGTTTGGATTTTTATCAAAAAAAACTCTAAAAACACCAGTTAAGATTTGAAGGGGAAAAAGGCAATCAAGATGGAGAAATAAAGAATTATTGAGGTAACATATTTGCTATGAATGTAAAATTATAGTATAATGCTACATCAAACTTTACAACATACACTTTAAAGTTTTGCATTGTGGGACTCATAACATTAATATACATTAGGCATGAATAACAAGGAATTAAATGGGTTTACACCATAAATTAAGACAAATAAAAAGTTTATGGTCAATTTGGACCAAGTAATACTTCAGCACCTATAGAGACACATTGGATATTGCAAAGGATGGTATTTGATTGAACTGGGTAACCATATGTTTCAGTGTTTGAAAGATTATGAATTTTTAAGAAAGATAACTATTATCTTTGTGTTGCATAAGTTGGTAATGTTGTTCATAAAAGACAATATGGAAATCAAAAACCTAAAAATAGTTGTTATCAATAATATACTAATATAGGCTTTGATTTTATAATTTTGGAGTTTGTTTCATTGTGTCTATGTCCTTCAGAAATTATTCTGACTATTACGTCTATTTAGTGATTGGTGTTAACAAACTCAAGATTTTGTAATGGTGTACCATACTATTGTTTTATACATTTTTGTTGCCTTTATTGTTGGTGAGTCTTATTTTTGTAACAAGTTATTGAACTGATTGAAGAAAAGGAAAGGAAGAAGTAACACATCTACCTTTGTGTTTTGTCCCACATCGGCACAAAACACATAATCTAGTTAACATCTCTTGTCCCTACTTTTCTTCTACAAATAGAGGAGAGGTCAAGTTCGAAATTTTCAAGTACAATGCACTTGAGCTTGTGTTGGGTTTGGCTAAGCATGGCATAGTCCGACATAGTCTAATAAAAAGTTTTTTTCCTTGCCTTTCTATAATAAATGGAAGTTTGGCTAAGCCTGACATAGTCCCACATAGTCTAGTAAAAAGTTTTTTGTCCCGCCTTTCTTTAATAAATGGAGGAGAAGTTGAGTTTAAATTTTTTTAAGTAAAGAGGACTTGGGCTCATTTGGGCCTAATGAGGTCTGGCTCGGCCTGGCCTGTAGGCCTCAACAGGTCACATTTTTTTGTTCCAAACCTGGCCTGGCCCGGCCTGCAGTCAAAAAGTCAAGGCTTGACCTGGCCTGGTCAACGGCTAAGGCCTGGCAGGCTTAGGTCGGACCAGGCCAGGCCGGCATGTTGTGCATCACTATAGGACAAGGAGGAAATAAGGAATAAAGGAGATTAAAAGAAGATAAAAGGCTAAAAGCCACAGACACAATTAAAAATTAAATAATATCAATCATTCAATAGTTAATAATAATGAGGAATTACATTTGGTTATATAGGAATATGAAAATATCTAATAATTGAAGACTAAGTAAAATATTAAGTAACCTAATTAAATAGAAAAATAAAATCTTAGTAATTATCTACTACCTTAAATAATTAATATTCTAGAGTATTCTACTAATATAATTAAATATATCATAATATTATCTACTAAATAAACTAACTACATTAAAATTATCCATAAATAATAATATATAATAATAACCCAATAATATTAAATTTCTCTTGCTTCCATCCTCATCACTTATTAATTAGTATGTGTAATAAAATTCTAAAAAATGTCAACTGATGTCACAAAGTGAGCACCTTGTGAGCCTCCATGTGATTGTATGGCATAGGATCCTTGAGCGCATGTTGTGATCTTGAATTAGCAATATTTTAAGATAGTCATCCTATTATACCACATTTTGGGTAAACGTATTCCATACCAACCAAACAACCTGAAAAAACTGCCTAGTTGCCGCTTATAAGGCCTAGACACTCGAAGCTACCTACATCGCCTAGGTCCGCCTAACGCTTTTAGAACATTGTATAATATACATGAAATTGAAAAAGAAAATATTATCTTAATTACCGACTTACTATTGTTTTTATTTTCCCTCTGTTCTATAATTCAATAACTTTCAGCAGTTTTTCATTCCTACAAGTGGTTTGAATTTTCAAGTAAGTTAACACTACTGTGCTTCTAATGTGCAGGCTGAAAATATTTCTAACACTACTATGTTTCTAATGCGCAGGCTGAAAATATTTCTATTATACACGGGTACGATGGATATTGTTTTCAACAGCATTACATTAATGAGGATGTTGGAAATAGGTACAAGGCAATTAACTGACACTTTCTTGGCTTTTATAAGATTACTGAAAATGATACCTTTTACATAGTTCATTTATATTATTTTTTTCTGATTTGTTGAGAAGTTTTACTTTGTCTACCCCATGACATCTCTAGTGCTTTCTTTTCAAAAGCTCACAAGTATAGATTACAGTGCTACTACATCAAACCAGGTATTGCTCATCTTTATTTCATCAATTCTAGTATCCCCTGTATACTGGGATGTTAACTGATTAACCTACATTTTTAACATGTCAACAAATTGATTGTTGAATAGGTGCCTTAACTGATAAATTCAGTGTTCCACTGTATTGGAAATCCAATAAATATTTTCAGCAGAACCGGTGGCTGTTTAACTGGTTGAGAAGGGAAATTCAAGCTTTAACGCAGGTTCATAGATTCATCAGTATCTTTCTTTCTTTTATTTTATTGGGTTTCTTTTTCTTACTAGGTGGCTGTGCATTTTTTGTATTGTTATATCTAGTTCTTGCTCTCTCATAAATATTAAATCTCTCCGTTATGTCATACATTGCATTGTAATAGACTAGTTAATCTTTTAGACCAAATTTATTGCATATAGTGGAAATATATCAGACCATGTCCGATGAATATCAAATAGATCTAAATGGGAAGCCCTATTTTATTTTATTTTATTTTTTTATATTTTATATCTTTTTTCTGCAAGATTCAAATCTATGTTTGATGCTCTGGCCCTATGCCAACTTGGTAACTTGTATACCATCCTCCCTAGTTTACCTTTCTATAGCTCATCAGACAATGCCAGAGGAGTTGGCCATGCAAATACAAGCTACACAAACTTTTGTTGCCTTTTAAATTGGCGAAATGTCAAATCATACTTGGCCCTTGAACCTTTTAACCTAACAACAATAGCTCTACCCCTTGAAAAGCATTCCTATTTCTTCAGCACAAATGTATGGAAACAAACAGAAGCCAAAAACTCATTCTCTCTAGTCTTACTTGGTTAGAAAAGTAGAATTCAAATTCTCTGTACTCCATTATGCATGGGTGAAAAGCAACTCTGAAAGTCCAATAATAATCTAGAAGGGGGTTGAATAGATTATTACTGATTAAAAAATTATCTTAGGCTTTTTTGAATTTTTAGTTAATTAATTTACAGTATTAGAAATTAATATGCAAGACAAAAATTCACTCCCAATGCACAGAGATTGGTCTAGTTCACAACATACATCCCAGGTATGTTTCAATCTCAAGCTTCTCTCAAGGACTTGAGATCCATCCTATTACTCCCAGTAATAAATATTCATTCAACGGGCAGAAAAACCTTTAGAAAGTTTTAAAGATCAACTTTCAACTATACACAACTAACTATCCTGAACAGCAAGCTCCCAACTCCGAACTCCCTCCTCAAGCTTAGTTGCACATTCCTTTGAGTTTAGTTCTACTTTATGATCTGGTCTTGAAACGACAACCTCTTCCTTCACAAGTACATTAGAGACTCAACTCCCAGCTGACTTCTCTAAAACTCTGGTCTTGGTTAGAGAATTACTCGTCTTTCTTACAGCTCCATAAAATTAACTAACTCTACCTTTTTTCTTTTTTACAAAATATTGGACAAAATTTTACTTCTACGATGACAGATAAAATTCAAGATGCGATATATATATATATATATATATATATATATATATATATATATAAGTATAAATAACTTTTATATTTGATGATTCTCAAATAAGAAAATAGCAATTAAAGATCGATGTGTAAAAGTTCATAGACTTTTATATTTGTGTGAATATGCTACATGTAAGCAAATATTAATTTATGCTCGGATCAAAGATACTTGTGTATGTATAAGCGAGATATATAATTTAGTGCAAATTTATAAAAGTTTATTTTCCTTTATAAATAAAGAATGTGTTTTGAATGTCAAAATGATATAAAAGTTTAAATAACTTTTATAGTGAATGATACGCTTCTTTTTAAGCGAGATATATTTAATAGCGTTTGTGATATAAAAGTTTAAATAACTTTAATATTATGCAACAAGTATTTTGTGAATAGATGAATTTATATTCAAATATTTGTGATGACAAATATCAAGTATAATAAATGAATCAATTAAATAATACTTGGTATAACAAATAAATTTGTTTAACTCAAATATATATAATAATATATTTGATTTATGATGTGAATACGTTAAATAAGGCCACTTACGACTTTGAGCCCTTGTTCGGCTAATTTTCTCACTTAAGAAGAATATCTTTGCTATAGTCTTGGTGTTTAAGTATTGACCAAATTTATAGTTTCACAACTAATATTTATATAAATATTTTCGATAAACCATTAGGATTTTAAAAACCGTTCGGATGATTTCCTTAGTCAAGGAATATATTCAAATCTCGATATCTAAGTACTGATCTACTTTACGATATTTATATAAATACATTATATTTATAAAAGGCCACTTAGGATTTTAAAGACCGTTTAGATGATTTCCTTATTTAAAGAATATCTCCAAATCTCGATATCTAAGTACTGACTTTTTATATGATATGAATAGATGAAATATAGATATATATAAATGTGTATAACAATTTATATTTGTATATCTATAAATTGAAACAAGTATGAGACCGTTCAAATAAATCAATTCAATAACTTATCTCAAATACTTTAACCAATTTTCTCTTCTTCAAAAGATCAAAACTTTGAGTAGAATAGAGAGAAAGTTTCTTTAGAGAGAGTCATATGTAGGCAAAGAGAATGAGTTTTTCTTGGTATGTAAATTTACAACTTGAAATGAACTGAAAAGCCTCCTATTTATAGAATTTTTGAGCCAAGGGTATAATGGTCATTTGGAAGTTATTTTGAAAAACCAAAGGCTTGGATTTGTTGTTTTGAAAATGAACGGATGGATTTGTATAAAATATCACACGGATTGGACCAAGGAAATGGTATACTGACATTTTTGAAATTTAGCCCATGCAAAAATGTTGCTTACATTTCTTCTAAGTCGAGCACATGTTAGAAATGTTTTCTCAACTCTCAGCACATAGATTGTCAATGGCATATAATTAATGCATTTCATTTTCCAAGTTGCAAGCCAACGGTTAAACAAACAAAAAAGGCTTTAAGCGTTATTCCTCACATGGGCACACACTTGATACTTATCAATTTTCAAGTTTCAAGCCATTTTCGGATAAAGCAAAAAGGCCAAGGCCTTTTACTTCTTTGCTCTTATATTAAAAATAGCTTTAATATATATAATATATTATTTTAAACGCTTTAATGAAGAAAAATCATTTAGGAATAATAAGAGTTCTCCTTGCCCTTGCCTTAGGAAATGTTACTTTATGAATTAATCTTTCTAACCCTTGATATTAAATTATCAAGGTCAAGAAAATATTAATTCAATAAGATTGGAAAAATATTTTTGGTCAAAGAAAATAAGATAATTCAAAAACAATTATAGAATAAATCCTATGGAGATGATTCTACCCTTTTTAATTATCCTATTTATTAATTATTTGTTATCATCAAAATATTCCTAAAAGTTGGAGACCCATCAAACTCATTATAACAATTCTTTAATCACTCCAAGCATGACTTTGAGGCTTGCTTGTGTGATCTTCTCTGTGTCATATGCAGGAGGAAGATGTTGATATCATTGTGCATCACATACTTGGAATGATTGTCTCCCTGAAAAGGTAATATCTAATTATCTATTGGTACAATTTACATGCATAGAGAATCGATTGAAATAAAGTTGATCATGGAACTAGCAAATTCTTTGTAGGGGAAATCTTCACATTATTTTGTTATCAAAAATTAATAATTTTCAAATTGTTTTGATCCATCTATAGATAATGAGTAAAAATCTTTTCCATTTTTCCCTTCACAGATAGTTAATTAGTAGCTAATCCAAATGATGATTATTATAATCTTACTAATTGATTGCTTCACTTATGACAACAATTTTCACCCTGCTTGTTGCAGAAATGAGAAAAAAGTTCCCAGAGATTCGCCTCAAACAAAACAGGAAGAATTTAAGGTGTCAGTCTCACAAGCAGCGAGGCCCTTTTTAACAGGTAGAACAGATAGGTTTGTAGAAGAGGTAGAATTGTTTTTAGCTTCCGGATTGAATATCGGTGCCTATGATAAAGTCTATATCCGGCATTTGGGTTGGAGAATTCCTGAGATAACCAATGAAGATGATGAAGAAGAAGAGTTTCATGAACATACGCCTTTAGTTCCATACTTCAATTTATTCGATGAAGATTTTTATTGAAAATTCTTGCATTGTAGCTAGGGAAAATGTGAATTGTTGGCCGAAGTTCTGGACTAGGCACATGAATTAATCTCCCCTCAACTTGAATGTAGTTACATATATAGTATCAATAAGTATATGTGGACATGGATTTTGGACAGGAAGAACAAAATAAATTTGTTCTCACGAACAAATTGATGGTATTGTCCAATTGTTCGCGGGAACAAATTGATTTTGTTCTTCCAGTCTAATTTTTCTATCCAAAACCCTTGCCCACACGTAGAAACACTCATATAGTATTGTTCATGATGTAATGATATTGTAACTACTATCTCAAACTCTTATTTACATTCCGAAGATGTCTTATTTTCCTTTCTTTTTATGAGGTTGAATTAGGACTCGGTAATAGTTGTAAACTAGATACAAACCCGCGCGTTGCGGCGGGATTATTTAATTTTTTAATAATAAATGTGTACGTACAATTAATAAATTAAAATATAATAAAAAGATGGTAAATTGTTGTGCAATGATTAAATTTCACACAGAACATCTAAATAATCCAAATTAAAATCTCAAAGATCAACGTACTATTTGTGTTTAGAAGTTTCTAATATTTAAAACAACCAAGATACGCAGTAAAAATGAGATAATGAATTAAATTAATTTGAAGCAGTAAAGTTATCATCTTTCTCGATTTTGATCTTATTTTGCATTTTGTTTGGTGCTTCTACGTGGACTATTCAGAAGTTTTAGCCGTACAGTGTGCTATGATCTTAAATAAGGAACTTGGTTTCCAAAGTTATTGTTGAGAGCAGTTGTAATTGTAACTGTAGGAAACCATTTCCAAATAAATTAATACTTTTATTTTTAAAATTATTATTCTAAGATTTTTTCATAATTTAGCATAATAAAAAAAAAAATTATATTTTATAACTCGTGTTTGGTCTTGTGGTCTTCTTTTGGATTTGTTTCCTTAGAATTGGAGTTCATCAATAAAAATCAAAATAAATGAATACCCAGATGATTTTTTTTTTTTTATATTTACGTACAAAATTGCAAATTATTACATAATGGGTTAAATATATAGGGGTATTTGGGCCTCCATGCCTAAATACAATATAATCTAGGGTCCTTTACATAAGTATACAACAAATAGAAAGTAATTACAAGAAAAGTGCATCAACCAAATAATTACAAAAAGAATGTAATTATTATAAAAATAATACAATTTACATTAATAAGGAAACCTAAAATCAAGGACAAATAACTGTCATAATTAATAATTCAAATTCAAATATTTGGATATAACAACAAAACTAAATTCAAATTCAAAATAATAATTCAAATTTAAATACTCAAATTCAAATCTTCATCTCCCTCACATACACTTTAAAATAAATTTCAAAGTCCGCCGCTACACCGCCGCTACACCTCACATACTCCGCCGCTACACCGCCGCAAATCTCCGTTGTCCAAAACGCCAATGAGAATAAGAAGAAGATTCGCCCTACAAAAAATTTAAAAATAAATAGATGTTTTAATGTTCTGAAATTTTTTTTATAACTATTTTGTTACTCATAAATAATAAAATGATTACCTTTGTATGAATGGTTGGCTACCAAGCTGCATCACATTCAAAACGAAATTGATAACTTAATAAAATTGAATTGGTTACCTTGGTCTCGAAGGTTTGGCTACCAATCGCATCTGCTATGAAAAAAGCTGTAGGTGTGAATGTGAAAGTTACTTTGATATGAAGGTTTTGTTACCTTGGTACAAATGTTTGATTACCTTGATCCGAATATTTGGTAATCAATCTGTACTAAAAAAATTAAAGTATGGAGGTTGATTAGTTACTTTGATATGACCGGTTTAGTTACGGCTTGATATAAAGGTTTGGTTACCATCATCCCGGTATTCATATTCACCGCCACCTCCATTTTAACCCTTCATTTTGAGAGATAAGCTACTGGAGATATCCAGTCCCCATTCCACTGAATCTTCCTCCAACAATGTCATCCATATCATCAAAACAATGTCATCAAAACCCTCCCTTTCTCTCCAACCGACAACCCCATCAACAAATATTATCTCTCTAGGGTACCAGTCCTCTCCTTCCCGCACGATTTACAGAGATCGCTTTATTTTCAGCCGATCTTCTTCCAATTTATCGAGTAGTCCGCCCAACCGGAATATTTATATAATAAATACGAAAGCCTTAATTTATATATAGAGAGAGAAAGTGTGGTGGCGGAAAGTCGCAATTGAGGGCGACAGGAATCACTGTGGAGAGAGAAAGTACTTGAGTGGGGGATAGCTTATATATAGATAGATAGGGTTTTGCTTTGAATTGGAAACACTGGAGACAAAGTTGGGAGATTCCAGGTGTACGACTAACTAATATATATATATATATATATATATATATATATATGGGAGCCCTTCCATATAATAGGTTGTTATAGTCTTGTCTAACAACAACCCTTTTTGAGATGACAAATGCGAACTTATCTAAGTAAAAAAAAAAAAAAAAAAATTTCCAACCGTAAGAGCCTCTTAAAACAAAAAAAAAAAAAAAAAAAAAAAATCCCAATAGTAAGAGCCTCTAAACACAAAAAAAAAAAAAAAAAAAAATGTCAACAGTAAGAGCTCTCTAAACAAAAAAAAAAAAAAAAAAATGTCAGTAGTAAGAGCCTCTTACGACTAAGAAAAAAAAAAAAAAAAATCCATAGCAAATGTTTGTTTTTATAAAACAAATATTTTTATTTTGTTATAAAATATAGCAAATGTTTGTTTATTTTATAAAAAATGTTTTTTATTTTGTTATAAAATATATTATAAAAACATTTGTTATAAAATATTTGTTTTATAAAACATTTATTACGGTTGACATTTTTTTTTTTTTTTTTTTGTTTAAGAGAGGCTCTTACTTCTGGGATTTTTTTTTTTTTTTTTTTTTTGTGTTTTAAGAGGCTCTTACAATTGGAAATTTTTTTTTTTTTTTTTTTTATGTATGTTTGCATATGTCGCAAATGGTCGGTCAAAAAAGTAAGTTATGCAGACAAAGACTTACAAAGCAATTCTGTTATGGAAGGGCTCCCTATATATATATATATATATATATATATATATATATATATATATATATATATAAAGAAAAAATACGTTGAATTGAATGAAGAAGAAAGGTGACTAACTGCAGTTGTTATAGATGAAGAGAGAGAAGAAGTCATGGGTATAACTAATCCATTAATTAAAGAATTTTAATTGAAAACTAATTCCTTAAATTAAGAAATCCAAATTACACAAATATTGTAAATAAAGTGGGAAGTGTATTAGTTGTGTAAAAATTTTATGAGTGGACTATTGTTGTAATTATTTTTAAAAATGTAATAGAATATGTAAATCACCCTATAATCTAGCTAAGCGACATGCTATTCCTTTAGGTAAATTACCACTTGCTATAAAACTCAAGTAAAAAACAGAGAGAGTAATGATATACTAACATCTCAAACTTAAAACCTTCTCATTCTAGTGCTCATAGCCTAAATAAAAATTTATACTCCTAAAAACTGGCTTGAATATGATAGCCTCAACCCAATCACAATAATAATACCAAACTTTACAATTCAAATTACTTGAACCACAAAAATATATGATCAAGCAATAAATCACAAATATACAAAGAATCAAAAGAAATCCCATTACCCTAATCTCCAAAATTGAGGAAAATAAACAAATGAAAATACTTGAGAGCCTGCAAGCTCCTCAAACTGCTTGACCCGATCCTCAATCAGTGGGTCATTACCAAACTCAGGTGTTGAAGCAGTCATGGACTCCAATCCCTTTACAGTCTCCCTAGTTTTCTCCCTGAGCTTATCAAGAGTCTCAACAACTTGTTGGTGGGGCTCCTTAGAAACCTGTTGCTTGCCCTTTTTCTTACTTTTAAAATCAGGCAAACCCATCCCCAGTCCTTGTACTACCCCAACAATAGTCATAAAAGACCCGCTATCTGCCTTGTTTACCTCATTTTCTCCACCTCTGTAAAAAAAAAGCAATGATATTCTCTTAACTGACTTACAAACAGTTGGTCAAGGAATTCAAAAAATGGATATTATCTTAACGAATGAGAGGTATGCCTCATAAATGGTGTGATATTTTTCCAATTCAAAAAATGGATATTCTATCAACCAATTCAAACACAAATTTGTGATTCATAGGAGCTTCGTCCCAAATCAATACTTACATATAAATACACGTAAATGAATAATCCATTAAAGGATATAGTCAACACCCAGGTAAATTGAAGTTGTAAAACAAAACCCATGATTTAAAAACAGAGTAAACACAAATAAACCCATAAGAAATTTTCACATCTAAGAGAAAAAGGTTATGAAAAAAAAAAACAATAATCTGTCAATTTTATACCTTCCAATGCTTCTACTAACAACAGCACCCCCCTCCTGAGGCCTGAGCCTTGGCTAAAACCTTCTTGAAAACCATTATGGGATTTTCAAAATTAAGGGTTTGATCTGATGTAGAAGACATAGTGATTTTATTGACTGTAAAATGGAAAAGTTCTTTTATTGCTTGGGTTTCTTATGGCTGTTGGGTATGAACTGAACAGAAGTCTATGAACTATAGCTCTATGATTTAACTTAACTCCAAATTGTCTAGAACATTACAATCAAACATCCCAACTCCATCTCCACCTCAAATTTCTAAAATCCCCAATAAACCCATAAGAAATTATCATATTTAAGACAAAAAAAGTGATGAAAAAAAAACAATAATTTGTCAATTTTATACCTTCCAATGCTTCTCCTAACAACAGCACCAGCACCCTCACACTGAGGGTATGGTAAAGTGTCCTTGAGAACCATTGTGGGATTTTCAAAATTAGGGGTTTGATCTGATGTAGAAGACATGATGATTTTATTGACCGTAAATGGAACAGTTCATGTAAAAATTAAGAAAACAGCTGAGTACACTTTAAAATTAAAATCACCATGTTTGTAATATGTATGATCTCTTGCAGATCTGTACCTCGACTTCTGACTTCAGTTAACAGCTGAGTCGGCCTCTCCAAGAACTCCCAAATCATAAATAATACACCAAATAATATTTTACTTTTTCTATTATGTTCAGGGATATTACCTTGGTTTTCCAAGTTTTGCTTACACTTGGAAATACATTTTATTGTGCTTCAAAGATATAGTATGGTTGATCTAGGTCTAGTCGTGATGCACCCTGCATTTTACTCTTACATGATGAAGGATTACAACTATTTCTGTACAGTTGCATTGGAACTGGCATTCAACCCTCTCAACCTTTGCAGAACTCATCAGCTATCTTCCGATTCATAGGCTGCGGCAAATCAATCATCTTCTCTTCTATTAAAAAATTATCCTTGAATTGTTTCACCTTTTGCCACAACAAATATACACTTAATCAGTTAGCTATCCAACAAATAACTCAGATAATCAAATGTAAATTTAACCAATGCCAATTATCAAAAACCTAAAATGTTACCAGTTTTATAAGCTCAAGGGGTTCAGAGGCTTTTCGAATTTGAATTGATTCTTCCATTTTCCTAATCTGATCTGGGGTATACCTAGCAGCTAAATTTACAACAAACCCATGAACATCCAAGCATTAAACATCACAAAAATAGCAAATTTAACCCAATTGGCAAATGGGTTATTCAAAATATCAACCAAAATGAAGTGCAAAACTGAAAAAATCAAAGCTTTTCACATACCGTTTAATAATAATGATATTTCAATTAATTAATTTAATAATGATATTCACAAATTTTTAATTGACTATTTCTAAAAATTGAATATCTCAATAAAATTATAATAATTAGATTATCTTACATAAAATTGGTCAAGATATATTATCTTAAACAATTTGTCCTCCGAGCAGCCACCGCACTGTCCTCTTGGTAGTTCTGCTGGAGATGGTACCTTAACGTCGTCGTCATCAGCAACAAAAATTGATCGATCCCCCAACTCCACGGTTTGCAAATTCTCGATTTGCTCCACCTAAAAAGCCCCAAATCGACTTCGTATTCGTTTGTCCTACAAAAGAAGTTTAGGATAAATCAGATATAGAGAAGAAGAGATTTGGGATGCGAGTGGATGACAGGAAGAGCAATAGAAATTAATTAAGGATGAGATAAAAAAAGATGGTTTTGGCCGAGGAGGAGGAAGAGAAGAAGAAGAAAAGAAGAGACGGTCGTTTAATTGATATTGGACCAAACTCGATAAATAAAGCATAAAGCAGAAGAGGAAGCGAAACAGAAGAGGAAGAGCAAACGATTGATCTGATCAAATTGAGCGAGTTAACTCTAATTGATTTTAAATTGAAATGCAATTTAAAGGATTTGTTGACATGCATTTATATATAAGGTATTGATATGCATTGATATATATGCATGGAGTATTTGGTCAAGTGATAGTTAATATTATTTCAAATTCTAATTCTGCATTTATATATAAGGTATTGATATGCATTGATATATATGCATGGAGGATTAGTTCAAGTGATCGTTAACATTATTTTAAACTCTAATTCAAATAAAAATTTTATCCATATAAAATTTTGCTGATTAGTTGTTGAATAGATTAAATTCTATTGTTATTATTTATCCATAATTTAAAAAATGATAGGATATAATTGTTTTTTTAGAAGCGGTGGTTTGTCAAGAGTATTTTTGTCAAGATTAGTTAGGAGCGTTAATTATGATGGACATGTGTTAAATTTGTAGAAGAACAGATGTCAAATATAAAATCTTACCAAATCAGCACAGTCTCATATGAACTTACGTAAATTGTTCATTTCATTTTAATAAAATAATTAAACCAATTTCAAGTTTCATGACAAAATTAATTATACTTCTAGTATCCCATAAAAAAAACCCAGTTTAGATTCTTTTACTAATCAATTAGTGAAAATTACAATTTCAATTCATGTAAATTAATTTGATAATGTAATAGTTGATTTCTTGAACTATTTTAAAAATATATCATTACTACAAAATTATTAGTTTAAAGATAAAATAAATATTCACATGAATTTTAAATTGATTGAGTTTTCCATAAATTGGTTAAGCAAATAAATTTTCATATCTTTAGAATCAATTAGCGTGGTTCAAATAATTGGAAATTTTTTTGGAAGCTAATAGATTGAAGTTTTAAAATGAATATGGAAATAATTTTTAATTGCATGGAACTATGAAAAGTAGGTAAAATAAATAAAAGTCTAATATTAAAGAAAATTTACTTTTCAAATAATTAAAACTAATTTTTCATAAAAAGCAATTTGGCCCTATCGTGTTTAAACTGATTCAATTTGGTTGTTACCTAAAAGAGTTATCTAATTAATGGATCCTAAAATAACGTGACTGTTGATTATATCCATAAAATAAGGTTATCAGTATATATATCAAAGTAATTGTCAAGGGTATTTTTGTCAAGGGCAATAAGAAGCATTAATTAAGATGGACATGTGTCAATTTTGTAGAATGACATATGTCAATTTATTGTGTCATGTACTGTGATTTAGTATATATAATAGATTTGCAATGACATGTCCTAAGTTAAGTAATTATGTATTCATGCTAAAGAAATAATGTGAAAATACTTATTATATTTCGACGTAAGTTTATTAATTTTCTTATCATATGTTTTGATATAAAATTTTACTCGTAATAAAATAAAGTAATGTTGGTATTAAATTTTGTCGCAAATTGTGTCTCAAATAATGTGGTATAGTTAGATTGGTTGATTAAATTCTGTGTTTGGCTATTTCATACACCCGCCTTGATTTACATTTTTTTGTCAAAAATGACGGGAGAAAAACAAACCAATTATAAAGGGGGTTAATTACATATTCTATTATATTTTTGAAAATAATTACAACAATAGTGTACTCATAAAATATTTACACAATTAATATAATTTCATATTTATTTACAATATTAGTGCAATTAAGATTCTTTAATTTAGGGATTAGTTATTCCCATGATTTCTTCTCTCTCTCTCTTCATCTAGAACAACTGCATACTAATTACAAGAACAGAACAACATCCACGCTCCTACTTCTCCACCCTCCTCATCCACGCTTCGTCTCCCTCCGATGATCGGCCGTCATCTACCAACAAAGAAAAAGACACCATCATTTTACAGATATCTAAAACTAGGAGTTTTAACCCAAATTAGAGACTCCAAATTCATGGCCAAATCAAGAAAATTCAGATCCAATTCACAAACAGTTCTCTTTAGTAAATTCAATTTTTTTTTACTTTCCGTTCTTGTGGTCTCAACGTGCCAGTTTTAGGAATTTTATGTGATTATACCTCTGTAAATTTTAAATTACTAATTGCCCTTCATGTATTATGTCTTTTAGTCTTGTCAGTTCAAGAACAGGTTTTCTAGTTTAATTTTATTTGAGGCCTCTGGTTTGTGTAGCCAACTAGCAATGTGACGCCCCCAAATTTGGGTATCTTCCAACCCGAAAGATGGTGCTCCACGATACTACAATCCATACAATCATTCCATTGAGATAACAACAAAATTAGTGTAATTACTATCATTATATTACATTTGTAATAAATCCTTTCACAGGTTCATTAACCCAATACATTCGTTGTTCTTCATGAGTATATTACATACAAATACACTAGTCTATTACAGGACGATTAATTGTCCATCTTAGCCTTGCCTTTATCTCTCTTAGAACTCTCAGTTCTTTCGGCTTTAGCTGCAAACATATGGTTCAAGTAAGAATGAGCATAACTAGCTCAACAAGTCTTAACAAAGAATCATATGAATATCACAATAACATTTTCATGCTTTAATTTCCATATTTGAACAATTGTCTATGAAGCACTACGAAACATTTGACTAGTACTTCTCATGTCATAACAATAATTCTAAAGTATATAGAATAGCTTAGGAATGATGAACCGATCAATAGACCATGAACATACTCTTTTTCGTTTTCATACTTGAAAAGGATATCCGGCACTAAGGCCATCCACCCGTCTTTACTTACGAGCACTTCTAGGTGATCAACCTATTGTACTCTATGTTGATCAACACTCTTACGTTAAACGTATTTACGTTCAACATTTGGCAACCTCGCATGCCCATCGAATAATCAATAAAAAATACTTTTGTTTGTACATAGACAAACTTACCTTCTCATCCGTACCAAATACTTGGCATAGGATAGCGTTAACAGATCTATATCGAAAGACTTGTAAACAAATCCATCAACTCTTCAGTATTAGTCTAGCCGAGTAAAAACAGACATCGACTCTTTCTTTAAAATCATTCATGCATTGTATAACATGCATCATGTAAAAACTTGGCTAACTCGAAGGTTAGACAAGCGTTTAAGAAAGACTTGCCTTCAAGCGTCTTCGAATAAATAATTCAACTATTCTCAGTCTTTACAGGATCTACATGATACATTCATATAGCACACTGCAATTAGTTATCAAACAAACTAACTTTACGGTTTTAACCCACTTCTTTCTCTTCTATGTCTTATTTGTATTAACTTCGTTACTAAAGTCGATTCGACTTCCTATACTTTGTTACGTCTCATTAACGTTCTTACGTCATTATTCGACATTCGATCATTATTGGTTAAATACCAACATTGAACGTCATTCACGGTTTACTTATTCCGTCTTCGTGTTCTTTGTTTAATTTCTATTAAACCTTACCAGATCTTCTTACATTAACACCTTATAAGTGATTTAAGGTAAGTCTTATTATGTACTTTAAGTACCTTTAACGTCTTACTTTAGGTCTACATTCAAATGGAACAAAACCTAACTTCGTTGACCTTTTTCATCGCTTGCGGATTGCTGACGCGACATCCCTAGTATTCTAGTGGTATTGCTATGGCATGAGTTAGCAGGTACTCGGCGAAGTCATGCAATCTGGCCGCCACCACTTTATCTTGGTTTTGGCGCGGCTGCGAGTACAGAGAACACAATACCAGTTAGCCCAACAGTTTAGTTTCTTAACGAAACTCCCGGCTTCCTAATTTGTTCGTTTTACATCCGAATTGACCCATTCGAAAGCCTACAAGTCACAAATCGCATCCTTTACATGTTCATATAAGAATTTCATATTTTTGAATCCGTTAACTCAGAATTCGCCTTTAAGTTCATTTTTAAGCGTTCGTTTAACGTTTTCGTCCGTTCAATACTCGTTTTCTTCGTTATAAGTCGGAATGCGACGATTCTTTCGCCAACGACTCTTAATTACTTTATCTCATGTGTTGACATTGGAAACCAACGTTTTCAAGTCACACAGCGACTTTTGACCTTTAATCCGGGATTTTTACGTTTTCGACGTTTAACGTCTATTTTCGCAAAATTCGCCATAACTTCGTTACTCGTGTTCTATAAGCCAAATAAAATGGAAAACTCCATTGATTCATCATAGTCATCCTAACCAAACAATAGGCACATTCCTTAGCTATAACGGTTTTCAAAACGTTCATTAATAACTAAGTTAATGTTCAAGATGTTTATGGTTTTTAACTCACGTAAACACTTGCGATTTCTATTTGGTCATGACCTACCAATGATTTGGCCATTAATAGGCATCCTTATATCTCCTCAATAAACATGCTCCACCAATCTACGATTCTTCTATGAGAAGGAAATCAAAAAAGATGAAGATTACGGTTTATAAGAATTTACCTTTGAAGTAATTCACGTTCTTGATAAACGCCTATTGGTTTGCTTAGAAGTAGAAGGATTATATGATTCTAGCTCTTTCTCTCTCTATATATATATCTTTGGACAAGCTTTGTAAATCGCTGAAAGAGTACGGAATTCGTATATGGATTAAGCAATGTAATACCCAAAGTATATTCAAAAACTCGTTTAGACTCTCTCCGTTCAATCTAAATAATTTAATAAGATTTTATTACAATCCAATCATTAATAACATAATAATAATATTAAATTTATTATTAAGAACCTTTATAACTATGTCAGAAAAATTAATTAATTCAAATTAATATATATAACTTCAATTGATTTAAAACTCCGTTTATAAACTTCATGGCCAAATGTTTATAAATATATATATATATATATATATATATATATATATATATATTCCTCAATCCTTCATAACTCATTAAGTGTATTGATCATCTATGAAATAAAAACTATTATACAAACACTATTAATCAATGGACACTTGCCTGATAAAGAATATAGTTGTTTCTTCTCTCTTTTCCTTGTGCCGCCTCGCGCCCAATTCCTTTCTCACGTTTGTATGAGATGTAATGCAGTGTAATTAGGTTTTATTTATTATCTTATTATTTTGATTTACTATTGATTCACATTATTTACTATTACGGAAGGTGGTGTAAGTTTGATAATACTTGCAGGACTAAATTAAAAATGAAGAAAAAGAGGAAGGTATTATATTGTAATATTTCGAGCCCCAAAATGTGCAATTATTGAAACTATATTTTCCTATAAATAGAAGCTCATTCCTTCATTATTTTTCACCAATTCACTAAAGCTATAGAGCAATTATTATAGAGAGAAATTATAGAGAGAAAGAAGAAGAAAAGTCTGTTACCTCACTATTCCAGTATCCAATTTTCTTCTAAGGTAAGGGGTATTATTCTTTCGTATTCATGAAGAGAGTTATTTTCTTTCAATACTCGTAAGAGTTGTTATTCCATTCTTTATTATTATGTTGTAATAACTTGTTTTTGCGAAGTACCGCATACATGGTGAAATTATTCTGTGATTCCATTCTTTATTATTACATTTGGAATATCATGCATGTCATGCGAATTACGCATGACACGGTTACATTCTCTTTATTATTTTGTTGGATATATCACATGCATGTGGATTACGCATGACTTGGTTCCCTTCTTTATTATTCTGTTGGAATATCCTGTCTGTGTGGATTACGCATGACCTGGTTCCATTCTTTATTATTCTGTTGGAATAACATGTATGTGCGGTCTATCGCATGCCTAGTGAATTCTGTTGTTATTTCATTCTTTATTATTCTATTGGAATAACCTGTCTGTGTGGACTACCGCATGCATGGTGAATAATCCTTTGTATTCATTCCTTATTAAATTGTGGAAATGATCTGTCTACGTGGATTACCGCATGGCGGGTGAAAATCCATTTACAGTTTTGTATATTCTATTATACTCGTATGAGATATCATTTCTTTTGTACTCGTCATGAAATATCATTTTATTTGGTATTTTATTTACGAGTTACTATTCACGGGTTACTATTCACCCGATTACTATTAACTCTAGTATTATTCACTTGGGTATTCGGGGCACTTTTCGTGTCGGAGTACTATTCACGAGTTATTATTCATGGGTTACTATTCACCTAAATTACTATTCACCCGAATATTATTCACTCGGGTATTTGGGGTAATTTTCATGCTGGGGTACTATTCACGGGGTACTATTTCTGAAGTACTATTCACAGGGTACTATTCACTGGGTAATATTTACCCGAAAAATACATTTCTTTTCTGTCCAAATTATTTTTGGTACATGAATATTATTCTTGAATTTTACTCCACAAAGCAGTATCATGTTGACAATTTGGACGTTGTTGATTTCTGGATAAATTAAATTATAAATCATTAAAGTTTATCCTTGAACTTGTTTTATTGAATTATTATGTCATTGTCATCATCCTCATGCTTCATGCTTATATTGTGATGAAAGTCATCTTTGGCTTACGTGCATAGATGGACTTGGTATGATTATGACCAGGGATTATTCGGTATAATCATGACTGTAATGTAACGAATGATGTGATAAAAGTCATCTTTGGCCTGTAGTTCATTGATGGACAGTTGTTGGTATGATTATGACCAGGGATTATTCGGTATAATCATGACCATTGATGATTACATGAATATCCTTGGCCGTGGTGCAAGGATGATTCGATTTTATTTATTAAGTTGAGTCTCAGCGATCAAGTTGATGAAAAACTTTTTAAATCATAGAAGATAATAGATTTTATGCTCTACTTGACTCTTCTAATGGATTGCTTATTCCGATGCAGTTGTTGATCTAAAACTTGTTTTCTATTATATTCTATTAGTTGTTATACTGTTGAAGGCTAAGGATAATTTATTCTATATTATCTTAGTCATAATATTTCTTACTGGGCTAGTTGAGCTCACCATTTCTTTCACTGTTCTCTTCAGGAAATGAGAATATAGGTGGGACGAGTCTGGGAACGGATTGACGGTCCAGATGGTTATTTTAGTAGTCCTCACTATTCAGTGAAATAGTGTGATAATAATTATAATGAGGACTTTATTTGAGTATGGATACTCTCTACGAGACATTATCTGTGTTGAAACTCTCAGCTACGCTGTTGTCGTATTGTATAATTAAGTTGTATTTGAATTTATGTTCCATGTATCTGGCGACTCAAGATGGGTGATGTATACCTGTTTTGGGGGCGTCACAGTAGTAGTCCTCACTATTTTATAAAATAGTGTGATAATAATTGTAATGAGGACTCCATTTGAGTTTGGATATTGTTACGAGATAATATTCGTGTTAAAACTCTGAGCTTATTTTTATCGTATTTTACACGACAGTTGTATAATTAAGTTTGTATTTGAATTCTGTACCATGTATTTGGCGACTCAGAATGAGTTGTGTATACCTATTTTGGAGGCGTCACACTGATGATGTGTTAAAACAATACTCATTTTATAAATAGTTTAAATCATTTTATAAAAAATAAATAGGCATTAATGTAATATTATATTATAATTTAATAAAAATAATTTAAAAATATAACATCTATTTAAGAGTTCTTTTTTATTCGAAAAAGGACTAAGTAATATTTATGAAAAATATTACTTATCATTATCATTAACACCTAAATTTTCAAAAAAAACCAAAAAAAAACTATATGTAACTTGTAAGACCCCAACTTTTATGAATAAAGATTATTTTTTCTCTAAATATTAATTTGAATAATAAGGTGTGGATTTGATATAATGTTATAGTTGTTGGTAATATTTATAATTTTTGCAAAGCAAGCAAGTTGTCATAAAATACTCGTTTGGTCAAGGAATATTCGTACGACGACACAATCATCGGTGGACCCCACAACAAAATTATTGTCGGAGTTAGAGAACGACAGAAATAACTTTTTATAACAATAACGGCAAAGCTTTTACCGTTAACTATTGAAATACCCAGTGATAGAAGTACAGTAATACGCATGGTGGCACAGTAGCACACGGTATTGCACAATATCTTTGATTATTGATGCTTACATGAGAAGTCACTCAATTTTATTCAATTATTGCCACAGTAATTGCTGCATAGTATCTCACATTATTGATTCAATTATTGTCATGATATTTTATATTATTAAATTAATAATTGAGACGACAAAGTTATTCATATTATTATTTGCATTATTGACAATGTCTAAAAAGTTTTGCCGAGGAAAGGGGGTTGGTCACCTAATTGTGCGCCAATAAGAAGTCCTTATCAGAAAGCCCCCTTTTTCATGGGAATGATCTAGTTGTTAATATTATGAGTTATAATATTAATGATGAATAAATGTTATTAAAAATGTGTTTAGTGAAGCTAAGTGAATTGAGATAAATAGAGGGGTTTTATGAAGTATTTGTTATAAATTTGACTTATTATATGGACCCCCACTTACTCATTTTTCAAAATCATCAGTAGAAAGTTATCTCAGTTTTGTTTTATTACTTTATATATATATATATATATATATATATATATATATAAAGTATATATGTGACGCCCCCAAAATAGGTATACATCACCCATCTAGAGTCGCCAAATAAATGGTACAAAATCAAATACAAACTTCTTTTATACAATACGACAACATCGTAGCTTAGAGTTTTTACACGATTATTGTCTCATAGATAGTATTCATACTCAAATGAAGTCCTCATTTTATTTATTATCACACTATTTCATAAAATAGTGAGGACTACTAATGCAAACATCTGGACCGTCACTCCGTTCCCCGACTAGTCCTAGCTATATTTTTATATCCTGAAGAGAACAATGAAAACAAAGGGTGAGCTCAACTAGCCCAGTAAAAAATATTATGACTAAGATAATGCAGAATAAATTATCATTATCCTTCAACAGTATAACAACTGATAGAATACAATAAACAACAAGTTTTAGATTAATAACTACAGCAGAACAAGCAATACATTAGAAGAGTCATGTAGAGTATGATATCTACTATCTTCTATGATTTAAAAAGTTTATCATCAATTTTATCGTTGAGACTCAGCTTAATAAATAGTATCACAACCACGAATTATCCATGTACTACGGGCCAAGGATATTCGTGTTTTCACCAATGGTCACGATCATACCGAATAATCCCTGGTCGTAATTATACCAACAACTGCTCATCAATGCACTACGGGCCACTGAGGACTTTTACCACATCATTTGTAACATTACGAGTCATGATTATACCAATGATTCCTGGTCATAATCATACCAATCAACAGTCCATCTATACACGTAAGCCAAAGATGACTTTCATCACAATATAAGCATGAGGATGATGACAATGATATAAGAATTCAATTAAATGAAAGAAAAGGATAAATTTTAAAGATGTATACTTTAATTTATCCAGAATTTAATAATGTCCAAATTGTCAACATGATACTACTTTGTAGAGTAAAATTCAAGAATAATATTGTATCAAAAATGATTTGAACGAAAAAAAATCAACTTTTTGTCATGAATAGTACTCCGGGTGAATAGTACCCGAGTGAATTATACCCCATGAATAGTACTTCAGGAATAGTACCCCATGATTAGTACTTCGTGAATAGTACTCATGAATAGTACTCGTGAATAGTACTCGTGAATAATACTTTGTGAATAGTACCTCGTGAATAGTACTTTGTGAATAGTACCGTATAAATGAATAGTACTCATGAACAGTACTCCAACATGAAAAGCTTAAAATTTAACAAGAATGTGTAGAAAATATCCTTGTGAAACGATACTAGATGAAGCGCAACTTTTAAGGATATTCTACTAATTTCACGGAGTATAGAAGCAATACTTAAATGAAATGAGGGTATAATCAGGAATACGAGACGAAATAATATTACTCACATACTACAGAGTATAGAAGAAAATATTTTTCCTTATGAATACTAAAAAAATAATATCCCTTACGAATATGAAAGAAATAATACACCTTACGAATACAACAAATAATATCCCTTACCTCAGAAGAAGACTGGATACTGGAATAGTTAGGTAGCAGACTTCTCTTCTATTTTCTCTCTAAAGCTTCTCTCTCTATAGCTTCTCTCTCTATAGCTTCTCTTTCTATAATTGCTCTTGTGAGTCTTAGTGAATTGGTGAGAATGAAGGAAGAATGAGCTTCTATTTATAGGACAATATAGTTTCGATAATTTACGCGTTTGGGGCTCGAAATATTACAAATTATAATACCTTCATCTTTTCCTTCATTTTTAATTTAGTCCTGCAAGTATTATCAAACTTGCACCACCTCCCCTAATAGTATATCATGTGAATCAATAGTACAATCATGTGACTCAATAGTTCTATACATGTGAAAAAATAATTACAAAGATATAGTACATTCATCTATACCTCCATTTTTAATTTAGTAAATGCAAGTATTATCAATCTTGCACCACCTCCCTAATAGTACATGCATGTGAATCAATAGTACACACATGTGAACAAATAGTTATAAGCATGTGAATTAATAGCAATTAATTGCTCATTTCTCCGATTAATTACCCGATTGGTCAATATAACCTCCAGAAATAAATTATTATCGAAATAAATGTCGATTTCCACCAATACTAATAATCCCAACACAATAGTAATATCAATTTCATCTTTAATCAACACGAACTTATTCATCATTAATATTATAACTCACAATATTTAACAACTAGATCATTCCCAGGAAAGAGGGGGATTTTCGATAAGGATTTCTCCCTATTGGCGCGCAATTAGGTGACCAAATCTCCCCTCGACAGAACTTTCTAGACATCGTAATATTGCAATTAATAATATGAATAATTTTGTCATCTCAATTATTAATTTAATAATATAACATATTATGCAGATGATACTGTAACAATAATTGAATCAATAAGATAAGAGATATGATGCAACAATTACTGTAGTAATAATTGAGTATAAATGAGTGACTTCTCACATAAGCATCAATAATCAATACTGTGTGCTACTATGTAACCACGCGTATTACTGTACTTTTACTATCGGGTAGTTCAACAGTTTAACGGTAAAACTTTCGCCGTTATTTTTAAAAATATTTCAGTCATTTTCTAAATACAACAGTACCTCCGTTGTTGGGTCCACCAATGATTGTGCCGTCGTACAAATATTCCCTATTAAAATGAATATTCCCCGACCAATCGAATATTCCCCAACACAACGAATATTTTATAACAACTTGTTTACTTTGCAAAATTTTCAAATATCATCCTTAACTTTAAACTTTTATCAATAGTTCTAGACATGTGAAAATATGAATTACAGTATAGTACTTCCATCTATACCTCTATTTTTAACTTAGTCATGCAAGTATTATCAATCTTGCACCACCACCCCTAATAGTACAAGAATGTGAATCAATAGTACACACATGTGAACAAATAGTTATAATCATGTGAATTAATAGCAATTAACTGCTCATTTATTCGGTGAATTACCCGATTAATAGATATAACCTCCAGACATCCATTATTATCGAAATAGATGTCGATTTCTGCTAACACTAATAATTCCCTTTCAATGGAACTATCAATTTCATCTTTAATCAACACGAACTTATTCATCATTAATATCATAACTCACAATATTTAACAACCAGGTCGTTCCCAGGAAAGAGGGGGCTTTCCGATAAGGATTTCTCCTTATTGGCGCACAATTAGGTGACCAAACCTCTCCTTGACAGAACTTCTAGACATTATCAATATTGCAAATAATAATATGAATAACTTTGTCGTCTCAATTATTGATTTAATAATATATCATATTATATGAGATGATCTTTGTGACAATAATTGAATCAATAATATGAGAGATATGATCGTGAATTATCGTAGCAATAATTGAGTATAAGCGAGTGACTTTTTACATAAGCATCAATAATCAATACCGTGTGCTACTATGCAACCATGCGTACATTGTATTTTTTATTACGGGTAGTTCAACGGTTTTAGCGGTAACACTTTGTAGTTATAAAAGATAATTTTGTCATTTTTTTCTTACTACGACAATACATCCGTTGTAGGGTCCACTAATGATTGTGCTCAGTCGCACGAATATTCTCTATTAAAGCGAATATTCCCCACCAATCGAATATTATATAACAACTTGCTTACTTTGTAAAATTTATAAATATTACCTACAACTATAACATTATATCAAATCCACACCATAATATTTAAAAAATATTTGAGAAATTTAAATCTTTATTCATAAAATTTGGGGTCTCACAATCTCCCTCCTTATGAAATTTCACCCTCGAAATTTACGTGACGCATACACTGGTATCTTAAGAGATGAGGATACCTTGACTTCATTTCGGATTCTAACTCTTGAGGTATAACCTTTGAGTGTTGAATACGATCCTTCTTATCCAAGATTTTAACACGTATCTCCTCATACGTTAAATCTTCTGCTATCTCGTCTAGTTCTAATTTAATAACATGGTTTGGGTCATCCACATATTTACGTAACATCGATACGTGAAAAACGTTATGAACATGCGACATACTTGGCGGTAAAACAAGTCTATAGGCCACAGTTCCTACTCGATCAAGGATTTCAAATGGGCCAATTAAATCAAGGCTTGAGATCGACTCTTGCTTCTAGAATAACGCCCTCTTGAACCTTCTTCCTCGTATTCATTAGCTCCGGGTGTGTAGCTTGAGCGACTTTATCTTTATCGATTTAAAGTAGGTTCAAATCGTATATTCGCTATCTTCACGTGGGTCCCTAGAGTCTTTAACTCTATCTTCATCATTTGTAAGTTATACGAAATGAGTTTTTGTGTTAACAACATCACACTCGTAAACGCATACGATCTTCTACTCAACGCGTCAGCTATCACGTTCGCTCTTCCACGATGATATTGAATGGTATAGTTGTAATCTTCAACAGCTCGAGCTAACGTCATTGGCGTATGTTATGTTCATTCTAGGTGAAGAAATATTTGAGGGTTTGAGAAATGGGTTTTGTACTGGGGTTAATACAAAATTCGATTTCATGCTATAAGGGTAGGCTAGGAAGTCTTCAGGAATACGTCAGGAAATTTATTAACAATAGAAATATCATTCAAAACTGTGACTCTCATCCAAGACTTGGATAACACATGTAATGAAGGTTTCTCCTAACGGAGTTTCAACCGATAAGTCAAAGCCTAATTTCTCCTTAGTTAAATTTAAATGTTGAGCGCAAGCAAGAGAGATAAAAATGGGTTGAACCGGTATCTAATAAGGTATAGACTTCGCAATAATTTATAATTAACTAACCCGTGCTAACTTCGTTCGGGTTACTCACTTTTTGAGAAGTCACGAAAAATGCTCTCCCTGAAACCACCGACTTTGTTTTGTCCGTATCCGCCTTTGGTGCCACCGTCCCAGCTGGACTTGACTTTAGTGCACGATAACATCAGGCTAGGTGAACTTCTTTTCCACAATTGTAACATGCTTTGGACTGCATCACGCAGTTTGGACTGATATGTCCTTCCCCTCCACATTTAAAGCATACAATTGATGGTCGTTTTCCTTCCTTGAAAACGGGTGTTGGTGCTGCTGTCTTTCCATCGTTGTTGAACCTTCTCTTCTTGAAATTTCCACTCCTATTATCTTGGCCATGATTAAACGTTGATTGCAAGAAAGAGAGATAAAAATGGGTAGAACCGGTATCTAATAAGGTATAGACTTCGCAAGAATTTATAATTAACTAACCCGTGCTAACTTCGTTTGGGTTACTCGCTTTTTGAGAAGTCACAAAAAATGCTCTCCCTGAAACCACCGACTTTGTTTTGTCCGTATCTGCCTTTGGTGCCACCGTCCCAGCTGGACTTGACTTTAGTGCACGACAACATCGGGCTAGGTGACCTTCTTTTCCACAATTGTAACATGCTTTGGACTGCATCACACAGTTTGGACTGATATGTCCTTCCCCTCCGCATTTGAAGCATACAATTGATGGTCGTTCTCCTTCCTTGAAAACGGGTGTTGGTGCTGCTGTCTTTCCATCGTTGTTGAACCTTCTCTTCTTGAAATTTCCACTCCTATTATCTTGGCCATGATTAAACGTTGATTGCAAGCAAGAGAGATAAAAATGGGTAGAACCGGTATCTAATAAGGTATAGACTTCGCAAGAATTTATAATTAACTAACACGTGCTAACTTCGTTTGGGTTACTCACTTTTTGAGAAGTCACGAAAAATGCTCTCCCTGAAACCACCGACTTTGTTTTGTCAGTATCGCCTTTGGTGCCACCGCCCCCAATTTGGACTTGACTTTTAGTGCACGACAACATCGCAAGGCTAGGTGACCTTCTTTTCCACAATTGTAACATGCTTTGATCGCATCACCACGGTTTGATCGATATGTCCTTCCCTCCGCATTTGAAGCATACAATTGATGGTCGTTCTCCTTCCTTGAAAGCGGGTGTTGGTCTTTCTTTGTCTTTCCATCGTTGTTGAACCTTCTCTTCTTGAAATTTCCACTCCTATTATCTTGGCCATGATTACCACCGAAGTGGTTACCATTCTTGGCATGATAATTTCCCCCACGATGATTATCATTGTTTCGATGGCCGTTGCCACTGTTATGATTATTATCGTGTTGTTTCTTGTTACCTTTTGGTTGTGCTAACTCATTATCGCGCTCCAATAACTGAGCCTTATTCACAACATCTGAATATAAACAAATTTTGTGAGAAATGAGGTATTGACGTATATCGGGTTTCAAACCTCTTAGAAACATTCGCGTCATTCGCTCCTCAGTATCGACCAAATGGGATGCGAACCGGGATAACTCTGCAAATTTAGCCTCGTATTGCAACACGGTCATATTATTTTGCTCCAACTTGATAAACTCCACCTCCTTCATGTGACGAATACTTTCGGGAAAGTACTTGTCGTTAAACAGCTCTTGGAACTTCTCCTAAGACATCTTAAGTGCGTCAGGCTGGGTACGTTTTACAGATTCCCACCAGTAATTTGCCTCTTAACTCAACATAAAGGTGGCAAAGGAAACCTTTTGCTCCTCGGAGCATCCCAAGACATCAAATATCTTGGTGATTTGCTTTAACCACGTCTCCGCCTTAAGTGGTTCTGGCTTTCCCAAAAACTCCGGCGGTCCCAACTCCTTGAACTGCTTAGCAGTGACCAGCCGTGGGTTGCCATTGTTTCCACTTGCATTTTGAATAGGAACTGCTCTCGCCTTATGTTGCAGCCGTGGGGTCCACCAATGATTGTGCCGTCGTACGAATATTCCCTTTTAAAACGAATATTCCTCGACCAATCGAATATTATATAACAACTTGCTTACTTTGCAAAATTTATAAATATTACCCACAACTATAACATTATATCAAATCCACACCATAATATTTAAAAAAATATTTTGAGAAATTTAAATCTTTATTCATAAAATTTGGGGTCTCACAACTACAACCACCATCTCGGACCGTCACTCCATTCCCCGACTAGTCCAGACTATGTTTTCATTTTTTGAAGAGAACAATGAAAGCAAAGGGTGAGCTCAACTAGCCTAGTAAATAATATTATGACTAAGATAATGCAGAATAAATTATCGTTAGCCTTCAACAGTGTAAAACTGATAGAATACAATAGACAACAAGTTTAACTGCAGCGGAACAAGCTATCCATTAGAAGAGTCAAGTAGTGCATGATATATACTATCTTCTATGATTTAAAAGTTCATCATCAATATTTTATCGTTGTAACACAGCTCAATAAATAATTCACATCCACGAATTATCCATGCACTACGGGCCAATGATATTCGTTATTATCACCAATGGTAATGATCATGCCAACAACTGTCCATCAATGCATTACGGGCCAATGAGGACTTTTACCATATCATTTGTAACATTACATGTCATGTTTATACCGATACAAAATTTCTGGTCATAATCATACTAATCAACAGTCCATCTATGCACTACGGGCCAAATATGACTTTCATCACAATATAAGCATGAGGATGATGACAATGATATAAGAATTCAATTAAGTGAAAGCAATGATAAATTTTAAAGATTTATAACTCAATTTATCCAGAGTTCAAGAATGTCCAAATTGTAAACATGATAACTGCTTTGTGGAGTAAAATTGAAGAATAATATTGTATCAAAAACAATTTGGACTGAAAAGAAATCAATTTTTGTCATGAATAGTACCTCGGGTGAATAGTACCCTGTGAATGGTACTTCATGAATAGTACTCCATGAATAGTACTCCGGCATGAAAAGGGGGTTAAATGCTTTCTAGGTCACTGTACTATAGGTCGACTTACAAATAGGTCACTGAACTTTTTTTTTCTTACAGTCAACTCACTGAACTTTAGTTTACTAACAAAACGTTTGCATTTCTGTTAAGTCTATTGACTTTTAACGGAATTTGACACGCAAGCAGCTGAGTTGAAAAAAAAAGCTTATGTGTCAATAATTATCCCACGTGGCCTTGATTATGTGGATCTAAAAGGGAAAATTTATACCAAATGAATTTTTATTTAATTATTTACAAATAATAATATAAATTAGAAAAATTTGTTAAAAACATAAGAATATAAATAAAATATATATTTAAATATTTTTGTAATTATCTCCTTAAACTGTCAGATAAAATAAACAACTAGATCTCTCTTATATATTTAAATATTTTTGTAATTATCTCCTTTAACTGTCAGATAAAATAAACATGATTAGGAGGTTTATGGAAACTAAGAAACAACCAGATCGATCTCTCTTATAATCCAGTCTATTAAATGAAATACTTGAAAAGATACTTAAAAGAAATTAAAACTAAAATGATCACCATCATCGAAATGAAAGTTAGTAAAATTTCTCCGACTCATCTTAGTGCACAATGTTTATGGTCTATTGATTTTCAAAAAGCTCTGGTGCATTATCAATACTATTTTCTGGTTCATTTCAGAAATCTTCTGTAACATCTTTAACAACACCTCAAAAAACATAGATTTCATATCCACCGTCCGTTCTGAAGCTCGAAAGTAAGGGTGTAAACGAACCGAATCGATCTGAGTATTGAGTTGCTTAGATTTGGTTCACAAAATTTATCGAGTATAAAATAAGGTTTGATTGAGGCTCATTTAGCTACCGAGTCGAGCATGATTCTGAATCGAGCTCGAGCAGTTTGGACTTTTCCAACGAAGATGATCCGAGTATCAATAGAAAATTATAATTTGAGGAGGTTCGAGTAATTTATCGAACTTTTAAATGTGCTCATATTTGACTCATTTATATTTCGAGTCGAGCTCAAATCAAACTTTTAGTCGAGCAAGTACGAATCGAGTCCGATCTATTTGCTCATTTTATAGCCTTACTCGAAAGAGCCAACACATCAACAACTGAGTCTCGTCAACTCGTATCGGTTGAAGCTCTTGGAGCCGATGGGTGGATAGCAGTTCCAAGGATGAGATCCGATGGAGAATCCGCCAGTGGTCGCCGTAGGGAGCCCAAGCGAGGGAACTGAAGTTGTAGCCGGGGTGTCTTTCGATGAGCAAGCGAGGGCGGTTGGCGAATACGATGTCGTTTTTGGTGAAGCATTCCTCGGCGATCGACGACGAGGAGACTAAGATGACTCTGCCATTGTTGGAGACTAAGATTTGCCTTTGTTGGAGACTGCCATTGATGGAAATTTGTCGATTTAGGTTCACAAAAGCAGATCTCTGTGTTTGGGTGTTGAATTATTTAGTGCGTGTTGGATCATGTTACAATACTTATGGATTTAGGGCAACAATTCTGATTTTCAGGCGAAATAGAAATAATATATTTAATAAGTTTTTATAAATGAATTTTCTTATTTTTGGCAAATGTTTCTAATTTATATTATTATATTTGTAAAGAATTAAATAAAAATTTATTTGATATTAATTATAAAATAATTATATATATTTTTTATTTATTTTCCTTTTTTTTGTTAACTTTTCTAATTTATATTATTATATTTTTAAATAATTAAAAAAATATTTAAATATTTATTTTATTTATTTTCTTAACAAATTTTTCTAATTTATATTATTATTTGTAAAGAATTAAATAAAAATTCATTTGGTATAAATTTTCTCTTTTAGATCCACATAATCAAGGCCACGTGGAATAATTATTGACACATAAGCTTTTTTTTTTCCAACTCAGCTGCTTGTGTTTCAAATTCCGTTAAAAGTCAGCAGACTTAATGGAATTGCAAACGTTTTGTTAGTAAACTAAAGTTTAGTGAGTTGACTGTAAGAAAAAAAAAGTTCGATGAGGACTATTTGTAAATAGACTATAAGATAAATTGATGACTAAAGCATTTAACCTGCATGAAAAGGTTAAAACTTAACAAGAATATTCAAAAAAATATTCTCGTGAAAAGATACTCGATGAAGCGCAAATTTCAAGAATATTCTACTAATTTCAATGAGTATACAAGCAATTCTTAACAAAATGAGTGTAGAATTCGGAATCTAAAACGAAATAATATTACTTACATACTACAGAGTATGGAAGCAAATATTATTTCTTACGAATATTGAATAAAAATAATATCCCTTACCTTAAAAGGAGAGTACTTCTGACTGGTATAGTGGGGATATTCTTGAAGAAAACTTGTATTATTTTCTACACTCAAAGCTTCCTTAAACTCTAAAGAAATACGCTCAATATTATAGAAGAAGAATTCTCTGATTCTGGTGTGATTTTTATTTGTAAACTAAGCATCCTATTTATAGGAGAATGGCAGGGTACTATTTGAATTAGAAAATCACGGGTGCACAATAAAGGATTCACGGACGATTTTCACGGACGAATTCTGGAATTTTTTGATTTTACTATGCAGCACTATGCAAACATTATGCAGTATTATGCAACACTATGCATAATAAAATATAATATATTTTATTTTATATAAAAAACAAAACTTATTATATATATATATATATATATATATATTCACACACACCCACACATATATGTGTTGCCTCCTTTTTAGTTGTAATAAAAGGACTCTAACTCATGCAAGCATACATGGGTCAACAAGTAGTACGGAGTAAGAAAGTATCGATCCACGGGGAAATGTTTTAAGATTAAAGTATTATACATCAACTGTGTCACTATTCATATATGCTTAAACAAATGCTATAATTTTGAATGAATCTAAACTCACTTAACGAATAAAAGAAGAATAATAGAATAATAAATCAAATATAGAAATAATGGGATTCTAACTTCAATTCATATTTCATCTAAATAATACCATCATGCAAAATTATACATGTATCATGGAAAATTAGCCAAGAGTACGAACAATAGACATAACCATTTTTCAATGCGTTATAACCTACTTACATAACCTCTACGTTCAATAGAAATCATGTAATCATCAATAAAACCAAAATCACTATATTTCTATGTGACTTTGCAGTAGTATTGAATTGAAGCGTAAGCTCTTATATAACTACACACGGTGAAATAATATATTTCTATCTGGTTCACGAAATATAAAGCTAAACAATTCAGCCTCATAAATGCATGCTATCATGATTACAACCATACTCACATGTCATTTTTCAATTCCATATAAGTATATAAAATGAATGGTGATCAAACATTCATGCAATCCAATCAATCATAATAGAAATTCCATGACAACTACAAAATCAAGCAATCAGGCCATTATTATTAGACTACATGTCAATCTCCGTTAGAATCCCATAATGGAATTTAGTTCATCTCTGAACCAAAAGCCATTATGGGATTATAGTAACACATGAAAAATAAATAAGACAATTGAGAGAGAAAGTAGAATCGATCAAACCCAATTGCAGATTACAATCCAAAAGTGCTGTTCAAATCTCCAATATTATCCAGCAAAATAAAAGTAGTTCTTATTCAATGAATCAATCCAAAAGGAGAAGAAGAAAATATTCAAATGTATGCTCAACCCTCTTTTAAATTGTGTTTAACGCTTGGAACCCTAGTTCTCTAATATGAAAAACTGATAAAAAACAATAATAATACGCGTCTGGTGCCAACCAGAGTAGTTTAGGTCAATACAAACACTTCCAATTTCAAAATTTAAATTAAGTCAAACAACAATTTGCAGATGACGCTACATGCGCAAGGCCAAGCTCTGAAAGAAGCAAAGCAGTAGCGCGCTGGTAGTAGCGTTCAAGCTTCTGCAGTGTGTGGTGGGCGTTGTAATTCTAGGTCATTTAGCCGCGAGGCTTCTATGTCCTGCCTTCTTATGTTATTCTGCTATTTCTATTTTCCACTTCTTGATGCTTGCTCTTCCACCATTGCTCAGTTCCGTATCTCCACTCGTTCCTCGTGTCATGCCTTCATTAGTCTCGTGCCACTTACCACTGCCGAACTGTGCCTTTTCCTGCAATTTCATACCATCGGATTTCTCATTACATGCAATGCAAATTAACACAAAATATAACTAAAAACATACTAAAATGTACTTGAGATGAGCATAGTTCGCGTGAATTGATATCCAATAAGTAGGTATAAAACCTACTTATCAAATACCCCCAAACTTGAACTATTGCTTGCCCTCAAGCAATACATACGACATAAAACACTGAAAATGCAACTACATGCTATGCAACTAGATTACGATGCAAATGAGTCTCACATTTTTCCAGCTATAACAAAATTTTAGTCCAAAATGCCTCAGCGAATTATTCAGATTCGAGAATACAAATTCAAACCAAACTATAGGCATAATATCATACACTCAAATAATTCATATATGCTATAAAGATGCTGTGTGTGTGTGTTGTGTTCACCAAAACTTGATTATAGCAAAGAATACATATGCTAAGCTGCTCTAAACAGAAAATTACAGTCTAAATCAAGATTCATGTATACTCACGCAACAAAGACTATTCTAACATATCAAAATAAATTAAGGTTCAACAATATGGTTTAAACTGCTTTATTTCTACTCACGAGGGTGATTTTCCCTCTTTCCCGCAGTGTTTATTGCTATTTTTTTTCCACATGACTGTGCAATGCCTCATTCCATTAAGCTAATAATGCTACCCCTTAGTGAGCTTTCAACCAACGACTCCTATACCATAAAAGACCTTAGGGGGCTAGGTGTTAAGACACCCCTATAGGCGTACTTACTCAAGTAACAAAGGCCCCGAAATAAGACTAGCCACATTATTGCTTTCTTTTTTTCTTCTTTTTTTTTATAATTTTTATATAGCATACCCATGTGTCCCCAAAACTTGATTATCAATGTTTTTCTTAGTCTAAGTTCATTTTCCACATAATTTTATTTTTAAAACCACATTTCCTATCAAGCAATACAACACATAACTCTTATACCTACAAGCATTAGTGAACACGTCCGTGCAAACCGAAAGCATCTAAACAGCATCCATAGATTACATCATGTAAAGTTTTATATCTAAGTTTATGTTATCCAAAATACTAAACAATCCTTCAAAATCTACTTTCATCATAAGCTAGACATAACTTCCATAAAGCTAGAAATGCGAGACATGCAACTAAACATATAACTAACACATATAATACTACTAAAAATAGAAAAATTTACTGCAATTATTAATTAACACATAAAAATGCAAAATTTAAACTAATCATGCAAACATGCAACTACCCTACTATCTAATACCCCCAAACATAAAATGTTCATTGTCCCAATGAATGAAGGTATAGGGCTAGAAGAACTCCCTTACTGCTTAGCTGCACCACCCTCTTCGGGTGGTGAATCCGGTGGTGGAAATGGCACGACGATCCCAAACTGTAGCCACTCAAGCATAGTCCCCTACTGTGCAAACGCCTCCGCTAACGACCTCGTCAGACCCGTAGAAAATGCTGCAAAATTGTCGTACATAGCGTTGACTTTCTGCTTCAACCTTCGGAGCTGTCGATCCCTAGTAGCAGCAGTTGCTTGGGTTAACATGCCTGCTTCATTTGACTTGGAGGGCTGCGATGAAGGTGTAGACGATGCAGGATGCAGAATAAAACCCTTTCCTCTTGGATGCGGTGTACCCCCTTGCCAATCTTCAAATCTTGCGATTGTAGCATACGTAATGTCTTGGCTCAGGAACTGCAACTGCTCATCCGTCCATCTAATTCCTGCCTTGGCACACAAATGCGTCACTATTGAAGCATGTGGAATACTCCCTGTAGTACTTCTCCACATATATCTCATCATATTCTGATTCATCAAGTGACCCACGTCGATATATTTTCCAACAATGATTCCCCATCATATAATTGCTCGCTCCACTGTAATTTCATGCTGGTGAGAAGATGTCATAAGTTTGGCACACACAAAGAGATTCCAGGATTTTGCATAGCGATTGAGAGTGGAAGCCGAAAATGTCTTGGGTTGATTCGTGCCAGGAGTGCATGTCCATTAGGTCCCTGGAATACACAGATCAGTGATAACAACATCCAAATATGTTTCCAAATGTTCTGCCTCCACCCAATTCATTCGTCCAGCCCGAGGGTCGGGTAAATTGAACACTTGGCGAATAGCTTTCGGTCTATAGTCCACTTCAATCCCACGAACAAAAGAAAACCCATTCATTGTTTCCCTCGCATTTGCGTAAAACTCCCGCACAACAGCCATAGGTGCAGCCGTCGGCGTAGAGCACACACCATGCTAACACCTTTCTCTAATCATCTGCACTAATTGTCCATCCTGCGCATCTGGCTTGAACCCTCGTTCACGAACAAATGACTTCCCCATAATTCGATAGTATTCAATTTGAGCATCCAAGTTGATAAACTTTGATAAATCAACAGTATCCCCACTTTGCATGCTTAAAGATGATGATTCAGGGGTGCGAGATCGACCACGCTTAGGACCCATTTGAGATTGAATGAAGAGAAAATGATTTTCCTTGTAAAATCGTGAGTGATAGTGGATGAAGTGAATACCCCCAAACTTATGTTACATGACACACTGAAGCCCTAGATTTATCAATGCAGAGGTTGAACGTGGGTAGGAGTGAATGGCCCCACCTTTTTTTAAGATGAACTTTTTTGAGAATAAAGATTTATTTTTCTCGAAATATATTTTTGAATATTATGGTGTGGATTTGATATAATGTTATAGTTGTGGGTATTATTTAAAAATTTTGCAAAGTAAAGCAAGTGGTTATATAATATTCGATTGGTGGGGAATATTCATTTTAAACAAGAGAATATTAAATGCGATGACACAATCATTAAGTGGACCCCAGCGGAAGTATTATCGTAGTTAGAAAATGACATAATTATCTTTTTATAAAAATAACGGTGAAAGTTTTACCGTTAATTGTTGAACTACCCGGTGGTAAAAAAAAGTACGATGTCTGGCGTGGTATAGTACACTACGGTATTGATTATTGATGCTTACGTGAGAAATCACTCGAGTTATACTCAATTATTGCTACTGATAATTCTTTGCATAATATCTCTCATATTATTGATTCAATTATTATCACATTATCATCTGCATATTATCTTATATTATTAAATCAATAATTGAGACGACAAAGTTATTTATATTATTATTTGAAATATTGTGATGTTTAGAAAGTTACATCGAGGAGAGGTTTGGTCACCTAAATTGGCGCTGATAGGGAGAAATCCTTATCGGAAAGCCCCTCTTTCCTGGGAATGATCTGGTTGTTAAATATTGTGAGTTATAATATTAATGATGAATAGGTTTGTGTTGATTAAAGTTAAAATTGATATTTTCATTGTGTTGGGATTATTAGTGTTAGTGGAAATCGACATCTATTTCGATAATAATGGATGTCTGGAGGTTATATTTACCAATTGGGTAATTAATCGGATAAATGAGCAATTAATTGCTATTAATTCACATGCTTATAACTATTTATTCACATGTGTGTACTATTGATTCACATGCATATACTATTAGGGGAGGTGGTGCAAGATTGACAATACTTGCATGACTAAATTAAAAATGGAGGTATAGATGAAGGTACTATCTATGTAATAATTTTTTTTTCACATGATTGTACTATTGATTCACATGATTGTACTATTGATTCACAAGATGTACTATTAGGGGAGGTGGTGCAAGTTTGATAATACTTGTAGGACTAAATTATAAATGAAGGAAAAGATGAAGGTATTATACTGTAATATTTCGAGCCCCAAAACGTGCAATTATCGAAACTATGTTTTCCTATAAATAGAAGCTCATTCTTCTTTCATTCTCACCAATTCACTAAGACTCACAAGAGCAATTATAAAGAGAAGCTATAGAGAGAAAAGCTTTAGAGAGAAAGTAGAAGAGAAGTACGCTACCTTCACTATTCCAAGTATCCGATCTTCTTACGAGGTAAGGGATATTATTTTTTCGAGTATTCATAGGAATAATATTTTCTTCCATACTACTGTAGTATGTGAGTAATATTATTTCATCTCGTATTCTGATTATACCCTCATTTTGTTAAAAAGTATTGCTTCTATACTCCGTGAAATTAGTAGAATATCCTTGAAATTTAAGCTTCATCTAGTATCGTTTCACAAAGATATTTTACGCACATTCTTGTTAAATTTTAAGCTTTTTCATGTTTGAGTCTTGTCCATGAGTAGTATTCATTTTTATGGTACTATTCACAAAGTACTATTCACATGTGGGTCTTATTCACAAAGTACTATTCACGGGTAGTATTCACAAAGTATTATTCATGAGTACTATTCATAAAGTAATATTCACGGGTACTATTCCCAAAGTACTATTCACGGGGTACTATTCACTCAGGTACTATTCATCCAGGGAATTATTCATGACAAAAAAATTAATTTCTTTGCTGTCCAAATCATTTTTAATACAATATTATTCTTGAATTTTACTCCACAAAGCAGTATCATGTTGACAATTTGGACATTATTGAATTATGGATAAATTAAGTTATAATGTTTAAAAATTTATCCTTTGCTTTCTTTTAATTAAATTCTTATATCATTGTCATCATCCTCATGCTTATATTGTGATAAAAGATGTACTACTTACGTGCATAGATGTACTTATTGATTGGTATGATTATGACCGAGGATTATTCGGTATATAATCATGACCCGTAATGTTACAAATGATGTGGTAAAATCCTCATTGGCCTGTAGTGCATTGATGGACAAGTTGTTGGTATGATTATGACCGAGGATTATCGGTATAATCATGACCATTGATGATTACATGAATATCCTTGGCCGTAGTGCGGGGATGATTCGATGATGTGGTTTATTTATTAAGTTTGAGTCTCGTGATAAAATTGATGATAAACTTTTTAAATCATAGAAGATAGTAGATATCATGCTCTACTTGACTCTTCTAATGGATTGCTTGTTTCATTTGAGTTAAACTTGATGTTTATTATATTTTATCGGTTTAACATTGTTGAAGGCTAACGATAATTTATTACGCATTATCTTAGTCATAATATTTCTTCTTGGGCTAGTTGAGCTCACCCTTTTGCTTTCATTGTTCTTTTCAGGAAATGAGAACGTAGCTGGGACTAGTCGGGGAAAGGAGTGACGATCCTAATGTTTGCATTAGTAGTCATCACTATTTAGTGAAATAGTGTGATAATAATTGTAATGAGGACTTTATTTGAGTTTGGATACTCTCTACAAGACATTATCCATTTTGAAAAACTCTCATTTATGTTTTTTGTCGTCTTGTGTATAAAAGAAGTTTGTATTTAAATTATGTACCATGATATTTGGCGACTCAAGATGGGTGATGTATACCTATTTTGGGGCGTCACGGATTGGTATCAAAGCTTAGGGATATGATCCACGGCTGAGATGTGAGACAAGAACTAGGAGGGAGGCGGGGAATTCCTTCGCTAGTATGACCTACCTAAGTTTATTTGGTATTTATTTGGTTTGGGATTAGGAGTATAGGGATAATATGTGACATGTCAATTAACCCTTGTTTTGTGGCGATATTTGAAAATGGCATCCGAAAATGTTGAGATAAGCAATGAAGCACATGAGGCCGTTGAGTCACCAACGATCGATACCGAGGATAATAATGCATCGGGATGGAAATAATCCTCGGGAAAACAACAACGCTGACCAAATGATGAACGATGGGATGTTCAGAGGCTTTATGAAATTCATGCAACATCAGGCGAGAATGACTCCTGTTCAAAATGCAGGTGGAAACACTAACAACTCTCGAACGGTCACCGCTAAACAGTTCAAGGAGCTGGGACCACCGAAGTTTATTGGAGAACCAAAACCACTTAAGGCGGAGACGTGGATAAAGCAAATCACCAAGATATTTGATGTCTTGGGATGCTCCGAGGAGCAAAAGGTTCCCTTTGCCACCTTTATGTTGCGAGGAGGGACAGATTACTGGTGGAAATCGGTAAAGCGTACTCAAATTACCGCACTGAAGATGTCTTGGGAGAAATTCCAAGAACTGTTCAACAACAAGTACTTTCGAAAGTATTCATCACATGAAGGAGGTAGAGTTCATCAATTTGGAGCGAAAAACAATATGGCCAGTGTCATGAGACTGAAGCTAAGTTTTTGAGTTGTCCGGTTTGCGTCCCACTTGGTTGATAATAGGAGAGAATGGCGGATGTTTCTAAGAGGTTTGAAACCGAGATACGTCGATACTTAATTTCTCACAAATTGTGTTTGTATTAGGATGTTGTAAATAGGGCTCGATTATTGGGAGCGCGATAACGAATCAACCCAACCAAGAGAGAGCATCCGACAAAATGATAATACCGGTAGTAGCGATCATCGAGCGGTGACAACAAGCGTGGAGGAATCAACATGCGAAATGGTAACCACTTGGTGGTAATCATGGCCAAGATAATAGAAGTGGAAATTTCAAGAAGAGGAGATTTAATAATGATGGAAAGATGTCATCACTTTTTTTTTGTTGTTAAGGAAGGAGGAGCGACAACCAATCGTATGTTACAAATACGGAGGGAGGGACATATCGGTCAATATATACGTAGCAATCAAAGCGTGTTATAATTGTGGAAGAAGGTCACCTTGCCGATTTTATCGTGCACCAAAGTCGAAGTCCAATTTGGGATGGAGGCATCAAAGGTTGTCCCAAAATAAACAAAACCGGTAGTTCGAGGAGAGCGTTTGTCGTAACCTCCCAAAAAGTGAGGAATCGAGCGAGGTGATCACGGGTAAGCTAATCATAAACTCTAGTGAAGTACATACCTTATTTGATACCGGTTCTACCCATTCTTTTATTTCTCCTACTTGCGCTCAACGTTTAAATTTGACTCCGGAGAAATTAGACTTTGACTTATCTGTTGAAACTCCGTTGGGAGAAACCTTCATTACATCCTTTGTTTATAAGTCTTGTTTTCAAATTCGAATCGGTAGCCCTCACGTTACTGTCGATCTTATCTCCTTAAAAATACTTGCATTTGGCGTGATTTAGGGATTGATTGGTTAACTACTCATCATGCTAAAATTGATTGTTTTTCGTAAGGTTGTTAGCTTTCATATTCCTAATCAACCTATTATGCGAATTCAAGCGACCAAACCATTAAAATCAATCACGGTCATCTCAAGCCATAAAGCTATTCGTTTATTAAAAAGCGGATGTCAAGCTTTCTTAGCTCATATCGCATGATTTAAACAAAAATCGTTAGATTTGAATGATATTTCTATTGTTAATAAATTTCTGACGTATTCCCGAAGAACTTCTGCCTACCCCGAGGCGTGAAATCGAATTTTGGTATCGACCTTGAACCCAAAGACAAAACCCATTTCAAAGCCCCATATCGAATGGCTTCTATTGAACTTCAGGAGTTAAAAACCCAACTGCAGGAATTGTTAGACATCAGTTTCATTCGACCTAGTACGTCTCCTTGGGGTGCTCATGTTCTATTCGTGAAGAAGAAAGATGGAAGTATGCGACTTTGTATTGATTATCGGGAGTTGAATCATGTCACCATCAAAAATAGGTATTGCCGTTGCCTCGCATTGATGATGACTGTTTGACTAGTTGCAAGGCGCCAAATTCTTTTCAAAGATCGATCTTTCGATTACGGATATCATCGATTGAAGATTAAAAGCGATGACATTCAAAGCGCTTTTGGAACTCGATGCGGGCATTACTGAATTCTAGTCATGTCTTTTGGATTGACTAATGCTCTCTTGCCTTCATGGATATGATGAGCCGAGTATTCAGGAATATTTGGATCACTTTTGTGGTCGTCTTTATTGATGACATCCTCATTTACTTCAAAAGTCGTGAAGATCATGAGCAACACTTGAAATTTGATACTCAAAAGCTTCGTGAAAACAAGTTATATGCAAGTTGAAGAAATGCGAGTTACGGCTTGAGAAAGTAGCATTCCTTGGGCACGTGATATAAATCAAATCATGGAATATCATTGACAAAGCAAAGATTGAAGCAATTCAAAGTTGGGAGCAACCTAAGTCGATAATGCCAAAGTCGTAGCTTTCTCGAAAGCTTATTTGGTTATTTATTTCGTGGAGAAGTTGGAAGGATTTTCTCTCGAATCACTACTCCATTAACTTCGGTGACTTGAAAAGAAAAATTCGGTTGGGCGAGGAATATGAGAAGAGTTTTCAAGAACTCGAGGAGGACTCATTTCAAATTTTGTTTGACAATACCATTTGGTTTGGAGGATTTGTCATCTCTGATGATGCTTGGTGCAAAGGTTTAGGATGTGTTCTCATGCAACATGGGAAAGTCATAGCCTATGCCTCACGATAACTCAAAGAATATGAGAGGAATTATCCTACTCATGATCTAGAGTTGGCAGTTGTCATTTTTTTGCGCTTAAGATTTGGAGGCATTACCTGTATGGAGAGAAGGTGGAGATCTATACGGATCATAAAAGCCTCAAATATTTCTTCACTCAAAAGGAACTCAACATGCGGCAACGATGATGGCTTGAGCTATTGAAAGATTATGATCATACCATTCAATACCATCCCGGAAAAGCGAAGCGTAGTAGTTGCGCATTGAGTAGAAGATCATATGCGCGAGTCTGAGTGCGATATTGTCATGCAAAGGCCCATTTTTGTATGACTTACAAAGGATGGAGATAGAGTTAAAGACTCGAGGGACCCATGTGATGATGGAAATATGAGAGTAGAGCAGACTTTAATCGATAAAGTTAAAAAGTTGCTCAAGCTACTGGACACTGGAGGCGATGCGTATGAGGAAGAAAGTGAAAGAAGGTGCTATTAGGAAGCAAGAATCGATGAAGAAGGAATACTTGAGTTAACTCTAGACTTTGTGTTCCTAACGATTACGACTTGAAGTATAAAATCATGATGGGCGCACAACACATCGTTTGCAATCCATCTGGGAGTACTAAAATGTATCGTGATCTTGACATACATTTTGGTGGAGCAATATAAAAGAGAGAGATAGTGGGGTTTATCTCAAGGTGTCTAACTTGTCAGCGAGAGTAAAAGTAGAGCATCAAGTGCCAAAAGGTCCATTGCAACCACTTGAAATTCAGAATGGAAGTGGGAGCACATTACCATGGATTTTTTATTCTTTGGTCTTCCCAAGGTTTCTCAAGGCATAGATGCGATTTGGGTCATTGTTGATAGATTGACCAAGTCTCGCTCATTTCTTTGATTCTGAGAAACTTATACACTTGAGCGTCTTGCTCGTATATACATAAGCGAGATTATAAGATTGCATGGTATGCGGTATCCATAGTTTACGATCGAGACCCAAGATTCACTTCACGATTTTGGGTTAGTTTGCAAAAAGCTATGGAGCGCGGATTCTGATTTAGTTTGGCATATCATCCTCAAGCGGAATGAGGCGATTGGAGAGGACTATTCAAACTCTTGAAGATTTATTAAGACTCTGTGTCCTTGACTTCAAAGGAAGTTGGGACAAGTTCTTACCATTGGTGGAGTTTTCCTATAACAACAGTTATCAAGCAAGTATTGGCATGGCTCCATTTGAGGCGTTGTATGGAAGAAAGTGTCGTTCTCCAGTATGCTGGGATGAGGTGGGTGAAGCAACGTTGTTGGGACCGGAGTTGATACGTATGACTATGGAAAAGATTCAAACGATCCGACAACGTATAAAAACCTCACAAGATCGACAAAAAGATTATATTGATCTTCATCGAAAGGACGTGGAATTTAATATTGGAGATCATGTGTTGTTACGTGTTGCTCCATGGAAAGGAGTTACTGAGATTTGGAAAGAGAGGAAAGCTCAATCCTCGATTCATTGGCCCATTTTAATCCTCGATCGAGTAGGAACGTGGCTATAGACTCGCACCTTCTGCCTAAGTATGTCTCGTGTTCATAACGTTTTTTCACATATCTATGTTACGTAAATATGTGAAAGACACGAACCACATTATTGAATTAGAAGCCGGACGAGATAGCGGAAGATTTAACGTATGAAGAGGTACTATTAAAATCTTGGATAAGAAGGATCATATTCTACGCTCAAGGTTATACCTCAAGTCAAAGTTTTGTGGAGAAACCACGATGTTGAGGAAATGACACACGGGAGTTAGAATCTAAAATGAAGTCAAGGTATCCTCACCTCTTGACATACCCAGCACGCACCCCTAATTTGAGGATGAAATTTCATAAGAAGGGAGGTTGTAAGACCCCAACTTTTATGAATAAAGATTAATTTTTCTCGAAATATATTTTTGAATATTATGGTGTGGATTTGATATAATGTTATAGTTGTGGGTATTATTTACAAATTTTGCAAAGTAAGCAAGTGGTTATATAATATTCGATTGGTGGGGAATATTCGTTTTAACGAGGAATATTAATGCATGCGACGACACAATCATTAGTGGACCCCTAGCGGAAGTATTGTCGTAGTTAGAAAATCGAAGAATTATCTTTTTATAAAAATAACGGCGAAAGTTTTACCGTTAAACTGTTGAACTACCTGGTGGTAAAAGTACAGTAATACGCGTGGTTGCATAGTAGCACACGGTATTGATTATTGATGCTTACGTGAGAAGTCACTCAGTTATACTCAATTATTGCTACAGTAATTGCTGCATAATATCTCTCATATTATTGATTCAATTATTATCACAATATCATCTGCATAATATTTTATATTATTAAATCAATAATTGAGACGACAAAGTTATTCATATTATTATTTGCAATATTGACATGATCTAGAAAGTTACATCGAGGAGAGGTTTGGTCACCTAATTACGCTCCAATAGGGAGAAATCCTTATCAGAAAGCCCCCTCTTTCCTGGGAATGATCTGGTTGTTAAATATTGTGAGTTATAATATTAATGATGAATAAGTTCGTGTTGATTAAAGATGAAATTGATATTTCCATTGTGTTGGGATTATTAGTGTTAGTGGAAATCGACATCTATTTCGATAATAATGGATGTCTGGAGGTTATAATGACTAATTGGGTAATTAATCAGATAAATGAGTAATTAATTGCTATTAATTCACATGCTTATAACTATTTGTTCACATGTGTGTACTATTGATTCACATGCATATACTATTAGGGGAGGTGGTGCAAGATTGATAATACTTGCATGACTAAATTAAAAATGGAGGTATAGATGAAGGTGCTATATTGTAATTATTTTTTCACATGATTATACTATTGATTCACATGATTGTACTATTGATTCACAAGATGTACTATTAGGGGAGGTGGTGCAAGTTTGATTATACTTGCAGGACTAAATTAAAAATGAAGGAAAAGATGAAGGTATTATACTGTAATATTTCGAGCCCCAAAATGTGCAATTATCGAAACTATGTTTTCCTATAAATAGAAGCTCATTCTTCTTTCATTCTCACCAATTCACTAAGACTCACAAGAGCAATTATAGAAAGAGAAACTATAGAGAGAGAAGCTTTTGAGAGAAAGTAGAAGAGAAGTCTGCTACCTCACTATTCCAGTATCCAGTCTTCTTCTGAGGTAAGGGATATTATTTTTTTCAGTATTCATAGGAATAATATTTTCTTCCATACTCTGTAGTATGTGAGTAATATTATTTCATCTCGTATTCCTGATTATACCCTCATTTTGTTAAAGTATTGCTTCTATATACTCGTGAAATTAGTAGAATATCCTTGAAATTTTGCTTCATCTAGTATCGTTTCACAAAGGATATTTTACGCACATTCTTGTTAAATTTTAAGCTTTTCATGCTAGAATCTTGTCCATGAGTAGTATTCATTTTAATGGTATTATTCATAAAAGTACTATTCACGGTACTATTCACAAAGTACTATTCATGGGTACTATTCATAAAGTACTATTATTCAAGAGTACTATTATTCACAAAGTACTATTCACTGGGTACTATTCTTGAAAGTACTTATTCACGGGAACTATTCACTTAGGGGTACTATTCATCCGGGGAATTATTCATGAAAAAAAAAATTTTTTTCTTTGTCAAATCATTTTTGATACAATATTATTCTTGAATTTTACTCCACAAAGCGTAGTATCATGTTGACAATTTGGACATTATTGAATTACGGATAAATTAAATTATAAATCTTTAAAATTTATCCTTTGCTTTCTTTTAATTGAATTCTTATATCATTGTCATCATCCTCATGCTTATATTGTGATAAAAGTCATATGTGGCTTACGTGCATAGATGTACTATTGATTGGTATGATTATGACCAGGGATTATTCGGTATAATCATGACTGTAATGTTACAAATGATGTGGTAAAAATCCTCATTGGCCTGTAGTGCATTGATGGACAGTTGTTGGTATGATTATGACCAAGGATTATTCGGTATAATCATGACCATTGATGATTACATGAATATCCTTGGCCCGTAGTGCAGGGATGATTCGATGATGTGGTTTATTTATTAAGCTGAGTCTCAGTGATAAAATTGATGATAAACTTTTTAAATCATAGAAGATAGTAGATATCATGCTCTACTTGACTTTTCTAATGGATTGCTTGTTCCGTTGCAGTTAAAATTGATGTTTATTATATTTTATCAGTTTAACACTGTTGAAGGCTAACGATAATTTATTACGCATTATCTTAGTCATAATATTTCTTCTTGGGCTAGTTGAGCTCACCCTTTTGCTTTCATTGTTCTCTTGAGAAATGAGAACGAATGAGAATGGGCCCGTAAGTTTGCATTAGTAGACTAGTCGGAAATAGTGTGATAATAAGTGTAATGAAGACTTTATTTGAGTTTGATACTCTCATTAGTAGTTTCCTCTACATTTTATTGATCGTATAAAAATAGTGTGATAAAATAATTTGTAATGAGGACTTTATTTGAGTTTGGATACTTGAGCTTACGAGACAGTTTATCGGAATTGAAAAGCAAAACTCTTTGAAACTCTATGATCTTGCGATCATGCCATTTCTTTACTTTTCCTTGTACAACTTTGAGTTTCTTGTAATCGAAATTCGGCCCAACTCAAAGTTGGAAGTTTGTATTTCAAAAATTGAGCTCCGAATACCTAATATATTTGGCTAGCTCAAGATGGGTGATGTATACCTATTTTGAGTCCCAAACCTCGTGAAAATACTCCTCTGCAAAAATCTGGGGACTACTTTGGCATCATTTGTTGGAAGAGCTGCCACTTCGACCCACTTGGACACATTATCCACTGCTAGCAAGATATATAGATTCCCACAAGAAGAAATGAAAGGGCCCATGAAATCAATCCCCCACACATCAAAAATTTCCACTTCGAGGATTGTATTCAATGTGATTTCATTTCTTTTTGAAATGTTCCCGACTCTTTGCCATCTGTCACATCTCTGAACGAAACTGTAAGCATCTTTGAAAATTGTTGGCCAGTAGAATTCGACTTGTAGCACCACCCTAGCCGTTGTTCGTTCTCCACCGTAGTGACCCCCATACAAATAAGCATGACAATCCTGCAAAATCCCCTCTATCTCACTATATGGGATACACCTCCTTATCATCTGATCAGCACATTGTTTGAACAAATATGGTTCATCCCATATAAACCATTTAACATCATGCATGAATTTCTTCTTTTGATGACCAACCAAGTCAGAAGGTACCATCTTACTCACCAAGTAGTTCGCGTAGTCTGTAAACCATGGCACTTCCCCTTTCACCACAAACAACTGTTCATCTGGAAAGGATTCATTAATTATAATTTTGTCATCTGCCTCCCTTTCCGGATTCTCTAGTCGAGATAAGTGGTCCGCCACTTGGTTCTCAGTTCCCTTTCTGTCCTTGATCTCTAAATCAAATTCCTACAAAAATAATATCCATCTAATCAAACGGGGCTTTGCATCCTTCTTTGCCACTAAGTGTCGAATTGCCGCATGATCCGTGTACACTATCACCTTCGTACCAATCAGATATGCTCAGAATTTATCAAAAGCATACACAATTGCCAGTAATTCTTTCTCTGTGGTGGTGTAGTTCAACTGCGCATCTGTAAGGGTCTTGCTGGCATAGTAGATCATATTAAAAATCTTTTCCTTTCTCTGACCCAAAACAACCCCCACAACATAATCACTGGCATCACACATCATTTCAAATGGCAAGTCCCAATCCGGTGCTGTAATGACTGGGGCTGAAGTTAACTTCCCTTTCAAATGCTAAAATGCAGTCACACAATCCTCATCAAATTTAAACTGTGCATCCTTCTCCAATAAACTGCAAAGTGGTTTAGTTATCTTGGAGAAGTCTTTAATGAATCTGCGGTAGAAGCCTGCATGTCCCAAAAAACTTCGAACACCTTTAACTGAAGTTGGTGGCGGCAAATTCTCGATAGTATCTAACTTCGCTCTGTCCACCTCAAGTCCCTTCTTCGAAACTTTGTGTCCCAAAATAATTCCTTAATGTTGTTAGAGTTTATGCCCTAGAGGCCAATTATTTGATATAATTGCTTAATGTTTTGATATTATATTTGATTGAATAAATGAATGATTTTATTATGGTTTTATTTACTGCGTTATATAAATGTTAACATAATAAAAATCCTTAGAATATTGATACAAATTATATAGTTTCAAGTATGTGACTTGAACATGAGATTATATATATTTACAATTAGTATCATTGTTCTTAAATGTCCCTAGTCGAGTATCATTGTTGATGGGACAACAATGATGCATTAAGACTAGTATGTGGATTAACTGATGACCAAATCTCATTGGTCATAAATATATGAGATATTAAGTCAATGCATAGGTACATGTTTGAGAACGATGTCTTTGGATGGACTCCACCATGAGAATTCTATGTGGAGCATTATGCTAAGTGTCATTAGCAATTCTCATAGTGACAATGATGTAATGGTCCTCAGAATTCAAAAATCACTATATTTCTACACGAGAATTTATGTCCTTTGATATCATCAAATGTCACCTTTAATAGGGTGGACTATAAAGGTCATTATTGGGTACATCATGAATCGTGTGAGTAATATGAGTGATCTAGATGAAATTTAACCCTCCTATGTATTAGGGGTGATATCCATAGGCCTCTTGATTGAGTAGGACTATGAAATGAATGGCCATGTTCAAATAGTGATTTGTTTCATATAGTCTACTCATTGATCAAGAAAAACTCAGATTAAATTATGAAGAGTATGACACATTCCATGACTCGAAGTTTAATTTAGGATATTCAAAGTTAAAAGGATTAAATTACATTGAAACATTGGTCACTAAAAGGTTGATCGAATCATCGATCTTATTATTACTTGGGTAGCGTTGATGCATTACTAGATGTCGCTCACTATTTATAATTTTATAATATAATTTTAAAATTATTGCCAACGTAATAATAACCTATAAGGTCACACACATGAAACGTAATTAAAAGGGAATTAATTTAAATTATAAAGATTATATGTCAATATGATTGATAGTATTTAAATTATGAATTTAAATTAATAGGATAATTTATATATAGGTATATTAATTAAGTAAGACTTCATTAATATATATATATATATATATATATATAAATTCGGATTTTATTAAATTAGGTTTTGTATAATTCCTTTTAATCGCTATATATATGATATGTAGTGACAATTTTAGGGATTATTCATTAACAAAACCTAGCCGCTCTAGAGAGAGACTAGAGAAAGCAGCTTTTGAAAATCCTCATCCTCGTGGCTAAGATCTGCGTTTTCTTCTTCTGCAGATCGTAGGACGATTCGTGTGGAGCGTTCGTGTGGATACCGTAGAGACGCAATTCGTTTGAATTGCGTTGGAGATTCGACCGCATCGATTCTAGCTTTAACAATCGGTTTAATTTCTAACGTCTGAATTAATTGAATTTTTCGAATGGATCCTGTTTTAGGGTTTCAGAATTGCCTTTAATTGGTTTATTTCCATTGTGTTTCTATGCCGAAACCCAACAGTGGTATCAGAGCTACTTGTGAAACGATTAATTCAGATAACGTGTTTAATTGTTTTCAATATATATGATATATGATGATACAATTTTACCGGTCTGAAATTGATTATATTGTTTTCGATATATATGATATATGATGATACAATTTTACTGAACTGTTAATTGAGTATATGATATTCTGTAATCGACATATTCTGGTATTATGAATATCAGTAATAGATATGCATGTATATGATGTTCTATTAATTGTATCTTATATGGCGTAATAACAGTATACAACTTATGTTATAATTGGATTAGAAGTATGCCGGACCACCGCCAGTGGGGAGACCCCCACTTGGACCCCCCCGTCGTAGCGCACGATGGTCGTGTCCCCTATATGTTATATATAGTTTTCTTTAATTATATATAAATTATTATGTGCTTATTGTGATATGCACGGTGCACAGTTATGGTCTTTTGACCCATAGGTTAGTGGTTTTTGGTTTTGAAATACGGCTTGCATGTCGTGCCTTTCTATAAATTCTAATGTAATATACTCTTCTCATCTAAATCCCCTCGAATGTAACCCGAGGTTTCTTTATGTCATGTAATAACCTGTAATCGATGAAGATGTCAAGATGGAGAACACGATGGAAAGATGATGATGGAGAGGAGGCGTATGCTTGAGGAAGATCCAAGGAAGCTATTTATTTTAAGATCTTTTACCACCTTAGATTGACCTTCAATCCTTCATTAGCTTGAAAAGATTGATAATGGATTGGGCCATAACTGTGACACATTTAATTTCGCACTTTATTTATGCTTGTATGTGATATGATATGATAAATAATGTGCATGCTTAATAAGATTAAAATTGGTGAGATCTATATTAATTTATAAAATCCCTCAATAAAATATTAAGTCTAAATCAGATGCCTTCCAATGAATAACACTCATCAAGACCTTAATCAATAGATGTAGGTTTGCCAAAGCAAAGTACCCTATTTATCTAGGTAAGATGCGATAGGATAATTGTGATATCCAAACTGTTAAAATCATTGGGCCCGACTTAACTAAGTTATCTCAATAGGATTGTGGACTTATAGGCATGGAGTTTGGTAGGTACCATTAGATGGACTAGAAGCAAATGTTGTTTACCAAACTATCCAGGAGTTATATATGATATAATTGACAATGGGTTGTCTACCTAAATAATTGTATTTTAAGAGATTAGCCAAAGCTAACTTAAGGCATAATGAAATATGGATCTTGGCTCACTAAAAAGATTTAATAGAAAATGCTTTCGAATTAATGGTGAGGGCTATTAATTTGAATAAAATAGTGGGAGGTATATTTTGAATGTACTATTATCAATTACATAATATCAACTCTGCAATTTGACTTATTATTTTTGCACTTATAAATTATAGATATCAATGGCAAACAACAACAACACAAATAGTATTTCATTACGATCAGTCCTTGAAAAGGACAAGATGAGTGGAATTAATTTCCTTGACTGGCATAAGAACTTGAGGATTGTCCTCAAATAAGAGCGCAAGCTATATGTCCTTGATGGGCCCATTCCTGCAGCACCAGCTGTCACTGCACCACGTGCGGAGCATAATGCTTACAAGAAGCATCAAGATGATGCTCTGGACGTGAGTTGTGCCATACTAGCAACCATGAACGCTGAGCTTCAGAAGCAACATGAGTTGATGGATGCTTATGAGATGATCGAGCATCTCAAGAAATTGTTCGTAGGGCATGCTCGACAGGAGAGGTATGATACAAGCAAGGCGTTGTATCACTGCAAAATGGGTGAACGTGATCTAGTTGGTCCACATGTGTTGAAAATGATTGGGTATATTGAGTACCTTGATAGGTTGGGTTTTCCAATCACTCTGGAAGCCCAAACTGATCTTGTTTTGCAATCTTTGAACAACAACTACTCTCAATATGTTATGAACTATCTTATGAATGAAATTAAGAAACCCCTTACTGAGTTATTGAGCATGTTAAGAACTGCCGAGAACAACATGAAAAAGGCAGGACCCGCTCCCATAATGATGGTGCAAAAGGGGAATGCTAAGGGAAATTGGAAAGGCAAGAAGAAGATAGAATCTAAATCTTTTGCCAAACCTAATTCAAAAACCAAACAGGCTTTAAAACCTAAAGGTGGGGTGGCTAAAGAAGGTGAGTGTCACTTCTGTGGAAAACCTGGACACTGAAAAAGGAACTGCCATGCTTATTTGGAAGAAGTGAAGAAACGGAAAGGAAGTACGACTTCTGATTCAGGTATATATGTTATAGAAGTCAACTTGTCTACTTCTACATCATGGGTATTGGATACTGGATGTGGTTCTCACATTTGTGTTAATGTGCAGGGACTCCGAAGGAGTAGGACTTTGGCGAAATGAGAGGTTGACCTACGAGTTGGGAATGGAGCAAAAGTTCTTTGCGTGACCGGTAGTAGGAACTTATCATTTATCTTTGCCCACTGGACTAGTTTTAGAATTAGAAGATTGTTATTTTGTGTCTGCTATAAGAAAAAACATTATTTTTGTTTCTTGTTTGGACAAGAAAGGTTTTTCATTTATAATAAAGAACAATCGTTGTTTGTTTTACTTAAATGATATTTGTTATGGTGTTGCACAATTGTTTAATGGTCTCTATATTCTTGATTTAGAAATGCCTATTTATAACATAAATACAAAATGATTTAAATCAAAAGATTCAAATCCGACATATCTCTGGCACTGTCGTTTAGGCCATATAAACGAGAAACACATATCCAAACTCCATAAAGATAGGTTCTTGGATTCATTTGATTTTGAATCATATGAGAAATGCGAGTCTTGTTTATTAGGAAAGATGACTAAAGCCCCTCTCACTGGACACAGTGAATGGGCTAGCGATGTATTGGGACTTATACATAGTGATGTATGTGGGACCCATGAGTTCGTTAGCAAGAGGTAGGTTTTATTACTTCATTACATTTACTGACGACTTTAGTAGATATGGATATGTGTATCTTATGAGACACAAATCCGAATCCTTTGAAAAGTTCAAGGAATTCAAGAATGAAGTTCAAAACCAATTTGGCAAAAGCATAAAATCCATTCGATCCGATCGAGGAGGTGAATACTTAAGCCAAGACTTTGATGACCTTCTAAAGGAGTGTGGTATTATATAACAACTCACTCCACCTGGAACACCACAATGGAATGGTGTATCTGAGAGGAGGAATCGAACCTTGTTGGACATAGTACGATCAACGATGAGTCATACAGATCTTCCAATAAGCTTCTGGGGTCATGCCCTAGAGACAGCTGCATTCACACTTAACCGTGTTCCTACAAAAACGGTTCAGAAGACACCATATGAGATGTGGACTAGGAAACGTCCTAGTATGTCGTTCATGAAGATTTGGGGTTTCGAGGCGTTCAGAAAGCGTCGGATTTCGACAAGCTCGGACCCAAATCGACAAATATAATTTTGTGGGATACCCAAAGGAAACAAAAGGGTATTATTTCTACAAACCTTACGAGAATAAAGTATTTGTTGCTCGAATTGGTATTTTTCTAGAAAGAGAATTTGTCTCTAAAGGAAGCAGTGGGAGGAAAGTAGAACTCGAAGAAATTCGAGAACCACAAAATATCATTGAACTCGAGTTGAGCGTGAGCGGGAACCACAAGATATTGTGGAAAGTGAAACTGCTCAAATTACACAAGGCATTCAGTAGATCCGGTAGGACACGCCAAGAGCACGAGAGATATTATGGATATCTTGTGACTCAAAACGGCGATGTGATGCTCATAGATTAAGATGAGCCTGCTTCCTACCAAGAAGCTATGAATGGACCAAATTCTGAGAAATGGCTTGAAGCCATGAAATCTGAGATGGACTACATGTATACTAACCAAGTATGGACTCTAGTTGATCCACCCGAAGGGGTAAAACCAATCTGGTGCAAGTGGGTTTTCAAGAAGAAAACCGACATGGATGGTAATGTACAAACCTATAAAGGTCGACTGGTAGCAAAAGGTTTCAAACAAATTCATGGTGTTGACTATGATGAAACCTTCTCTCTAGTGGCAATGGTTAAATCCATCAGGATCTTACTTGCTATTGCAGCTTTTTATGATTACGAAATCTGGCAGATAGATGTCAAAACTGCTTTCCTTAATGGAAATCTCCTTGAGGATGTGTATATGACACAACCTGAGGGTTTTGTCACTCCAAAGGATGCTGGAAAGGTATGTAAGCTGCAGCGATCCATTTATAGATTGAAGCAAGCCTCTCGGAGTTGGAATCTTCGATTTGATGAAGCAGTCAAAGAATTTGGCTTTATTAAAAATGAAGATGAACATCGTGTATATAAGAAGGTTAGTGGGAGTTACATTGTATTCCTAGTATTATATGTTGATGACATATTAATTATTGCGAATGACATTCCTTCCTTACAGGCTGTAAAAACATGGTTAGGAAAATGTTTCTCCATGAAAGATTTGGGCGATGCTGCCTACATTTTAGGTATCAGGATCTATAGAGATAGATCGAGAAAAATGCTCGGCCTAAGTCAAAGTACATATATTGATAAAGTGTTGAAACGGTTCAGCATGCAAGAGGCGAAAAGAGGAAACTTACATGTGAATCATGGTGTAAAGATCTCTAAGGCCCAATGTCCTAAATCACAAGATGATGAGGAGCGTATGAGAAAGATCCCTTATGCTTCGGCAATTGGATCTATCATGTATGCATTAATATGTACTCGTCTGGATGTCCCATATGCTTTGAGCATGACGAGCAGATACCAGTCAAATCCAGGTGAAGGTCATTGGACAGCAGTCAAGAATATCCTCAAGTACCTGAAAAGGACTAAGGATTCATTCTTGGTATATGGAGGTGAAGACGAACTGGCAGTAAAGTGTTACATAGATGTTAGTTTCTAGACTAACAATGATGACTATAAGTCTCAGTCAGGTTTTGTGTTTTGCCTTAATGGTGGTACGGTTAGCTGGAAAAGTTCGAAGCAAGAGCGATGGCGATTTCTACAATGAGAGGTGAGTATATTGTCGCTTCTAGTGTAGCCAAGGAGGTCAGTATGGATTAAAAAGTTCATCCTTGAACTTGGTGTTGTTCCAACCATTGTTGATCCGGTTGTTTCTATCTTTGTGATAATAATGGAGCCATTGCACAGGCTAAGGAACCCATATCTCACCAACGATCCAAGCATATACTTAGGCGGTACCATCTCATCCGTGAAATCATTGATAGAGGAGATGTACATATAGGAAGAGTGCCAACATATGATAATGTTGCGAGATCCATCGACCAAGGCTTTGTCGCAGCAGGCTACCCACGCAGTCACACTAGTTCCATGGGTATTAGATACATGAGTGATTGGCTCTAGTGCAAGTGGGAGACTATTAGAGTTTATGCCCTAGAGGCCAATTATTTGATATAATTGCTTAATGTTTTGATATTATATTTGATTGAATAAATGAATGATTTTATTATGGTTTTATTTCTTTGCGTTATATAAATGTTAACATAATAAAATCCTTAGAATATTGATACAAATTATATAGTTTCAAGTATGTGACTTGAAAATGAGATTATATATATTTACAATTAGTATCATTGTTCTTAAATGTCCCTAGTCGAGTATCATTGTTGATGGGACAACAATTATGCATTAAGACTAGTATGTGGATCGATTTGATGACCAAATCTCATTGGTCATAAATATATGAGATATTAAGTCAATGCATAGTACATGTTTGAGAACGATAAATCGATGCGGACCCACCATGAGAATTCTATGGGGAGCATTATGCGAAGTGTCATTAGCAATTCTAATAGTGACAATGATGTAATGGTCCTCCGACCTGAAATCACTATATTTCTACACGGGAATTTATGTACTTTGGTATCATCAAATGTCACCTTTAATAGGGTGGACTATAAAGGTGATTATTGGGTACATCATGAATCGTGTGAGTAATATGAGTGATTTAGATAGAATTTAACCCTCCTATGTATTAGGGGTGATATCCATAGGCCTCTTGATTGAGTAGGACTATGAAATGCATGGCCATGCTCAAATAGTGATTTGTTTCATATAGTCTACTCATTGATCAAGAAAAACTCAGATTAAATTATGAAGAGTATGACACATTCCATGACTCGAGTTTAATCTAGGATATTAAGGTTAAAATGATTAAATTACATTGAAACATTGGTCACTAAAAGGTTGCAACGAATCATCGATCTTATTATTACTTGGGTAGCAGTGATGCATTACTAGATGCATTTCTCAACATTTTATAATTTTATAATATGATTTTAAAATTATTGTCAACGTAATAATAACCTATAGGGTCACACACATAGAACTTAATTAAAAGGAAATTAAGTTAAATTATACAGATTATATGTCATGATTGATAGTATTTAAATTACGAATTTAAATTAATAGGATAATTTATATATAGGTATATTAATTAAGTAAGACTTAATTAAGATATATATATATATAAATTCGGATTTTATTAAATTAGGTTTTGTATAATTCCTTTTAATCGCTATATATATGATATGTAGCAGCCATTTTAGGGATTATTCATTAACAAAAACCCTAGTCGCTCTTAGAGAGACACTAGAGAGAAAACAGTTTCAGAAAATCCTCATCCTTGGTGGCTAGTACCGCGTTTCCTTCTTCTGCAGATCGTAGGACGATTCGTGTGGAGCGTTCGTGTGGATACCGTAGAGACGTGGTCTGTTTGAATTACGTTGGAGATTCGACCGCATCGATTCTAGCTTTAACAATCGGTATAATATCTAACCTCTGAATTAATTGAAATTTTTGCATGAATCCTGTTTTAGGGTTTCAGAATTGCCTTTAATTGGTTTATTTCCGCTGCGTTTCTATGCCGAAACCCAACACTTGTATCATAAAATGGCACTTTTCCCAATTCAGTACCAAATTTGTTTCAACGCATCTTTTCAAAACCATCACCAAGTTGTCAAGACATAAATCAAACGAAATCCCAAAAACTGAGAAATAATCCATGAATACCTCCACATTCTATTCCACCATATTCGAAAAAATAGCCATCATGCATCTCTGAAAAGTGGCTGGAGCATTGCACAGACCAAAAGACATCCTTCTGAAAGCAAAAGTTCCATATGGACATGTAAAGGTTGTCTTTTCTTGATCCTCTGGAGCTATCACAATCTGATTGTAGCCTGAATATTCATCCAGAAGGCAATAATACTCATGACCTGCCAGTCTATCCAACATCTGATCGATGAATGGCAGTGGGAAGTGATCTTTCCTTGTAGCTTTGTTAAGCCTGCGGTAGTCCATGCAGACTCTCCACCCTATCACTGTTCGTGTTGGAATCAACTCATTATTTTCATTAGAAACCATGGTCATGCCACCCTTCTTCGGTACACATTGCACTGGGCTCACCCATGAACTATCTGAGATCGGATAAATTATGTCTGCATCCAGCCATTTCAGTACTTCTTTCTTAACCACTTCCTTCATGATCGGATTAAGTCTTCTTTGTTGCTCCACTGACGGCTTACTATTATCTTCCAACATGATCTTATGCATACATAAAGAAGAGCTGATCCCTTTTATATCTGCTATAGTCCATCCAATAGCCGACTTTAACTCTCTAAGGACTCGTAGCAGTTTTTCTTTTTGAAAAGATGTTAGTGCATAAGAAATAATCACAGGTAGCTTTGAATCTTTATTTAAAAATCCATACCTCAAATGATCTGGAAGTTGTTTCAATTCAAGTTCTGGAGGTGTCTCAAGAGATGGTTTCAATTTTACTGACAATTCTCCAGCTTTCTTTAATGGCTCAACAGGAATCTTGAATTTTCTGAACTATGGAGTAGTATCAAGAAAATGTACAAGTTCTACAAATTCCTCATCCTCTAATTCTGAATTTCCAGTCATAACATTTCTCAATGGTTCATTATCTACCAAACTCTTTACTTCATCATTTAAGACCTTGTCCACCAAATCAACCCTGAAGCATTCCTCTTCATCTGTTGGAAATTTCATTGCCTTGAATACGTTGAAAGTGACTTCCTGATCATGAACACGCATAGTGAGTTCCCCTTTCTGAACGTCTATCAAGGTCCTTCCCGTGGCTAGGAATGGTCTTCCTAGTATGATTGGTATACTCTTATCTTCTTCATAATCTAAAATAATGAAATCAGCTGGAAAGATGAATTTATCCACTTTTACCAATACATCTTCAACAATTCCCCGTGGATAAGTGATGGATCAATCAACTAGCTGTAAAGAAATATTTGTCGGCCTTGGAGCCGACAATCCCAACTGATTGAATACTGACAAGGGCATCAAATTTATACTTGCCCCAAGATCACACAGACATTTACTAAAGCTTATCTTTCTGATTGTGCATGGAATTGTGAAACTGCCCGGATCCTTCAGCTTTGGAAGTAATTTGCGCTGAAGCACTGCACTGCATTCCTCTGTCAAGGCCACTGTCTCAAAATCTTATAATCTCTTCTTCCTTGACAAGATACCCTTCATGAACTTTGCATAGCTAGGCATCTGTTTCAATGCCTCAGCGAAAGGTATATTAATCTGCAGTTTTTTAAAGACCTCCAAGAACTTGCTGAACTGCTTATCTTCCCTCTGCTTATTCAATCTTTGTGGATACGGAACTGGAGGGTGAACTATTGGTATTTTACTTACGGGCTTCTCAACTGAACCTGTTTTATCTTTCTCTTCCTGCTGTAACTCATAATCTTCATTATTTTCTTTCTTCTCGAATTAACTTATCGCCTCCTTGGCAAGCGCTGTCTTCCTCTACAAACTTAGGCGCAGGCGCTTCTGGTTGATTTCTTGCATACTATTTCCCAGACCTGAGTGTGATTGCCTGACATTGTTCCTTCCCTTCTCTTCTTGGATTTGCTTCTATGGTACTTGGCAATGAACCCTGGGGCCTGTTGTTAAGCATGCTCGCCATCTGACCCATTTGATTTTCTAGATTTTTAATAGCCACTGCTTGGCTTTTAATCATCACCTCTGTATTTTCCATGTACTTCATCATCATCTCCTCAATCTCCGACTTCTTTTCTTGTTGAGGTGCAACTGGAGTATGATGTTGTTGTTGAGAGAATCCCGGTGGGTAAGGTGGTCTTGGTGCAAACTTTTGCTGAGCTGACTGTGACTGAAATTGGTTATTTGGTTGAAACTGACTTTATTGATTTCCTTGATTATTTGACCAACTGAAATTTGGATGGTTACGGTTGTTAGCACTGTATGTGTTCTGAAATTGACCTTGATCCTTCCTATAGTTGCTCACATATTGCACAGACTTTGAACTGATAGCACATTGGTCCGTTGAATGTGATCTTGCACATAACTCACACACAAATGCAACTGTCTTCGCCTTGGTGTCTGTCAATGAGTCAATCTTCTTTGCCATGGATGCCATCTGTGCTGATAATTGAGTGATAACATCCACTTCTAACAAACCTGCAACTTTGGGCTGTGGCATTCTGGCTGACGGATTTTGGAAATCATTAGCTTCCATTGTCTCTATGAGATTATATGCCTCTTCATAGCTCTTCGCCCATAGAGCTCCTCCTGCCGTTGGTCGTTTTATCGATCAATATATGCGTGCAAGTATACACGGTCAACAAGTAATAAAGAGTAAGTAAAGTATCGTTCCCACGGAGAATTAACTAATAAAGTTCACCAAACATTAACCCATAACCATTTCAGTCTTATTTAAATGAATGATTTAATATTTTATATTAAACTATGAAATTAAATAATACTAACTATCTCTAGAATACGACTAGATAATGACGACTTGAGATTACAATTTCCCCTATTGAATCATTTAAATCAACACACTTCCAGTTAAGCCAAATTAATTATACCGGATTGTTAGTCGAGAACACGAAAGTGAAGTATAGCCATCTCTCAATAAACCATACCCATATCATATATAATCCACAATTGATAGAATACACATGAACACCCACATTACCTAAATCACTATATGTCTATGTGATTTACAAATAAATAAGGTTTAAGCCCAAGTCCTCAATTGACTACGAATGATGCTTCGGTATATGTCTATCCTAAGCACGAATCATACGTTCCATTACCATGTAGAACATACAAACACAAGCTATCAAGATCAGATCTAAACCCATACTTCATCTTTCAAGTTCATATGGATTATCACAGTAATCGATGACCAATCAACTAAGCAAATAAGCATGACTCTTAATAGAAAATCTCATAACAATCAATAAGGCTAACAATGAAGTATGTCAAAATAAACTAGGCAATAGATTCCATTGCAATCCCAAAATAGAGTTTAACTCATAGTTGAATTAGAATCCATGATCCACAATTGCATATACATTGAAAGACACAAATAGAAGTAAAGAGAGTTAGGGATTAAGAATAGCAAATCTGAGTTTCTTCTCTTTTTTCACTTTTGAACTTCCAATGTTCTTCAATTGCTTCAATCCTCAAATCTTAGCTAATCTAGGGTTCTAATCTAATCTAATCGAATCAGGAAATTAAAGAAAAGAAAAGAGCATATGTAATGTAGATTGATCCCCCAAGGGTGAAATACCTTTACATACTGATAATACGTCTAATATATAAGCCCTAATTGAACCCTCGCCCCAAGTTACGCTCCAATTACTTGTTTAGTCAAAAAGTCAGCTCTGGTCAACTTCTGAAGTGGCGCGGCCACGCTGGAAATGACCTGGAGTTAGGTGCGCCCGCACTAAAGTAGAAAAACTAACTTTATTTTGTCCAGGGACTCATGGGCGCCAAGCAGAAATACATTGCAAATTGCAGCGCGTGGCTATTTGGTTTCTTCTTTGCGGTGTCCTCTGGTAAAATGGTCATAACGTTTGATCCTGGAGGCGTTACAGGGCCTACCACCTATCAAATCAAAGCTCTCGACGAGAGCTACAACATTCATTCTTTGAGAATTGAGAAATGATGGACGGATGAAGGCTGAAATTGGGTTGGGAGTGACAGCTGTGCAAATGGTCATCCAAAATAGTGACGTTCAACGTCCGTTGGTACAACGCTCATAACTCTTGCATCTGAACTCCGATTGGAATAATTCATGATGTTCTGGAAAGATAAGAAGATGCTCTGCAACATAGTCCAAGTTCCAAGCCATGAACATGAAATGAACATGAAAGCCCAAACATTGTCCGGATTGTTTTTTCTTGCGTTTTCATACCAATAGTCGCTCACATCGTTTCCAAGCATATGATCTACAAAATGAACACAAAATGCATGAAAAGTAACTAAGAAACATGAGTATAAACAACTAATTCAAGTAACAGATACCTGATAAGTAGGTATAAAACCAACTTATCACCTGCAACTGCATCTATAATCGGTCTTGACTGCCATCCCAATCCATTATAAAATATGTTTATAACCATCCAATCTAGCATACCATGGTGTGGACACTTCCTTAGCAATTCCTTATACCTTTCCCAGGCTTCATATAATGATTCACCATATTGCTGCTCAAACTGGGAAATTGATGTCCTCAACTTTGCAGTCTTAGTCATTGGAAAGAATTTGGCTAAGAATTTCTGTGCTAGGTCCTCCCATGTGGTGATAGATCCCGGAGGTAAAGAGTGGAGCCAACTTCTAGCTTTATCCCCCAATGAAAATGGAAACAACCTTAGTCTGATTTGCATCTTCTGTCAGCCTGTTGTATATGAAAGTATCACATATTTCGATGAAGCTCAACAGGTGTTCATTAGGATCATCTGTAGTAGCACCCCCAAACTGTACTGAGTTCTGCACCATTTGAATAGTGCCCGACTTAATCTCGAAGGAGTTAGCTGCTATCGCTGGTCTGACTATACTTGACTGCAATCCATTAATATTCGGCATAGAGTAGTCTCTTAAAGCCCTGTGCTCCTCCCTTTGCTTGTCTCTTTGTTCCGCGGCTGCCATATTAGATGTTGTGGTCTCTAGCTCTGCTTGTATATTTCTACGTGCTCTTGATTTCCAACCCCTACTGTTGATGTTATCCTATAAAGGTGTTAACTCAGGATTGGAAGATCGAGTGCGCATATACTATATAAAAATGCCTGCAGCAAAAACAAAAATAGAAATGAGATAAGATTAGATTTGTCTAAGTCATATAATATAGCTTAAAACTGATGATAATAATAATAAAATTAAATTATTATGCATCAACTGTATCACTATTCATATATGCTTAAACGAATGCTATAATTTTGAATGAATCTAAACTCAGTTAACGAATAAAAGAAGAATAATAGAATAATAAATCAAATATGGAAATAATGGGATTCTAACTTCAATTCATATTTCATCTAAATAATACCATCATGCAAGATTATACATGTATCATGGAAAATTAGCCAAGAGCACGAAAGCTAGACATAACCATTTTTCAATGCGTTATGACCTACTTACACAACCTCTATGTGCAATAGAAATCATGTAATCATCAATAAAACCAAAATCACTATATTTCTATGTGACTTTGTAGCAGTATTGAATTGAAGCGTAAGCTCTTATATAACTACACACGGTGAAACAATATATTTCTATTTGGTTCACGAAATATAAAGCTAAACAATTCAGCCTCATAAACGCATGCTATCATGATTACAACCATACTCACATGTCATTTTTCAATTCCATATAAGTATATAAAATCAATGGTGATCAAACATTCATGCAATCCAATCAATCATAATAGAAATTCCATAACAACTACAAAATCAAGCAATCATGCCATTATTATTAGACTACATATCAATCTCCGTTCGAATCCCATAATGGAATTTAGTTCATCTCTGAACCAAAAGCCATTATGGGATTATAGTAACACATGAAAAATAAATAAGACAATTGAGAGAGAAAGTAGAATCGATCAAACCCAATTGTAGATTACAATCCAAAAGTGTTGTTCAAATCTCCAATATTATCCAGCAAAATAAAAGTAGTTCTTATTCAATGAATCAATCCAAAAAGAGAAGAAGAAAATATTCAATTTATGCTCAACCCTCATTTGAATTGTGTTTAACGCCTAGAACCCTAGTTCTCTAATATGAAAAACTGATAAGAAACGATAATAATACGCGTCTGGTGCCAACCAGAGTAGTTATGTCAATACAAACACTTCAAATATCAAATTTTAAATTAAGTCAAACAATAGCTGCAGATGACTCGCGCGGCCACGCGAGGTTCTAGTACAAAATAGGCGCGGGCGCGCGATTTCTAGCTCATTTAGCCGCGCGGCTTCTGTGTCCTGCCTTCTTATGTTCTGCTGCTATTTCCTGTTTTCCATTGCTTGATGCTTTCTCTTCCACCATTGCTCAGTTCCGAATCTCCACTCGTTCCTCGTGTCATGCCTTCATTAGTCTCGTGCCACCTACCACTGTCGAACTATGCCTTTTCCTGCAATTTCATACCATCGGAGTTCTCATTACATGCAATGCAAATTAACACAAAATACAACTAAAAACATACTAAAATGTACTTGAGATGAGCATAGTTCACGTGAATTGATATCCAATAAGTAGGTATTAAACTTATTTATCAATACGTTACATTTATTTATATATATATATATATATATATATATATATATATATATATATACTGGGTCCGGATCTTAAACTCACCTCTTATCCAACTCACCGAAGCTCACCCCCTTTAGCGGACTTGACGGTTCGGTTCCCACATACAACTGTTGTCTATACATAGCGTCGTTAAAAGTATGAGCAGCGGTTGTATGAAGCGAACCGTCACGTCCGTCGCTAAAGGGGTGAACTCAAAGTGAGTTGGATAAGGGTGAGCTTAAGATCCGGATATATATATATATATATATATATATATATATATATATATATAAGTAATAAAATAAAACTAAGATAACTTTCTACCGACGATTTTGAAAAATGGGTAAGTGGGGGTCCATATAATAAGCCAAATTTATAACAAATACTTCATAAAAAAACCCTCTATTTATCTTAAGTTCACTTGGCTTCACAAAACACATTTTTAATAACATTTATTCATCATTAATATTATAACTCACAATATTAACAACCAGATCATTCCTAGGAAAGAAGAGGCTTTCAGATAAGAACTTCTCCTTATTGGCGCTAATTAGGTGATCAAACCCCTTTCCTCGACAGAACTTTCTAGATATTGTCAATAATGCAAATAATAATATGAATAACTTTGTCATCTCAATTATTGATTTAATAATATAAAATATTGTGTAGATGATACTGTGACAATAATTGAATCAATAATATGAGATACTATGCATCAACTACTGTTACAATAATTGAATAAAACTAAGTGACTTCTCACGTAAGTATCAATAGTCAAAGATACTGTACAATATCGTGTGCTACTATGCAATCAAGTGTATTACTGTACTTTTATCACTGGGTATATCAACAGTTAACGGTAAAAGTTTTGCCGTTATTTTTATAAAAAGTTATTTTTGTCATTTTCTAACTTTGACAGTAATTCCGTTGTAGGGTACACCAATGATTTTGCCGTCGTACAAATATTTCCTGATAAAACAAATATTCCCCGACCAAACGAATATTTAATGACAACTCACTTATTTTGCAAAATTTGTAAATATTACCTTCAACTATAACATTATATCAAATCCACACCTTATTACTCAAAATGATATTTAGAGAAAATTAAATATTTATTCATAAAAGTTGAGGCCTTACAACCTCCCTTCTTATAAAATTTCATCCTCGAAATTGACGTACGTACCTGGTATATTGAAGAGGTGAGGATATGATAAGTAGGTTTTATACCTACTTATCCGGTATCTATTACTTGAATTAGTTGCTTAATCTCATGTTTCTTAGTTACTTTTCATGCATTTTGTGTTCGTTTTGTAGATTATATGCTTGGGAGCTGAAATCACAAAGAATTGGTATAAAATCGCAAAGAAAAGCAATCCAGACATCAGTTGGGCTTTCATGTTCTTGTCTTGGAACTTGAATTATATTTTAGAGCTTCTTCTTAGCTTTCCAGAACATCTTGAATCATTCCAATCGGAGTTCGGATGCATGAGTTATGACCTTTATACCAACGGACATTGAACTTCACTATTTTGGGTGACCATTTACATAACATCCACTTCAGAGCCAATTTCAACATTTCTCCTGTCCTTATTTCAAAAAACTCAAATAATGAAAGTTGTAGATCTACGTCTCCTCTTTTCGAAACATCTTGAATCATTGAAATTAGAGTTCAGACGAAAAGGTTATGGCCATTTTCCCAAAAGACGTCAGAGCAGAAAAAGGACCCCCGCCGGAGCGGGGGTACCAGCTGGAAAACAGAAACATAGCTCGCCGGGGAGGGACCTTTACAAGGCTAAACCCCCACCGGGGCGGGGGTATGCGTAGAAAAGTTGAATTTTGTCCAAATTTGAGTCCAAGAATGATTGGTTCGATCCGATTGACTCAAGGACTTCTAAGAGGACTTAAAGACATATAAAGAGACTTATAAAAGGAGGAGAATCACAAGGATTATAGGAGAGAGAGAGAGAGGATTCTAGAAGATTAGATTAGAGTAGATTAGGACCAAAACTCTAGTTCTTATGAGATTTGGAGATTGAAGCAATTTGGAGACCATTGAAGATTCAAAGTAGGAGCAAGGAGAGAACATCAAATCTACAGACAATAGATTCTATCTTCTCATTTTCTTCTATCTTTGTCTTTTATTGTTTATTCAATTGTGGATTCTTAGTTTTAATTCAATAATCATGAACTAATTATGTGTTTGAGATTACAATGGATCTTATTGTGTAGTTTATTTTAATTTGCTTCGCTATCAATTATTATGTTATATTGTGAAGATTGTCTATTGTGATTTGGACTTAATTGCTTAATTGCCTAGCTAACAATTACCGTGATAATCTATATGAACTCGAGAGATGAAGTTTAGATTTAGATCTTATCATGATAACACGTGTTTGTGATTTCTGCATAGATGGAATTCATGATTCGTGTTTAGGATAGAGATATGCCTTTACGCCATATGTAATCTTATAGAGAACTTGTGCATTAAATCCTTTTTAATTGTAATTCACATAGAGATATAGTGAATTAGTTAATTAGGGTGTCTTGCTTAATTCTATCATCTGTGGATTTAAATGAGTATGGGTATTATGCATCGAGAGGTGGTTTTATCTGCTTTAGTGTTCTTGATTAACAATTCAGGATAGTAAATAATTGATGAGAAGCGTGTTAACTTAAATGAAGCAATAAGTGAAGTTGTGATTTTAAATCTCCATAATCTTAATTTAACTAGTGGTAATTAGAATTAGTTTACTTATAAATTGAAATTTATTCGTTTAAATAAGATTGAGTGGGTTACGGGTTAGTACTTGGTGATTTTTATTCAACAATTCCTTATGGGAACGATACTCTACTTTCACTTTATTACTTGTTGACCACGTATACTTGCGTGTTGTGCGTAATTAGATTTTACCCAACATGATACCTTGTTTTCATTTCAAATTCTAACTCCCAGGTCATTTCCTCAATATCGTGGGTTTTCCATAAAACTTTGACTTGAGGTATAACCTTTGAGCATAGAATATGTTCCTTCTCATCCAAGATTTTAACAGGTACCTCTTCATATGTTAAATCTTCCGCTATCTCGTCTGGTTCTAATTTAATAATGTAGTTTGGGTCTTCCACATATTTACATAACATAGATATGTGAAAAATGTTATGAACACGAGACATACTTAGCGGTAAGGCGAGTCTAAAGGCCACAGTTCCTACTCGATCGAGAATTTCAAATGGGCCAATGAATCAAGGATTGAGTTTTCCTCTCTTTCCAAATCTCGTAACTCTTTTCCATGGAGCAACACGTAATAATACATGATCTCCAACATTGAATTCCACGTCTCTTCGATGAAGATCAGGATAACTCTTTTGTCCATCTTGTGAGGTTTTTATACGTTGCCGAATTATTTGAATTTTTTTCGTTGTCATGCATACCAATTCTGGTCCCAACAACGTTGCTTCACCCACCTCATCCCAACTTACTGGAGAACAACACTTTCGTCCATATAACGCCTCGAATGGAGCCATGCCTATACTTGCTTGATAACTGTTGTTGTAGGAGAATTCCACTAATGGTAAGAACTTGTCCCAACTTCCTTTGAAGTCTAGGACATAGAGTCTTAATAGATCTTCAAGAGTTTTAATAGTCCTCTCCGACTTCCCGTCCGTTTGAGGATGATATACAGAATTGAATCGTAAATCCGTGTCCATAGCTTTCTGTATACTGACCCAAAATCGTGAAGTGAATCTTGGGTCTAGATCAGAAACTATGGATACTAGCATACCATGCAGTCTTACAATCTCATTTATGTTTATACAAGCAAGTCGTTCAAGTGAATAAGTTTTTCGTATAGATAAGAAATAAGCAGACTTGGTTAATCTATCACCAATGACCCAAATTGCATCTATGCCTTGAGAGACCTTGGGAAGACAAGTAACGAAATACATGCTAATATGTTCCCACTTCAATTCTAGAATTTCAAGTGGTTGCAATGGACCTTTTGGCACTTGATGCTCCCTTGACACGTTAACAAGTTAAACACCTTGAGATAAATTCCTCTATCTCTTACTTCATATTGCTCCACCAAAATGTATGTCGAAGATCATGATACATTTTGGTACTCCCAGGATAGATTGCAAACGGTGTGTTGTGTGCCTCCATCATGATTTTATACTTCAAATCAGAGTCGTTAGGAACACAAATTCTGGAGTTGACTCGAAGTATTCCTTCTTCATCGATTCTTGCTTCCGAAATAACACCTTCTTGTACTTTCTTCCTCATATGCATTAGCTCTAGGTCTATACCTTGAGAAACTTTAACTTTATCAATTAAAGTCGGTTCTACTAGGATATTTGACATCATCATGTGGGTCCCTGGAGTCTTTAACTCTATCTCCATCCTTTGTAAGTTATACCAAATGGGCATCTGCGTTGACACTATCGCACTTGTACCCGCATACGATCTTCTACTCAACGCGTCAGCTACTACGTTCGCTTTTCCAGGATGGTATTGAATGGTATGATTGTAATCTTTTAACAACTCGAGCCAACACCGTTGCCGCATGTTGAGTTCCTTTTGGGTTAAGAAATATTTGAGGCTTTTATGATCTGTATAGATCTCCACCTTCTCCCCATACAGGTAATGCCTTCAGATTTTAAGTGCAAAAATGACAGCTGCCAACTCTAGATCATGAGTAGGATAATTCCTCTCATATTCTTTGAGTTGTCGTGAGACATAGGCTATAACTTTCCCATGTTGCATGAGAACACATCCTAACCCTCTGCATGAAGCATCGTTGTAGATGACAAATCCCTCTGAACCAGATAATATTGTCAAAACAGGTGCTGAAATGAGTCTCCTCTTGAGTTCTTGAAAACTCTTCTCACATTCCTCGCTCCATTCGAATTTTGTATCTTTTCGAGTCAACTGAGTTAATGGAGTAGCGATTCGAGAAAAACCTTCCACGAATCTCTGATAATAACCAGCTAAGCCCAAAAAGCTATGTACTTCAGTTACTGACTTAGGTTGCTCCCAACTTTTTATTGCTTCAATCTTCGTTAAATCAACAGATATTCTGTGATTCGATATCACGTGCCCAAGGAATGCTACTTCCTCAAGTCAGAACTCAAATTTCTTCAACTTGACATATAACTTATTTTCATGAAGCTTTTGGAGTATCAGCCTCAAGTGTTGGTCATGATCTTCACGGCTTTATGGAGTATATGAGGATGTCATCAATAAAGACAACCACAAAGTGATCCAAATATTCTTTGAATACTCAGTTCATCATATCCATGAAGGCAGCAAGAGCAGTAGTTAATCCAAAAGACATGACTAGGAATTCGTAAGGCCCGTATCGAGTTCTGAAAGCAGTTTTTGGAATGTCATCAGTTTTAATCTTTAACTGATGATATCCGGAACGATGATCGATCTTTGAAAAGAATTTGGCACCTTGCAACTGGTCAAACATGTCATCAATGCGAGGCAACAAGTACCTATTTTTGATGGTGACATGATTCAACTCCCGATAGTCAATGCAAAGTCGCATACTCCCATCTTTCGTGTGACGAATAGAATAGGAGCACCCCAAGGAGACGTACTAGGACAAATGAAACTAATGTCTAACAATTCCTGCAGTTTGGTTTTTAACTCCTGAAGTTCAATAGGAGCCATTCGATATGGGGCTTTGAAAATGGATTTTGTAACGGGTTCAAGGTCAATAAAAAATTCGATTTCACGCTCTGAGAGTAGTCCAGGAAGTTCTTTAAGGAATACGTCAGGAAATTTAATAACAATAGAAATATCCTTCAAATCTGACGTATTTTTGTTTAAATCTGTGACATGGGCTAAGAAAGCTTGACATCCATTTTTTAATAAACGAATAGCTTTATGGCTTTATATGACAGTGATTGACTTTAGTGGTTTGGTTGCTTGAATTCGCATAATAGGTTGGTTAGGAATATGAAAGCTAACAACCTTATGAAAATAATTAATTTTAGCATGATGAGTAGTTAACCAATCAATTCCTAAAATCACATCAAATGCAAGTATTTTCAAAGGGATAAGATCGACAGGTAACGTGAGGGTGCCGATTTGAATCAAACAAGATTTATAAATAGTGGATGTAATGAAGGTGTCTCCCAATAGAGTTTCAACAAATAATTCAAAGTCTAATTTCTTTGGAGTCAAATTTAAAACGTTGAGCGCAAATAGGTGAAATAAAAGAATGGGTAGAACCGGTATCAAATAAGGTATAGACTTCTCAAGAGTTTATGATTAGCTTACCCGTGATAACTTCATTCGGGTTCCTTGCTTTTTGGGAGGTCACGAAAAATGCAATCCCTTGAACTACCGACTTTGACTTGTCTAAGACGACCTTTGGTGTCTCCATCCCAATTGGACTTGACTTCACTACACGACAAAATCGGGCTAGGTGACCTTCTCTTTTGCAATTTTAACATGATTTGGGTTACTGCATACATTTTGGACTGATGTGTCCCTCCCCTCCGCATTTGTAGCATACGACCAGTGGTCATCCTCCTTCCTTAAAAATGGGTGCTGGTGCTGCTATCTTTCCATCATTGTTGAACCTTCTGTTCTTGAAATTTCTACTTGACTCATTTCTTCTATTATCTTGGCCAGGGTTACCACCAATGTGGTTACCATTTCTGGCATGATAATTTTCTCCACGTTTGTTGTCACCGCTTCGATGACTGCTACCACTAGTATTATCGTTTTGCCAGCTGCTATCTCTTGGTTGAGTTGACTCATTATCGCGCTCCAATAATTGAGCCATATTCACAACATCTGAATACAAGCAAAGTTTATGAGAAATGAGGTATTGACGTATTTCATGTTTCAAACCTCTTAGAAACATTCGCGTCATACTCTCCTCATTATCTACCAAATGGGATGCAAACCGAGATAACTCCGCAAACTTAGCCTCGTACTGCGATACGGTCATATTGTTTTACTCCAGCTTGATGAATTCCACCTCCTTCGTGTGACAAATACTTTTGGGAAAGTACTTGTTGTTGAACAATTCTTGGAACTTCTCCCAAGACATCTTTAGTGCGGCAGGTTGAATATGTTTTACAGATTCCCATAAGTAATATGCCTCTCCTCGCAACATGAAAGTGGCAAAGGGAACCTTTTGCTCCTCGGAGCATCCCAAGACATCAAATATCTTGGTGATCTACTTAATCCATGTCTCTACCTTAAGTGGTTCTGGCTTTCCCAAAAACTCTGGTGGTCCCAACTCCTTGAATTGCTTAGCAGTGACTATTCGTGAGTTGTCAGTGTTTCCACCTGCATTTTGAACAGGAGTCTCTCTCGCCTGATGTTGCATGAATTATAGAAAGCTTCTGAACATCCCATCATTCATCATTTGGTCAGTGTTGTTGTTTACATGAGGATTATTTCCTTCTTGATGCACAGTATCCTGGTTATTAATCATCGGTAACTCAACAGTTTCATGTGTTCCATTCCTTATCTCAACATTTTCAGATGCCATTTCAAACACTGGCACAAAATAAGGGTTAATTGACATGCCACATATTATCCCTATATTCTGACCGACCAATTAAATAAAAAATAAGCTTAGGTAGGTCATACTAGCAAAGGATTTACCCGTCTCTCCCCTCCTAGTTCTAGCCTCACATCTCAACCATGGATCATATCTCTAAGCTTTGATACAAAATGTGATGCCCCCAAAATAGGTATACACAACCCATTCCGAGTTGCCAAATACTTGGTAGAAAATTCAAATACAAACTTAATTATACAACTATCGTATAAAATACGACAACACATAAGTTGAGAGTTTTAACACGAATATTGTCTCGTAGATAATATCCAAACTAAATGGAGTCCTCATTACAATTATTATCACACTATTTTATAAAATAGTGAGGACTACTATAGCCACCATCTTGGACCGTCACTTCATTCCCTGATTAGTCTTGACTATGTTCTCATTTCCTGAATAGAACTGTGACGCCCCCAAATTCTCTATATTCACTGTAGCCAATTTGGTGCTTACGTAAATATTCTATAAGATAATAATTCCTATAAATCCAAGATTCACAGTACTCATAGCAAATAGTAAGTTCTCGTCAGAACATTTATCGTAATTGAGTACCCTCACTTGAATGTACAGGTTTAGTATCTTACAGATATTTCTTCCATATCAATAATTCCTATCTATCTGACCTCCATAGTATTAATGGTAGGGTTCTTGGAACTGAGAAGCGCTACCTCAGTGCATCAGAGAAGCCCAATGTCTGTTAACACTATCATTCAGATGTATAGTTCATATAGATACTGCACTCTTTTCTAATTTCATTAGAATGATAACTAAACACTAAAACTAATAATTACCTTACACAAATAATATACCATTACATTGATTCAGAATGCGTTCAAATATTACATTATAGTTCTCAAATGGATAACCATGTTTTAAGCCCTTCTATCCACAAATACCGGAACCGCCTGAATACATAATGAAGAAAATATTTGCAGGGATGAGCAACAGAAAGCTCAGCAAGTTTTGAATAGTAAACGAAGTTATACATATACCAAATCTGGACTAAATAAATATAAAGTTCAGAGTTTTTCCACACACACCAAATCTGGATTGAATGAACATAAAGTTCAGAGTAGTGCCACACATATATACTGAGGTTTATCAGCCAAACTCTGCCCATTTCGAGTTACTGTCAGTCATATAGACTTAGCAACCCGGGTTAATCCACTCAACCAAACAAAACTAGGAGTATGCATATCATCCTCTAAATATTATCCGATCATTGCTATAAATGTCGGAGACAACTTACTACTGCCAAGGACAACCATAATTGCCCACCGACAGTCCTTGACTGCCAGTTCTAATAGTGTCAGTATATATATTGGTACCAAATAAAATTGGTTTTTTTCACAAACTGTGCTTTGATATCAAATCAAAAGCATTTTACCACAACAATAGCAAGCTAATCGAATTTTTAGAAGAATTAAAATTTTATTTAATTATAAGGATTAAATGAATTTAACTGATTATTTATGGGAGCAAGCTAATTGAAGGTCGTTCTATGACCTAAACATATCAGAACGTCGTAGTATTTTGGCTACGTGATAGAATTAAAGTGTTTGAATTTCCAAGACGAAAATAAAAGCTTTCCGAGAAATTTTTTGAAAAACACTATTCATGCATTTTTGCTCGGGAATTATTTTTGAACTTCCAAAAAATACATAACGATAGAATATCGATGTGAGATGGAATATCGAATAATATTTTAGTTATGGAAAACGCAGTTTTTCGCCTGCGGACTTAAAACCTAACAGTTAGGAGAAAGCGATTTACGAGAAGGAAATGTAATGTGATTAATGAATAAAACAATGATCGTATAATACGTAGGTATTATACGAAGTAATGATTACGGGTATGATATGAGGTATTATACGAGAATGTATAAATGATGGTATGTCGTATATGTTGAATAAGTATAAGAGTTATAATACAAGATTAATACGTAAATTTACGTTATAAGGCTTTAAGCCAATTGTAATGGATTTGTGGGATTTGTTAAGGATTATGTTAGCCCAAGTATGGAAATAGTTAAGTCCAATGTGAATTAATAAACAAGCCCAATGCTTGTTTAATTGCAAGCCCAAAGCTTAAGCTAATCTAATTAAACCTAAGCCCAAGCTATGGTCCAATGGATTAGGAGGATCCATGGAGCAACCCATGATCACATGGGTGATCTTGGTGACCAAGAAACAAGAGTGATGAGCAAGTAGACTTAAGGGTTAAGTAAAGGATAAGTTAGTTACCAGGCAAGTTAACTTAATGGCTAAGCAAAAAGTGTGGTGACCAAGTGTTGTGGAGAGCAAGTAATGAATAGTAAGGAGGTGGATTAAGGAGGTGGAATGGCCTAAAAGACTAAACTACCCTAACCTTAGAAGTCCTATAAATAGCAAGCTTGGATTCATTTGTTTGGTTGTTTCATTTCATCCAACTTATAAGTTGAGAGCTTATTTTCTTGAGAGAATAAGCATATATAAAGTTAGACTTCCCTTGTTAGATTTTCCACCAACAACTTATAGCTTATTGGTTTGAGAGAAAAAGCAAGAAGAAGATTAAGGCTTATCAAGTGATCATCAAAGAGTAAGTAAACTTGAACCATGTTTCGCTTTTCTTCCATTGTTAGAGAAGGGATGAATGGTGGTTCATGTATGTTAAGAAGTAATGGAATGGGATAGTCAATGGAATTAAGCCATATAGGTAATGAATAAGTAATTCAATCATAAATAAGTTATGAACTTATAATGCACGTATATGAACTTGTAACATGATTACACAAATGAAGTTAGTATGTTAACAAGAAGTAAGAATAATGGTTAGAAGTCATAAACTATCCTAAGTCATGAGAAATGGAAACATAAGTTGTTTGTATTTTTATAAGTTACAAACTCACAAAGAATATGTAATAACTTATCATGTATATAAGTTAATTAAGTATGTGTGTCAAGAAGTTAGTATGATTAATGAGATGTAAGAATAGTGATTAAAGGACTTAACTCGTTAATAAGTCATAAGCAATGAAAACAATAATTTTATACTTAAATAAGTAAATAAGTTCATGAAGAACATGTAATGACTTCACATGAAAATAAGATATTGTAATATGTAGGTGGAGATGTCTATATAATGAACTGAATTCATTTAGAACGATGAACAAATCTTAAGTAATGAAGTTTCGCCGGAATTCACACGATTAGACGACAATCGTCGAATTCGTGAAATTCTCGGAATGGAAGTCGAATTTTGATATTGAGCTTGGAAACATTGGTTTTCAATAGAGACAAGTCTTATTTGGCATTATAGAGTTACAGACTCAAAAATGACCGGATTTCGACTTAGAACGAAGAAACGAGCGTTGAATGTTCACGAACGTTTATCGTTTTTGTTAAAAATGGACTAATAGGTGAATTTTTAGTTAATGAAGTTGAATAGATAAAATTCTTGCATGAACACATAGAGTATGTAATTTGTGAACCGTAGGCTCTTGAACGAGCCAATTCAGACTTATAACGAAGAAGTTACGAGTCCGGGAATCTCACAAGTTTGAAGATCTGTCAAATTTATCTCTGGCACAGAGTCCGCGCCGCAGCGCGACTCCAAGCCTAAATGACCTGTGGTCTTGAGCGCCAAAGTGAGCCTCACCAGAAACTCATGTGCATGTGCGACAAGTAACAAAGGGACTCGCACCACAGCGCCGAGTCTGGTTTTTGGGCACTAATGTGTAACGCCGCAACGCGGCACCAAGAGTAATAGTCGGCGCCTTAACGCCAGCCTTAAAACCTAGACAGTAAAGAATGGTTATACATAGAACTTGAATAGAAATTGTTTAAATAATGAACTAAGGGACTTAATAAAACATTGTTAATTCATAACTAAACCTCAAGTGTGATCAGTTAGAGTTAAAGAAAGTTAATTGTATGTAAACAGGAACGGTGTACAATAAGTGTACATAACCAATGCCGATTAAGTGCCAGTTAATAACGTAAGGACGTTAATAAGCCGTGAGGAAGGAAGTTTAACTCAAACCGAGTTGTATTAATGAAATAATTTCAATTAAGTTATATAAGGGAAATAAGATGGTAAGAACGAGGTAAAAGAACGACGAAAAGCCGGAACCAATAAATAACAAATCTAATACATGATTAGATTGAGAAGAAGGGTAAGATTGTTCAGGAACTAAGTATGTTCATTCATGACCTAATGTGGTATGTTATGTGATTATGTGTTGTAGAGACCGTAAAGACTCAAAGGAAACGTAATTCTATTGTAGCAGACGCTGAAGGCAAGTTTTTCTTAAACACTTGTCTAACCTTCCAGTTAGCCAGATTTTCAAATTGATTCAAGTTATGAGATGCATGTATGGTTTTCAGGAAAGAGTCTATGCCAGTTTTAACTCGGCTAGCCTAATCTTGATAGATTAATTGAATTGTTTACAAGTCCTTCAATATAGAATTGCTAACGCTATCCTACGCCAACTGTTTGGTACGGATTCAAGGTAAGCCTGTATATGAATAAACAAATGTATTTTTCATCGAGTATTCGATGGGCACGTGTGGTTGCCACAACTTAAATGTACACACGTTTAATGGATGTAGTGTTGATCAACATAGAGTACTATAGGCTGATCACCTAGAAGTGCTCGTAAGATATGATGGACTTACGGACTCCGTGTCAGGTTGTCCTTTTCAAAGAAATTATGAAACACTCATGGTCTTGGACCAGAATTGGTGTTTTACTGAATATTGTTATGATAAAACGTTTTGAAGGAAAAGGAACGCTATTTTGAATTATTGATAGTACTTTATAACTATTATCCAGTTATTGAAGATATATGATTCCTATATTTCAAACATGCTTTTTAAATGAAATTGTTGTACTTGCTGAGCTTGTTATGATCACTTTTGCCTGAACCATATGAATGCAGCTTAGAACGAATGGACCGAAGGATTCGACAAGAATAAAGTAAAGGCTAAAGCGAACTTATAGATTACCTATGTAATAGTATAGGTTTGTTGTGACACCCCCAAAATCGGTATACATCACCTATTCTGAGTCGCCAAATATAAGGTACAAAATTCAAATACAACGTAATTATACAACAGTCGTGTAAAATACGACTAAACATATGCTGTGAGTTTTAATACAAATATTGTCATCTAGACAATATACAAACTCAATGGGGTCCTCATTACATTTATTATCACACTATTTCATAGAATAGTGAGGACTACTAATGCTATTATCGGACCATCACTGTTCCCGACTAGTCCCCTCGCCACGTTCTCATTTCCTCAAGAGAACAATGAAAGCAAAAGTGTGAGCTCAACTAGCCCAGTAAGAAATATTATGAATAAGATCATGCAGAATAAATTATCATTAGCCTTCAACAGTGTTAAACTGATAAAATATAACAAACATCAAGTTTAACTGCAGTGGAACAAGCAATCCACTAGAAGAGTCAAGTAGAGAATAAAATCTACTATCTTCTATGATTTAAAAGGTTTTTCATGACTTTATCACCGAGACTCAGCTTAAATAATCCACATCATCCCTGCACTACGGCCAATGATATTCATTAGTATCACAACCATAAATTATCCATGCACCACAGCCAAGGATATTCGTGTATTCATCAATGGTCATGATCATGCCAACAACTGTCCATCAATGCACTATGGGTCAATGAGGACTTTTTCCACATCATTTTTAACATTACGGTCATGATTACACCGAATAATCCCTGGTCATAATCATACCAACTCCATCTAAGCACTACAGGCCACAGATGACTTTCAATATAATATAAACATGAGGATGATGACAATGATATAAGAATTCAATAAAACAAGTTTAAGAATTAGTTTATCTAGGAACTAATAATATCCAAATTGTCAACATGATACTTCTTTGTAGATTAACACTCAAGAATGCTCAGAAGAATATTTCCATGAAAAGATACTGGATAAAGCGCAAATATCAAGGATATTCCACTAATTTCATGGAGTATGGAAGTCAAAACTTTAACCAATTGAGTATAATAAAGAATGGAATAACAAAAGAAATCACCAGGCATGCGATAGACCGCACAGACAGGTTATTCCAACAGAATAATAAATAATGAAACTAGGTCATGCGTAAACGCACCGACATGATATTCCAACAGAATAATAAATAATGGAACCGGGTCATGGGTAAACGCACCGACAAGATATTCCAACAGAATAATAAATAATGGAACCAGGTCATGCGTAAACGCACAGATAGGATGTTCCAATGTAATAATAAATAATGGAATAATGTAAGAATTTCACCCAAAGATAGGTATCCAGCATTATACAAAGTTATTCCAATGTAATAATAAATAATGGAATAACAAAATAATTTCACCAATAAAAAGAAGAAATACCCTAACAGAGTACAACAAATAATATCCCTCACCGTAAAAGAAGAGTATATTGATTGGTAGTAGGCGAGGATATACTCAAAGAAAACTTCAGACTACGCTTAAAGCTTTCTTAAACTCTACAGAAATACGCTCAAGATTATAGAAGAAGAACTCTCTCAATAGTTTCTCTCTCTAGAGTTTCAGTGAATTCGTAAGAAATATTGACAATAATTGAATCAAATAACGTGAGATACTATGTAGCAAATACTGTAACAATAATTGAACAAAACTGAGTGACTTCTCACGTAAGCATCAATAATAAATACCGTAGTTACATCTTTGTAACGACACTGGCGTATTCTTTGTATTTTTTAACATCGGGTGTTTCAATAGTTAACGATAAAACTTTCGTCGTTATTTTCATAAAGTATTTTTGTCGTTTTCTCAATCCGATAATAATTTCGTTATGGGGTCCACCAATGATTATGCCGTTGTACGAATATTCCCTGTTAAAACGAATATTCCCTGACCAATAGAATATTATATAACAACTTGCGTACTTTGCATAATTTATAAATATTACCCACAACTATAACATTATATCAAATTCATTCCATAATATTCAAAAATGATATTTATAGAAAATTCATCTTTATTCATAAAAGTTGGGGTCTTACAACCTCCCTTTCTTATGAAATTTTGCCCTCGAAATTAGAGTACGTACCTGGTATGTCGAAGAGGTAAGGATACCATGATTTCATTTAAGATTCTAACTCCCAAGTCATTTCCTCAACATCGTGGGTTCTCCACAAAACTTTGACTTGAGGTATAACCTTGGAGCGTAGAATTTGTTCCTTCTTATCCAAGATTTGAACAGGAACATCTTCATACGTCAAATCTTCCGATATTTCATCCGGTTCTAACTCAATAATGTGGTTTGGGTCTTCCACATATTTACGTTGAAAGTAGTATGCACACAAGCCAATCATGTTTGATGATAAAGCATATACTTTGTAACAATCTTATTCATTTATTAATAAAAAGTATTAATTTATTAAAGGCTTTTAATTATCTACATGATGCTGTTTTATAATATGTGATAAACCCATAGTTTTAAGCAATGCTTTTAGAATAATGATGATGATCATTCTAATGAGATCTAAATTCTTAGAAAGCTTAAAACTAAAATAGTTCCCAATCATTGGATTACTAAATTGGGGATTAGTGAATCCGGATAGATTGGTACATACGTTGCTTGCTCATTGGATGAGGATGATTGATCTCATGATCATTTGTGTGGAGACACTAAAAAGCAAGTATGTAGGTGCATATTAGAGAATAAGTTCACCGAACGTGGCTCGCTAAGGAATACCTAATGGAGTTTTATTCATCTGTCAATAGGAATTCATGTAGTGATAGTAAGTACAAGTAATCCTTGGACTTGAGATCATCATAGTATCTTGTGTATAATGAGTTATACTTTGACTTATTCCTTAAGACCCTTAGGGTATATCAAAGGGTATGCTTGGGTATAATAAGTTGTACATGGAGATAATGTATGATCAATAAAGAATCTACCACTTCTAATAAAAGAAGAGAAATGTCCTATGTGATTCGATAAATGACAACCCAAAGAGTCCTTGGCCAAGGCGTAATGAAATTAGAAAGGAGTTTCTACTTTGCATTATTTGGAGTTGTGCATTTAAGGATCGAAATACATATAATTAAATAAAATAAGACTTGACAAGAATTCCATGCCTTATATTTAATCGGGACATCAGATGGTGGAAGGATTGAATTGTACGGTAACTATTTACTCAAAGGTTCTTTAATGATTAATGTTGAAATCTATATTATCCGGAAAGTCGTTGATCGCTAGGGAGGCTTATCCCTATCAGAATAAATATTATTTATTTAAATAAATTAATTATTTAATTTATTTATTTAAATAAGATTAGAATTATTCTAATTGATTTATTCACAACCGGTTTAATATGGAGAACCTAAAGGGTCACACCATAAAAGGAAGAATAATTATTTAAGAAGTTAATGGCATAATCGTAATAATATGTTAAGTATATTTAATTTAATCTATGGTGATAGAATAAATTAAATAGCTTAATATTTATTATTTAATATTTTAGAAATATTAAATATAAATTAATAAGAGGAGTCTTATTAATATTATTACAATTATTATTATTTTAATATCTAAAAAAGTTTAGGAATTAATTTAATATAAGTACTTCTCATTTATTCCTAATAAGATTAGGAGGTTAAATTAATTAAAAGAGTTTAATTAATTATCCCTAATAAGATTAGGGAGCTTAATTAATTAAAAAATTTAATTAATTAAATAAAACCCAATTCCTTAATTGTTAAGATGGGTTGCCACATCTATTAATAAGAGGAGTCTTATTATGGGTGGTGGGGGTTGTTGACTTTTTACAACAACGACATAATTCCAATTTGTGGAGAGCACGCCTTTTCTATGTAGATAGAAAAATTAGGGTTTGAGCCAATACCCTTCTTCTTGAATTTTATTCTTCCTGGTGGATCACCTCAGAGGCCAAACACATGGGTGGCTAACGTTGATCAAAGGAAGGAACCAAACCCTATGGATTCAATTTGAACGCTTAAAAGGATTGGAGGTGAACTTCAGCACGAGGAAGCTCGATCTTCAAGGGTATGATTTTATTCTTTATCTTTTCGTTTAATTAATAATTGTGCATAAAGGGTGATCCGTATATGGTTTGTAAATTATTTAAACTCGATTTTACACGCTCAAGCATTTTTTGCAATTTGATTGCGTTCTTGAATATTACAAACCTAAAAGTGGCATCGAGCCAAACCTTTATGCTAATTATTAATTATTTTAATTTAATATCTATATTGATATGTGTTTAGAACAATTTAATTGGGCATATTTTTATTGTATAAAAAAAAAAAAAAGGATTCTAAGCAGAGTTTTTTAATGAATCACGGATTATAGAGGAAATTTTTTTTTTCATGGAAGCACGTGACTCACGTCATGTACCTTAAAAAAAAAAAAAAAAAAAATTGGCAAGCAAGACTAAGGCAATGCACGGAAGTACGGGCATTATATATATATATATATATATATATATATGATATATATGCACGGAAAATCATGGATACTGGATGCATGGAAATAAATAAAGGAAACATTCTTGGTAATATATATATAATATCTCGGTAATATTGGTTATTATATATATTATATATATGGATATATATATATATATTATATATATATATATATATATATATATATATATATATTAATTATTTTATAATTAAAATAAAAGTTTATTTTAATTTTAAAATAAAAGTTTATTTTAATATTAAAATAAAAAGGTTTATTTTAATTTTAAAATTAGAATTTCATGCTAACTAATTAGAGTTGGAATTGGATTCCATGCTAACTAATTGGAGTTGAAATTGGATTGCCTAATTTCCTTAAATAAAGGAGTTTATTTAGATATGAAATAGGATTTCATATTATTCAAAATAAAAGAGTTTATTTGTGAATAGGAAAGAGAATCCTAATTTCCTTAAATAAAAGAGTTTATTTAAATATGGAATAAGATTTCATATTATTCAAAATAAAGGAGTTTATTTGTGAATAGGAAAGAATATCCGTGTTTCCTTTAATAATTTTTTTTTTACATGGAATTGGATTCCATAATTAATTAAAATAAAAGAGTTTATTTTAATTAAAGATTTTTTTTTACATGGAATTGGATTCCATAATTAATTAAAATAAAGGAGTTTATTTTGATTAAAATTTTGATTAAAATAAAATAGTTTATTTTATTCAAAATTGGATAAATTAAAATAAAATAGTTTTATTTTGATTTAAATTTGGATTAAAATAAAGGAGTTTATTTTGATTCAAAATAGATTTTATACTAACTAAATTTGCCCATTAAATGATATCAATATATATATTAAATGTTTATTATTCATAAGATGAATATTATTTATCGATGCATATGGTGATGTGTATGATAATAAATGGGATTGATTATGGACTATCGACCAATGCGATTGGATTTTATTTTAGTTGGATGCATGAATGTATGGGTTTTATTAAATGGGGTCTCAGTACTCGCCTTCTCTAATTTTTTCTTAATGTAAATTCTATCTCCTCCCATGTACTTCCCTCGATCACGATCAAGGTTTCTATTTATTTTAAATAGTTTTGTAATAGAATAGTTAGAATTAATTTTGAAAAATTGGAGATCAAGGAGCAAGGAGCGCTTGAAGACCCGCTTTGTAATGGAGCCCGGTTTAAATGTAATAGTTATATTTAAATATTATTTCTTGCACCCTATGGTTTGACCTTTTGGTTCACTTGGTGGCTCTAGTGAACCAAACTAGAATAAAAGTCCATAATCAATCCGAGTAGAATATAGTATTCTATATGTGCATGCTTATACTATATATATATATATTATATATTATGCAATCATGCTTCGCATGTTCATTAATACGACGCGTATTTTATATATATATATGTATGCACGCTTAAACAAGATGAGACAAATTAATAACAAACCCCTCAATTTCTATATTAAGTCCTAAGCGCTCAAAGATATTTGGAATATCGAACGTCGCCTTCTAGCATGGTAAAATTAATAGAGTATTAAATATTTAATATAAGTTTGTTGTGTCACCACAAGGCAAGTATTAAGTATTTAAGATGTTAATTTATCACATTTGATGCTTATAAAGAAAATTGAACAATATTGTTTTGTTGTGTCACCACAAGGATGATATTTTCTTTTTGAATATATGGAGTGCTAGGTCGGACTTAACTTGGATAATTTTGATTCGGATGTGCCACCACTTGATCAAAATAATCTAAGAGGCAAAATACAAGGAGTCATATAGTTGATGTAATTGACAAAAGTTGTCTACCTATTTATTTATATATAGTTTGTTGTGTCACCACAAGGCTATATACATTTGAAATGGGATCCTTATTCTCACTAGCAAATCTTTAATTAGATTTTGCTTAACTATATAAGTGAGGGTAATATAGTTTGAAGAAAATAGTGGGAGATACCAATTTAAAACAAGACCTAAATTATTTTGGTAATTAATAAAAAAGAATGTATGTTAAAATGTTGTTAATTACAAATTTATTTACGTAATTTTACAATGTCTAAAATTACTATCACCGCAAAGCATATTAGATGCTAAATTAACTTGGATCGAATTAAACGGATTGGTTAAGGAATTTGAGAATAGTTCTCATAGTCAAAAAGCTATCTTATGTCCTTAATACGCCTATCCCCCAGAATGGTTGCGCATAATGCCTCCGAGGAAGACATTGCTACTTTTAGAAAGTGGCAAGATGATGCATAGTTGGCTCAACGCATCATGCTCAGATCTATAAGTAACGAGCTTCAACGTCAAGATGAAACTATGGATGCTTCCTACTATATTCCCGCACATCAAGTAGTTGATGGTGAGGAAAGTAGACTGATAGATATCGATATCTAAGGAGCTCTTCCGATCTAGAATGGCCAATGGCACTATAGTACACATAAAAAGTTCTTAACATAATCAATTTGATTGATCAATTAGACAACCGGTTTTGTCATGGATGGAGAGTTGAGCCAAGATTTGATCTTGCACTCACTCCGGACTCCTTTCACAATTGTTGTGAATTTTTCATATAAACAAGCTAGATATCAGCTTTGTTGATTTGCTTAACATGTTGAAAAATGATGAGAGTCACTTTCCAACCAAGAAAGACCATGTCTTACTGGTAGGGGCCAAAGGATCTTCTGAAAAGAAGAACGATTCTAAGAAGGTAAATATAAAGGCAAAAATAAAGGATAATAAGAACAAAACAGATACGGATAGCAAAGGTGTTTGCTACCACTGCAATAAGCCCGACACCGGAAAGAAATCATGAGAAGCATCTTGCAGAGGCTAACCAAAGAAGCTTAGTGAAGTTTCTACATAATACGCTTTTTTGTTCATGATTGAAATAAATTTTTCTTTAAGTCAAGGTTCTACTTGGGTATTGGATACCGACTTTGGTTATCATAAATATAGATTTATGAATGGACCAAGCAAAAGTAGAAAGCTAAACAAAGATAAGTAATCCTATGTGTGGAAAATGAAGCAAAGGTTGCTGCATTAGCTATAGAAACTTATAGTTTAACATCGCCTCTACGGCAAATCTATTAAGTCAATAAGTTGTTATCAGTATTCCATTTCTTGTTAAAATATTATTTCTATTTTATTGTTGGACAATAAAATTTTTGATATCATAATTAAGAACAATTGTTGTTCTATTTATAATAATAATGTTTTGTATAGAACGGAATATTACTTAATAAATTTTGTATACTTGACTTTACATGAAAATAATTTTGCATATTGAACAAATTAGTATAAGAAAAGGAGATGATCATTCAAAGAGTTGAATGTGTGTATTTCTCGAATACAAGTGTGAATTATTTGAAAGGTTCAAAGAATTGTAAGTGAAACAAATTGACAATGTATTAAGATTCTTTGATTAGATCAAGGAATAAATACTTGTGAAATAAGTTTCTAGATCATCTTAAATGGTTTTCTCATAATGGACGCCTCCCGATACATAATAATTGATTGATGTATCCGAAAGGAAAAATCGTACCTTATTTGGACATGGTGCGGTCCATAATGATTTTACCGACATTCCAAAGATCCTTCTGGGTCATGTCCTAGAAATGGTCAGATATCTCACTTAAAATGGTAACCTCAAAATCCACCCCAAGACTCCATAAAAGTTATGGATGTGGAGGATTCCTAATCTTAAGTATGTTAAGATAAGGGTTGTCCAACTTATGTGAAAAGGTTTCAAAGGATAAGCTTGGGACAAAATTTGACATGTATGCATTTGTGGGACATCCTAAAGTAAGTTTAGGTATATGTTCTATAATCCTACATAACAAAAGGTGTTTATTATAAACACCACGCTTCTAAGATAAAGGTGTTTATCATTAAAGGGCTAGTGGGAGGATAATAGATCTTGAAGAGTTCAAGAACCACAAAATACTATAAGTCAAATAAGAGGAACCCGTAGATGTAATTCTATTATACCACAACCGAATCGTAAATCGATATAATACCAAGATACCTAGGAGGTATGGATTCATTATAGATGATGATGATGAGGTACACATCATGAAGATGATGATCCAAGCATTATACGATGAGGTAAGTGTTGTAGTACACTCAGAGAAATGGATTGAAGCAAGTTTCTCAAATATGGAACATTCGCTTTGATGAGGTAATCAAAAGAGTTTGATTTTATCAAAATAAGAATGAACCTAGTGTGTACAAAGGGTCGTTGGGAGCATCGTGACATTCCTAGTATTATATGTTGATATACTATGGATAAGGAATGACATACCAATGCTACAATCAAGAAAGATAAAGTTGTCTAAACATTCCTCCATGAATGATTTGGAAGAGTATCTTAATTGGAGATATAAATCTATATAGATAGATTTAAGAGGATGCTCGACTTAACCCAAGGAACGTATATTCATTTGATGCTAAAGTCGTTTAGCATGGCAAACTCCAAGAGATGTCTCATGTGGATGAGCATAGAGTGTATCTCTTAATAGTCCCCACAGACTCAAAAAGAGAGATCACATGAGTAACTATCATGTATGCAATGAAATATACGAGACCCGATGTCGATCACCATATTTCGAGAAGTTCATCGTGAGTCGCTGAAAACATCTTAAAGTTCTTAACCAAAGACTAAGGATATGATCATACATGGTGGGTCCGAATTAAAGCTAGAGGGCTTAATGACTCAAGTTTTTTTCGAATGCACCAAGATGATGTAAAATCCACTTTAAGGTAAAGCGTTATCTTGAACAATTGGTGCGTTGAATTGAAAGGTTCCAAACAAAGAAAGAGTTCTTTGGTTTAGTAATAAAGACAAAGTATATAGCTATAAATGAAGTCGCAAGTTGATTGTTTGGATTAAAAGTTCATTACGTAACTAGAATAGTTCCTAAGTCTCATCTTGGATCTAAACATGTGTTGGGCACTTTCATTTGATTATTAGAATCATTGAAAGATGGGAAATCACTATAGAGATAGTGGACTCTCATGAACAACATTACATATCCATTAACTAAAGCTTATCCAACAGGATAATCGCCACTTAGAGAAGAAGAGTATAAGATACCATGACGATTAGCTTTTAGTGCAAGTGGGAGATTGAAAGTAGTATGCACACAAGCCAATCATGTTTGATGATAAAGCATATACTTTGTAACAATCTTATTCATTTATTAATAAAAAGTATTAATTTATTAAAGGCTTTTAATTATCTACATGATGTCGTTTTTTATAATATGTGATAAACCCATAGTTTTAAGCAATGCTTTTAGAATAATGATGATGATCATTCTAATGAGATCTAAATTCTTAGAAAGCTTAAAACTAAAATAGTTCCCAATCATTGGATTACTAAATTGGGGATTAGTGAATCCGGATAGATTCGTACATACGTTGCTTGCTCATTGGATGAGGATGATTGATCTCATGATCATTTGTGTGGAGACACTAAAGCAAGTATGTAGGTGCTTATTAGAGAATAAGTTCATCGAACGTGGCTCGCTAAGGAATACCTAATGGAGTTTTATTTGTCGTCAATAGGAATTCTCAGTAGTGATAGTAGTACAAGTAATCTTTGGACTTGAGATCATCATAGTATCTTGTGTATGATGAGTTATACTTTGACTTATTCCTTAAGACCCTTAGGGTATATCAAAGGGTATGCTTGGGTATAATAAGTTGTATATGGAGATAATGTATGATCAATAAAGAATCTACCACTTCTAATAAAAGAAGAGAAATGTCCTATGTGATTCGATAAATGACAACCCAAAGAGTCCTTGGTTAAGGCGTAATGAAATTAGAAAGGAGTTTCTAATTTGCATTATTTGGAGTTGTGCATTTAAGGATCGAAAATACATATAATTAAATAAAATAAGACTCGACAAGAATTCCATGCCTTATATTTAATTGGGACATCAGATGGTGGAAGGATTGAATTGCACGGTAACTATTTACTCAAAGGTTCTTTAATGATTAATGTTGAAATCTATATTATCCGGAAAGTCGTTGATCGCTAGGGAGGCTTATCCCTATGTAGAATAAATATTATTTATTTAAATAAATTAATTATTTAATTTATTTATTTAAATAAGATTAGAATTGTTCTAATTGATTTATTCATAACCTAGGTTTAATATGGAGAACCTAAAGGGTCACACCATAAAAGGAAGAATAATTATTTAAGAAGTTAATGGCATAATTGTAATAATATGTTAGTATATTTAATTTAATCTATGGTGATAGAATAAATTAAATAGCTTAATATTTATTATTTAATATTTTAGAAATATTAAATATAAATTAATAAGAGGAGTCTTATTAATATTATTACAATTATTATTATTTTAATATCTAAAAAGTTTAGGAATTAATTTAATATAAGTACTCTCATTTATTCCTAATAAGATTAGGAGGTTAAATTAATTAAAAGAGTTTAATTAATTATCCCTAATAAGATTAGGAGCTTAATTAATTAAAAAATTTAATTAATTAAATAAAACCCAATTCCTTAATTGTTAAGATGGGTTGCCCACATCTATTAATAAGAGGAGTCTTATTATGGGTGGTGGGGTTGTTGACTTTTTACAACAACGACATAATTCCAATTTGTTGGAGAGTACGCCTTTCTATAGAGATAGAAAAACTAGGGTTTGAGCCAATACCCTTCTTCTTGAATTCCTATTCTTCCTGGTGGATCACCCTAGAGAGCCAAAACACATGGGTGGCTAACGTTGATCAAAGGAAGGAACCAAACCCGGTGGATTCAAGTCAACGCGAAAAGGATTGGAGGTGAACTTGTACCGAGGAAGCTCGATCTTCAAGGGTATGATTTTATTCTTTATCTTTTCGTTTAATTAATAATTGTGCATAAAGGGTGATCCGGGTATATGGTTTGTAAATTTTTTAAACTCTGATTTTACACGCTTCTGCATTTTTATGCAATTTGATTACATTCTTGAATATTACAAACCTAACATACATAACATGGATATGTGAAAAACGTTATAAACACGAAACATACTTGGCGGTAAAGTGAGTCTATAGGCCACAGTTCCTACTCGATCGAGGATTAAAAATAGGCCGATGAATCGAGAATTGAGATTTCCTCTCTTTCTAAATCTCGTAACTCCTTTCTATGGAGAAACACGTAACAACACATGATCTCCTATATCGAATTCCACGTCCTTTTGATGAAGATCAACATAACTCTTTTGTCGATCTTGTGAGGTTTTTATACATTGTCAGATCGTTTGAATCTTTTTCGAAGTCATACGTACCAACTCCGGTCCCAACAACGTTTCTTCACCCACCTCATCCCCCCAAAGATAACCGAGAACGACACTTTCTTCCATACACTGCCTCAAATGGAGCCATGCCAATACTTGCTTGATAACTGTTATTGTAGGAAAACTCCACCAATGGTAAGAACTTATCCCAACTTGCCTTGAAGTCAAGGACACAAAGTCTTAATAAATCTTCAAGATTTTGAATAGTCCTCTTCGACTACCCGTCCGTCTGAGGATGATATGCCGAGCTAAATCGTAAATCTGTGTCCATAGCTTTCTGTAAACTAACCCAAAATCGTGAAGTGAATCTTGGGTCTCGATCAGAAACTATGGATATTGTCATACCATACAGTCTTATAATCTCGTTTATGTACATACGAGAAAGACGTTCAAGTGTATAAGTTTCTCCTATCCATAAGAAATGAGCAGACTTGGTCAATCTATCAACAATGACCCAAATCGCATCTATACCTTGAGAAACCTTAGGAAGACCGGTAACGAAATCCATGGTAATATGCTCCCACTTCCATTCTAGAATTTCAAGTGGTTGCAATGGACCTTTTAGTACTTGATGCTCCGCTTTAACTCGTTGACAAGTTAGACACCTTGAGATAAACAACGCTATCTCTCTCTTCATATTGCTTCCACCAAAATGTATTTATTTAATATCATGATACATTTTGGTACTCCTAGGATGGATTGCAAACGGTGTGTTGTGCGCCTCCATCATGATTTTATACTTTAAATCAGGATCGTTAGGAACACAAATTTTGGAGTTGACTCGAAGTATTCCTTCTTCATCAATTCTTGCTTCCGACATAGCACCTTCTTGCACTTTCTTCCTCATACGCATCGGCTCTAGGTCTATAGCTTGAGCAGCTTTAACTTTATCAATTAAAGTCGGTTCTACTCGTATATTCCCCATCATTGCATGGGTCCCTGGAGTCTTTAACTCTATCTCCATCCTTTGTAAGTCACACAAAATGGGCCTTTGTGTTGACAATATCGCACTCGTACTTGCATATAATCTTCTACTCAATGCGTCAGCTACCACGTTCGCTTTTCCAGGATGGTATTGGATGGTATGATCATAATCTTTCAACAGTTCAAGCCAACGTCGTTGTCATATGTTGAGTTCCTTTTGAGTGAAGAAATATTTGAGGCTTTTATGATCCATAAAGATCGCCACCTTCTCCCCATACAAGTAATGCCTCCAAATTTTAAGTGCGAAGATAACAGCTGCTAACTCTAGGTCATGAGTAGGATAATTCCTCTCATATTCTTTAAGATGTCTTGAGGCATAGGCTATGACTTTCCCATGTTGCATGAGAACACATCCCAACCATTTGCCTCAAGCATCATCAGAGATGACAAATCCTCCGAGCCGATGGGTATTGTCGTAACAAAATAAATGAGTCTTCTCTTAAGTTCTTGAAAACTCTTCTCACATTCTTCACTCCAACCAAACTTTGTATCTTTCCGAGTCAGCTGAGTTAATGGAGTAGCTATTCGAGAAAATCCTTCCACGAATCTCCGATAATAACCAGCTAAGCCGAGAAAGCAACGTACTTCGGTCACTGATTTAGGTTGCTCCCAGCTTTGAATTGCTTCAATCTTTGCCGGGTCAACAGATATTCCATAACTTGATACTACGTCCCCAAGGAATGCTACTTCCTCAAGCCAAAACTCACATTTCTTTAACTTGGCATAAAGCTTGTATTCACGAAGCTTTTGGAGTGTCAGCCTCAAGTGTTGCTCATGATCTTCACGGCTTTTGGAATAAATAAGGATGTCATCAATAAAGACGACCACAAAGTGATCCAAATATTCTTTGAATACTCGGTTCATCATATCCATGAAGGCAGCAGGAGCATTAGTCAATCCAAAGGACATGACTAGGAATTCATAATGCCCGTACCGAGTTCTAAAAGCCATTTTTGGAATGTCATTGGTTATAATCTTCAATTGGTGATATCCGAAACGAAGATCAATCTTTGAAAAGAATTTGGCTCTTTGCAACTGATCAAACAGGTCATCAATACGTGGCAATGGGTACCTATTTTTGATGGTGACATGATTCAACTCCCGATAATCAATACAAAGTCGCATACTCCCATCTTTCTTCTTCACGAATAGAACAGGGACACCCCAAGGAGACTTACTAGGACTAATGAAACTAATGTCTAACAATTCTTGCAATTGGGTCTTTAACTCCTGAAGTTCAATAGAAACCATTCGATATTAGGCTTTTGAAATGGGTTTTGTACCGGGTTCGAGGTCGATACAAAATTCAATTTCACGCTCTAGGGCTAGGCCAGGAAGTTCTTCTTGGAATACGTCAGGGAATTTATTAACAATAGAAATATCATTCAAAATTGACGTATTTTTTTAGATTCGTGACATGAGCTAGGAAAGCTTGACCTCCGTTTTTCAATAAACAAATAGCTTTATGGCTTGAGATGACCGTGATTGATTTTAATGGTTTGGTCGCTTGAATTCGCATAATAGGTTGATTAGGAATATGAAAGCTAACAACCTTATTTAAAATAATCAATTTTAGCATGATGAGTAGTTAACCAATCAATCCCTGAATCACATCAAATGCAAGTATTTTCTATGAAATAAGATCGACGGTGTAATGTGAGGGTACCGATTTGAACCAAACAAGACTTATAAAAAAGTGGATGTAATGAAAGTTTCTCCCAACGGAGTTTCCACAGATAAGTCAAAGTCTAATTTCTCTCCGAGTCAAATTTAATCGTTGAGCGCAAGTAGAGAAATAAAAGAATGGGTAGAACTAGTATCAAATAAAGTATGACTTCGCTAGGTTTATGATAAGCTTACCCGTGATGACCTCAATCGGGTTCCTTGCTTTCTCGGGAGGTCACAACAAACGCCTCCCTTGCACCACCCGGCTTTGACTTTTTTGGGACGATTTTGGTGCCTCCATCCTAGCTGAATTTGTCTTCCGTGAACGACAAAATCGGGCCAAGTGACCTTCTTCCACAATTATAACACGCTTGACTTCAAGCATCGCATAATTTGACCGATGTGTCCCTCCCTCCGCATTTGAAGCATATGATAGGTGGTCGTTCTCCTTCCTTAACAACGGTGTTGGTGCCGACGCCTTTCCATCATTGTTGAATCTCCTCTTCTTGAAATGTCCATTCTTATTGTTTTGCCCGACGATTACCACCAAAGTGGTTACCACTTCGGCCTATTGATTCTCTCCACGCTTGTTGTCACCGCTCGATGATCGCTCTCACCGGTATTATCATTTTGTTTACCGCTTCTCTTTGGTTCGTTGACTCGTTATCGTGCTCTACTAATCGAGCCCTATTTACAACATCCGAATACAAACACGCTTTTATGAGAAATAAGATGTCGACGATTCGCGCTTTTAAACCTCTTAAAAACATCCGCGTCATTATCTCTTTATTATCCACCAAGTGGGATGCAAACCGAGACAACTCGACAAACTTAGCTTCGTACTGCGACACGGTCATATTATTCTGCTCCAACTTGATGAACTCTACCTCTTTTATGTGACAAATACTTTCGGGAAAGTACTTGTCATTGAATAGTTCTTGGAACTTCTCCCAAGACATCTTCAGTGCGGAAGGTTGAGTACACTTTACCGATTCCCACCAGTAATCTGCCTCTCCTCGCAAAATAAAGGCGGCAAAGGGAACCTTTTGCTCCAAGGAGCATCCCAAAACATCAAATATCTTGGTGATCTGCTTTATCCATGCTTCCGCCTTAAGTGGTTTTGGCTCTCCAATAAACTCCGGTGGTCCCAACTCCTTGAACTGTTTAGTGGTGACCGTCCGAGAGTTTCCAGTGTTTTTACCTACATTTTGGACAGGAGCCGCTCTCGCCTGCTGTTGCATGAATTTCATAAAGCCTCTGAACATTCCCTCATTCATCATTTGGTCAGTGTTGTTGTTTGCATGAGGATTATTGCCTTCCTGATGCATATTATCCTGATTATTGATATGTGGTGAATCAACGGTCGCCTGTGCTCCATTGCTATTCTCAACATTCTCGGATGTCATTTTCAGATATCGCCACAAAATAAAGGTTAATTGACATGTAACATATTATCCCTATATTCTGACCGACCAATTAAATACCAAATAAACATAGGTAGGTCATACTAGCGAAGGAATTCCCCATCTCTCCCCTCCTAGTTCTATTCTCACATCTTAGCCAGGGATCATATCCCTAAGCTTTGATACCATTTGTGACGCCCCCAAACTCGGTATACATCACCTATTCTGAGTCACCAAATACATGGTACAAAATTCAAATACAACGTAATTATACAACAGTCGTGTAAAATACGACTAAACATATGCTGTGAGTTTTAATACAAATATTATCATCTAGACAATATACAAACTCAATGGAGTCCTCATTATATTTATTATCACACTATTTCATAGAATAGTGAGGACTACTAATGCTATTATCTGGACCATCACTCTGTTCCCCGACTAGTCCCTGCTACTTTCTCATTTTCTGAAGAAAATAATGAAAGCAAAAGGGTGAGCTCAACTAGCCCAGTAAGAAATATTATGACTAAGATAATAAAGAATAAATTATCATTAGCCTTCAACAGTGTTAAACTGATAAAATATAACAAACATCAAGTTTAATTGCAGCGAAACAAGCAATCCATTAGAAGAGTCAAGTAGAGAATAAAATATACTATCTTCTATGATTTAAAAGGTTTTTCATGGCTTTTTATCACGAGACTCAAATTTTAAATAATCCACATCATCCCCAAGACTACGTACCAAGGATATTCATTAGTATCACAGCCACAAATTATCAATACACCACAACCAAGGATATTCGTGTATTCATCAATGGTCATGATCATGCCAACAACTGTCCATCAATGCACTACGGGTTAATGAAGACTTTTTCCACATCATTTTTAACATTACGGTCATGATTACACCGAATAATCCCTGGTCATAATCATACCAACTCTATCTATGCACTACAGGCCACAGATGACTTTCAATATAATATAAACATGAGGATGATGACAATGATATAAGAATTCAATAAAACAAGTTCAAGAATTAGTTTATCCAGGAACTAATAATGTCCAAATTGTCAACATGATACTTCTTTGTAGAGTAACACTCACGAATGCTCAGAAGAATATTTCCATGAAAAGATACTGGATGAAGCACGAATATCAAGGATATTCCACTAATTTCATGGAGTATAGAAGTCAAAACTTTAATCAACTGAGTATAATAAAGAATGGAATAACAAAAGAAATCACCGTATACGCGATAGACTTCACGCACAAAAGTTATTCCAATGTAGTAATAATACATAATGAAATCTCAGTCACGCAGAACGCACCGCATGTGATATTCCAAATGTAATAATAAATAATGGAACCAGTCATGATAAACGCCGGCTATGTGATATTCCATGTAATAATAAATAATGGAACTGTGTCATGCGTAAAAGCACGCACATATGATGTTCCAAATGTAATAATAAATAATGGAATAATGTAAGAATTTCACCCAAAGATAGGTATCCTCACAGATACAAAAGTTATTCCAATAGAATAATAAATAATGGAATAACAAAAGAATTTCACCAATAAAAAAGAAGGAATACCCCTAACGAGTACAACAAATAATATCCCTTACCATAAAAGAAGAGTATTTTAATCGGTAGATTTAGGATATACTCAAAGAAAACTTACACTACGCTTAAAGCTTTCTTAAACTCTAAAGAAATACGCCAAGATTATAGAAGAAGAACTCTCTCAATAGTTTTCTCTCTAGAGTTTCAAATTGAATTCGTAAGAAATAATGAAGGAATGAGCTTCTATTTACGTAAGAATGGATCGATAGTAACTAATTCATGAACGGTCCAGATTGATTTATTTTAAACGATCGTCAGTATTGGTTTATAATAAAATATAATATATTCTATTTATAATCTAATAAAACGAATAACTTTATAAAAGTATTCATTTTATATAAAAAGATTTTACTATGCAAACACTACTACGCAGATATTATGCAAACACTACGCATAATAAAATATAATATATTCTAATTATTGTCTAATAAAACAAATAACTTTATAAAAGTATTCGCTTTTATATAAAAAGATTTTACTATTAGTTTAATAAAACAAATAACTTTATAAAAGTATTCTGTTTTATATAAAAAGTTTTTTGTTTTATTACATTAATAATACTAATAAAACAAAACTCATCATCATTATTATAATTCACAATATTAATCGACTGTGTCGTTCCTGTGAAAGAGGGGCTTTCAATAAGGATTTCTCCCCATCGCGCCGCAATTAGGTGACCAAACCTCTCCTCGATGTAACTTCTGTACATCGTTAATATTACAAATAATAATATTAATAACTTTGTCATCTCAATTATTAATTATAAAATATTGACAATAATTGAATCAAATAACGTGAGATACTATGTAGCAAATATCGTAATAATAATTGAACAAAACCGAAAGTGACTTCTCACGTAAGCATCAATAATAAATACCGTAGCATCATCGTAATGTAACTACGCCAGATTATCGCATTTTTTAACATCGGGTGTTTCAACAGTTAATCAGTAAAACTTTCGTCGTTATTTTCATAAAGTATTTTTGTCGTTTTCTCAATCGATAATAATTTCGTTGTAGGGTCCACCAATGATTTGTCAGTTGCATTTAATATTCCCCGTTAAAACGAATATTCCCCACCAATCGAATATTATATAACAACTTCACAGATTTTGCATAATTTATAAATATTACCCACAACTATAACATTATATCAAATTCATTCCATAATATTCAAAAATAATATTTATAGAAAATTCATCTTTATTCATAAAAGTTGGGGTCTTACATTTGTAATGATAATATTTGATATTATGACAAGAACAAATGTAACGGTTATAAAGAACCTGGGGAATAGTAGTATTGTTTTTGAATATATATAAGACATATTCGTTCTTTTGAGGCATTTCAATTGAATGGTTGTGTGAACTGTAGCACCGTGGAGCACCATATGTCGGGTTGGAAGAGACCCGGATTTGGGGGCGTCACATTTATCTTGTACTATTTCATAGTACATTACCTTCATAGCATCAAGCTATAATTATTCAAACATTACAGACCATCTTTCTTTTATAACTTAAACAGATCACGTCGTGATCTTATTCTGTAATCATCTCCCTTAAAATTCTTTTCTTAACTCGTGATCGTTTTGTTTTATGATCCTCTTTCTTTGCTTTCATTTACGACATTATTCATTATCTTGGCTATTGGAGTTAGGTAGCTCCCATTTCTTATCTACATATCTGTTCAAGATTCTTCTTTGAATCTTCTTGTTTATATAACAATTCTTCCTTTAAGAATTTCTAACTTCATTTATATTGCTTAATATTTCATTCGGGTTCCACATTTTCATCATACGTATCTATTTTCTATACTTGGTACACATCAAGTCTCTAACAGTTTTAATATGGTACGCTGAGTGGTTTCCCACAAACAACCAACAAACTAGGTTTCGAGTTACTAGTTTGTATATACCTCCACTCTATGAAGGAATCGTTTAGCCCAGATACCATACATCAACTACTAAAGAGTACAATTGCACCATACTTAACTATAACTTTTTTGATTTTTAACTTCTTTACCATTCTCTTCTTATAGACATTGTCTATTTATTATCACCTAACATTCTTATTATTGGAGTTGGGTAACCCCACATTCATATTCCTTATAATTCTGTGAGATTCTTCTTTGAATCCTTTCCCGCATGTTTTAATCCCTTCTTTATAAATTTCTTAAATTACTTCTTATTGTTCAAACTCTATTTGAGCTTATTCTTTCATTATCTTCACATCTCTTCTCTAAGGTTATAGCCTACGGTATTCCTACCTAAGGTTTATAACCTACGGCTTTGATACCAACTGTAACGACCCCAAAATTCATACACTTCAATTATCGACTTTGGTTGTTAATAACACGTCTAAGTTCTGATTTTACATCATTATTCGATGTTAACTTAATAAAATGCAGAATAATTTAAACTTTTCTAGCTTCTTACTTTAATTTCCTGAATCAAAATCTTTATCATCTACATGTCATTAAATCATATATAATCTATGATTCACTTTATCAGAGTTAACATATATATACTTACATATCAAATCGATATCTTTTATACATCGGACAACTCAAACTTTAACTTTACAACTCAACATAGCATATACATCATAAAACATTAAATACATCTCATGAACCTTAATCATGGTTTAAAGAAATAACAATCTTTATCTAAAATATTAATCTTCGTGTATTATTTTTTGATCTACATCATTCAAGTAGCACATAGTGTTACCTTCAATCCTTAACCTGCAAAAATGGTTATTTGCAAGGTTAAGCTCGACAGCCCAGCAAAATCTAACAGTTTTCTTGCATCACGTAGCATATAATAACACGCTCAACATACATATATTAAACATTGGACTATCATAACATACAGGCTACAGTTCATATAACAAATATAAAGATTGAGTTCCTTACTCAATCAGTATGCTTTATTCAATCAACGTAGTCATAAGTTGACTTTAACGTTTCATGCTTTCAACATAAATATAACACATCATGTTATTTGTAATAAAGATTAAAAAATAGTTAATCATCAAGTTCACGTAGCAAATATGAACTGAAAGACTTGCCTTGATCGTTGTTTACCAATAACAGTTTAACAACTTACAGATATCTGCACTTCACGTGCCCTACACAATTATATAATCATTTACATTAACTATTAGTCACATAGAAACACATAGTAGTTGTAATGTAAACTTTATTCTACGTCTCATAACCCTTCCTATCATAAATACACAATGTTCAATTTGATTGTGTTAACTTTCGACTTATAGCTCACTATGTTTCTTATACGAAGTTCATTCAAATGTTTAAGTCTTGGTAGGACTACTTATTGGTTTTATATTAATACTTCAATACCTTATAATATTCATTTCATTTGATTTCAAACACTTTTTATGTTCATTATCACTTATCACGGTGTTTCGACGTTCAGTCATCACACGCCCAATTTGTCTCTCTTGTTTGTGCTTTGTGTGCGTATACAACTTATCTAATATATCATTTATTAATGTTAAGCATCATTATACTTCATAATATTCATGTTCTATAACTTAGAACAACATCTTTTATCGTCAAGAGCACTACACTTGCATACGTGTATGCCCGACGCCCTCCAATTGCCTCCGAAAACACAAAAGTCCTAAAGATGACCATTTTGACCACTGTTACAGACCTCAATTTGAAACACTTAAAGAACAAAAGTTGTAGGTATATTCGTCCTCATTCCGGATCATCTTGAATCATCTCAATTGGAGTTCGTATGAAAACGTTATGACCGTTTTACCAAAACAGGTCAAAGCAGTCACAGTCAGAACACATAGGGTGTGGCCGTGCCCCTTTTGCTCACCAATACCGCGTGCCCGCGCCCATGCCCAGCTCCAGCTGCGCGCCCGCGTGCACGGGCGGCGCGTCCACACCTGGCTTCGCACAGAAACAGTTTTGGACATATCTTTTTCATTTTAAGTCCGAATTAGTTGATTTTCTATTCGTTGGACTTGTTAAACTCTTAGTTACTCATCTAGAGAATAATTATAACACTTCAAACATATTAACAAATCATTTTAAGGGTTCCAATTCAGCGTTCATGCTATATTTTCACGTTTTAAACACATTTAGCGATTTCGTTCGCTACGAACTCGTTTCTCAACCAAATTGGTCCGTTTAACTTTCGTTCTTTTCGTTTTTCAACATACTAACAACTTCCATTATCAATTTACAGTTTAGAGTATGAATTCAAAACCAATTTTGACTCCAAAACATACCATGTAATATATATAAAACCAAAACTCAAGTTCTTCACCTTTAAACATGTTTTCATGAATTCGATACTTCAAAAATCATCTATAGACAACATATAACAGATTATGTAATCCCAATACACATAAAAATTAATTTCTCGACAATTAACCATAGAACTTCAATTACAGAGAACTTAGAAAACAAAACTAAGAACTCAAAACTTTAAAATAGATTACTTACCTTTAATTAGCTAGATGATTAGAGAAGCTTGATTAATCTTCTACCTCTTCTTTGATTCTCAGAATTTATCTTCTCAATTACAAGGATTTCTCTCCCTTTCTCTAACCCTCTCTTCTGTGTTCTTAACCTTAGAAAAAGAACACGTAAAATAAACTGACTCCTCTCTCTCTCACGTACATTAGTTACAATAGGTGTCAGTTACAATAAACCAAAAGCCATAAGGTTGCGTTTGGTTACACACAATTTCTCCCATACTAGATTATTTTAATAATATTATATTATATAGTTTTTATTTGTTACACATGTAATCAATTCTCATAACGTACAATAATAATTATAATTTTTATTATAATTCTTCTTATGATTAATAAATAAACATATATCTAATTTAATTAATAAATTAGACTTACATGTAAGACCCCGAATTTTATGAAATAAAAGTATTCAATTTTTCTTATAATTACTATTCAATAAATGGTTAAATTGATAAAAGGTTAAAGTTAAGGGTGATATATGAATTTTTTTTCAAAATACACAAGTGGTTATAAAAATATTCATTGTTGTCGGGGAATATTCGTTTGGTCGTGGAATATTCTTTCTGTCGGGGAATATTTGTACGATGGCGCAACCTTTTGTGGGCCCCATAACAGAATAACTATCGGATGAAGAAAAAGACAAATTAAAGTTTTTATAAATAACGGCGTAATCGTTACCGTTAACACTGTTGGAATACCAAGTGGGTAATGTAAAGTAATACGCGTTGTTGTTCAAAGATAAATACCAGTATTGCACAAAGATTTTTGAATTATTGATTCTTACGTAAGAAGGCACTACTCAATAATTGTTACAATAATTCTTTATTCAAAGATTTTATCGATTCAATAATTGTCTTTGCGTTGATATTTTATATTATCGTTATTTTAATAATTGTCACTACACACGATTATTTTTCATTATCGAAACAATAATTCATATTATCTGAATAATATTATTAGATAACATTATTGGCAATGTCTAAAATTTTCATCTAAGGAGAGGTTTGGTCACCTAATCAAGGCGCCAAAGAAGTGGAGAAATTTTATTGGAAAGCCCCCTCTTCTCAGAACCGCCTTGTTGTCATTATTGTGATTCTATAATATTATTTGTGAATAATTAATTATTGATTTATATGATGAGGAAAATATTTATTTTGTGTGGATATAGATGGGGAAAATTTTTAAAGTGACAATTGTTGAAAATCGATATTTTATCTTTTCTCGATAAAATAATATTTTATTATATTATTATAATATAATAATGGTGATATTTTTACAATGAATGTGGGATATATGAGTATATGAGGAGGAAGAGTATTTTTATTGCAAAAGATGTTTAAAACATGTTAAATATGTCGGTGGACCCCATTTCTTGACTGAAATTTGATTATAGCCTGTAAAATTGTCCGTTTATGGATTTCGGTCAATTTTTGTTTGGAATTAAGAAAAACTTTCTTCTGCAAAGTTGTAGAGAATTGAATTTCCTATATAAAGTCACGAGATTCGAATTTTCTGACAAAAAGACTATTTATTATGAATTATTGAAGTTCCGGAATAATTAATTTTATTTTATTTTTGGAGCTTTAAATGATTTTTGTGTGAAAAACGTTTTTGGTCAGTTTGATGCATGTGTGGCTGATGTTTTGATCAAATGAGGGGTGCGTAGGAATTTTAAAAAAATATATTAATATTATATTCAATTTTCGCTTTTGGTGTTCTAAGCATTTTCCTATAAATAGGTGCTTAGGTTAGAATTGAAAATCACACCGTAAACTATAGTTTTTCTCTCTTTCTCTCTATAATATCGAGTTTATTTTGTGAGTATTTTAGTACTTCGAGTATTGCTATACTGATAAAAGTTCTTTTTAGCACTATATCCAAGATTCCAATGTAAGTACCATTCTTTCTGAGGTAAGGGAGATTATTTTCTTCATAAATGATATTATTTCTTCAATATCATTATGCCGAAATATTGGTTTGAGTTTTTATCAAATTTGGAACTTTTTTATGTCGGGGTTACTATTCATGAGTTACTATTCACGAGTACTATTCACGAAGCATGATGATGTTTTTTGTAAAATTTCTATCTTTTGGTGTTGGAGTTACTATTCATGATATATCGACATTATTCACATATACTACAAGACTATTCACTTAATACTAAGATTATTCACGTAAAAAAATAAATTTTTGTTTTTCGTTCAAAATATCTATTATGGATACTAGCTTTGATTGTATCCATGTTTTGATCATTCTTGAATTTTACTCCACTATGATTATTTATGAGGTATTTTTGGACATGGAATAGATGAAGTATGAATCCTTAATATTTATTATTTTATTTCAATCGGATTCGTTTTTCTTAAAATATTTTTCATCATCCGGTCCTAAATGATGATATAACTGAATATCTTTGGCCTGTAGTGCAAAGATGAATGATTTCTGATGAATATCTTTGGCCAGTAGTGCGAAGATGAACATGTGTTTAGATGAACATGACCAATTGATGAATATCTTTGGCCTGCAGTGCAAAGATGACACGTTGTTGAATATCTTTGGCCAGTAGTGCAAAGATGAACTGTTGATGAATATCTTTGGCCCGTAGTGCAAAGTTGAATTTATCAGTATGATTATGAACAGGAACTGTGATTTGGTATAACCACGATCTTTGATGTTTCAGGTGATGAAAATTAACTTTGTCCTGGATGAGGAAAGGAATTTAGAACTACAATTACGATTATGAGTTATACACGTGATTGTGGACATGAATTGTTGATTAATGTTACAGGGATAAAACATTGTTAGTGGACTTTTAACATAGAGAAGATAATAGATTTTATGGTCTATTTGACTCTTCTAATGGATTGCTCATTCCGCTGCAACTATGGTTGAAATTTTATCATCTACCATATGTTCTAAATCTCTGATTTATTATTGATGAAGGCTATTGATAATTTAATTATTTTTAGTCATGATATTCTTTACTAAGCTAGTTGTGCTCACCTTTTTGCTTTCACAATTCCTTTCGTGTAATAAAAGTGTAAATTTGGTCGAAAGCGAGGATAGCGAGGAATAGAATGATGGTCTATAGATGTTGAGGGTGAGGTGAATTTAACTTGGAAGGGTGTTTTGCCACTATCATACAAGATGTCTAATGACATACAACCTCGTGTCATCATAAGACAGGATTGTGCTCATCCACTTGCTGAGTATATTTACGAGCACTACCTATATAATCTTGGTGTTTGTTTGGAGTATAATACCCAATTAGAGACAATGGAGATAATGATATGTCAAGAGAAGACTCACCATTGGGAAGAATATGATAGTAATCTTTTCGTTTTTCTTTGGGGTCTATTGGGTCAACCAAGGATAATTTTGTGGGCATATGATATCTATAATAACCTAGACGCATGGCCTCCCATGTACGAAGGTTTCCTTGAGCACTTTCCAAAGATTCTAATTTCTAAAACAGTTTTCGACTATACCTTTATATAAGGTGTCATTATGAGGTGCTGTCCACGGTTGGGACATGAGTCACACTTGGTATATATTTGTATTTAAACTCACAGTTTAAGTGTTGTTGTATTTTGCACGACAATTGTTGTAATAAAGTTGTAGTTATTTTCTGTACCATGTATTTGGCGACTCAGAATGGGTTGGATGGAATGGACCTATTTTGGGGTTGTCACATACACATCACTTTATTTAATTTATTTATTTCCTTTAATATTAAACAACTCATTTAATTTAATTAATTCATTAAATTAAATCTTCAAAGAATAAAATTTACCTTTGCTTTAATTTAATTATCATACACACGTAACTAAATTATTATACCACAATTTCATAAATTATTATTTTTTCAATAAATAAATTATTTAAAATATTTATTTAATTCAATAAATATTTAAAATAATTACCAAATTCATTTAATTTCTTCAATAGTTAACTTAACTATTAAACCTTACTTTCCCAATATATATATATATATATATATATCTTCACACTAGATCACATATTTCAAAATATATAGCACGTATATATACATACTCAAACTCAAAATATCTCATAATAAGAATTTTAATTATTAAATTCTTATTTTAATAACTTATAAAAATTCGGATTGTCACACCGCCACTTTTCAAGAAACTGTTATATGAATGTATATGTGTGTGTGTGTGGATCAATGTGCAATTATTTGGAAGTAGTGCGAGGCCTCGTTCGCACCTATATACACAGGGTTTAAATTTGTGTAAAAATTCAATTTTAAACAAGATATGGTAGTGATGTTTTATAAAAGAGTTTTTTTTCAAACTCTTGTGCTCAATAGTAATTGAGACCTTTTACACTCCCATTTTATATTAAGTGTCCGGCAGAATTGTTTTTAATTTTCGAGATGCGAAGCATCTTCGAGAAAATAATGTACAAAATAGTGCCGAACTCCTCGTAGGTATGAAAACCATCTGAGGAAATCCAAATACCGTGAATAAATTTACAAGTCGCCATAATAGAAAATGTCCATCACGGAACCGAATCTAGATCCAAAGAGATCAATTTGTGATCACATGATTCCTAGGCTCACATGATGCCATAATTAATAACAAATAAAGAAGAAGATATATATATATATATATATATATATAAAGTTATATATATATATATATATATATATATATATATATATATATATGAGACATGATCACCCACCATGAAGCACCTCCATGGGGATCGAAATGTAAATAAAGCTGTAAAAGCAATCAACCGCCACGAAGTAACCTCCAGGCGGGACGAAAAATAAATAAAGATGTAAAAACGGTCAACCGCCACGAAGTAAACTCCAGACGGGACTGAATATATATATATATATATAAGCGGTAAACGCACCGGATGTAAAATCCAGGCTCATCGAACAAAGTTCGACACATTGTTTGATGAGCCTCGATTTTACATCCCGCATGCTACCGCTATATATATATATACACTAAAGCAAATAAACGCCTGCATCAAAGTCAGGCTCAATCAAGGCATAACTCGATAATGTTAGTCATATATATATATATATATATATATATATATATATATATATATATATATATATATATATAAACCATTGAAATGAAAAGCATCAAGTCCGCAAACACACTTAACACGACTCTCAACGTGAAGAAAAGTGTAAGACCCCAACTTATTATAAATAAAATCGAATTTCCTCTAATTATTATTGTGAATAATAAGGTGTTAAATTGATATAATATTTTGGTTATGGGTGAAATGTGCAAATTTTGCAAAATAAGCAAGTGGTTATAAAATAATCATTGTTGCTTGGGAATATTCGTTTAGTCGTGGAATATTCTTGTTATCTGGGAATATTCAGATAATGCCAAGCAATCATTTGTGGGCCCCATATAATGTAATAATCGTCGGATGAAGAAAATGACAAGTTTGAGTTTTTATAAATAACGCGTAATTATTATTATTAACATCGTTGAAATACCGGTGGTTAAAATACAAAGAATACGCTGCGATGCACAAGATTTTTTGAATTATTGATTCTTACGTAAGAAGGCACTACTCAATAATTGTTACAAAGAATTATCGCTCAATATTTTATTTTATTGATTCAATAATTGTTGCGTTGATATTTTATATTATTGTTGTTTCAATAATTATCATCGCACAAGATTTCCTATTATCGATCAATAATTCATATTATTTAAATAATATTATTAGAGATAGCATTATTGGTAATGTCTAGAAAGTTCTCATCAAGGAGAGGTTTGGTCACCTAATTCGCTACCAAAGAAGGAGAAATTTTTATTGAAAGCCCCTCTTTTTAAAGGAACGGCTTGGTTGTCATAATTGTGATTCAGTAATATTATTTATGAATAATTAATTATTGATTTATATGATAAGGAAATATTTATTTTATGTGGATATAAATGATGGATATATTTATTTTATGTGGATAAAATGAAGGAATTAATGCCGAGGTGTTTTATCAAGATTTTTTATCTGTGGAGGTATTAAAATCATCCGTTTGTGGATTTTTGATATTTTATGTTTGGAATTTGGAAAACTCAAAGCTACAAAGTTGTAGAGAATTCGATTTCAAAGTGTAATGGATATAAAATTCATATTTTTCGATAAACGAGCTATTTTCTATGAATTACTGAAGTTTCAAAAAATAAAATGATTTTTATTAAATTATGGGTGGGACCCACTTTTGGTTTTTCAAGCATGTGGGCTGCAATTATTTTTCAGATTTGACTGGTTTGGTTGGTGAAGGGTGTAGAGAAGTTTGAAAAGAAATAATATTAATTTATTATTTTAGTCTCCTTTCATGTTTCTAAAGATTTTCCTATAAATAGGCGCTTAGGTTAGAATTGAAAATCACACCAGAAACAAGTTTTCTTTCTCTCTAGATTATCGAGCGTATTTTTGTGAGTATTTTGGTACTTTGAGAGTTGCTATTCAGTACAAATTTTTGTTAGCACTATATCCGAAATTCAGTCAGAAGTACGGTTATTTTGAGGTAATGGATGTTATTTCTTTTTAAATGATATTATTTTCTTCAATATCATTATGCCGAAATATTGGTTTGAACTTTTAATTAAATTTGAAACTTTTTGTGTCGAGGTTACTATTCACGTATACGACACTATTCACTGAAAAATGAAATTTTCTCCTTTTTGTCCAAGATGTCTATTATGGTTACTATCTTTGATTGTATCCATGTTTTGATCTTTATTCTTGAATTTTGCTTCAAAATTGGTTATTATGGAGTATTATTGAATCTTAGATAAACTGTAATACGAATCTCTAATATTTGTTATTTTGTCTCACTGGATTCGTTTTCTTTAAAATAATATTTATCATCCTCATCCTAAATGATGATATTACTAAATATCTTTGGCCTCAGTAGTGCAAAAGATGAATGATTAATCGATGAATATCTTTCGCCCGTAGAAGCAAAAGATGAGTGTGTTGAGATGAACATGATCAACTGGTGATACAAATGAATATCTTTGGCTCAGTAGAGTAAAATATGAATATTTGATTAAAGATGTATATTGATTGTTGTTACATGGATAAAATATTGATGATGGACTTTTAAATCTTAGAAGATAGTAGAACTCATTCTCTACTTAACTTCTTCTAATGGATTGTTGTTTCCGCAGCAGCAATTGTTGATCTAAAACTTGTTGTCTATTATATTTTATCGATTTTTCCTCGTTGAAGACTAATGATAATTTGTTGTATATTATCTTAGTCATAATATTCTTTATCGGGCTAGTTGAGCTCACCCTTTTCCTTTTTTGTTCCATTTTTCTTCTCGTGGAGGTGAGAACATAGCAGGATCTAGTGGGTAATGGAGTGATGGTTCTAGAAAGATGTTTTTAGCAAAATCCTCACTATTTCTATAAAATAGTGTTTGAATAATTGTAATGAGAACTTATTTTAGTGTGGATATTGTCTAGAAGACAATATTTGTATTTAAACTCACAATATGTGTTGTCATATTTTGCACGACAAATGTATTATTGAAGTTGTAGTTTGCTTTTCTGCATACCATGTATTTGGCGACTCGAATGAATAGATGTCAGATACCTATTTTGGGGGCATCACAGCTTGGTATCAAAGCTTAGGGATATGGTCTTTGGTGGAGATCAGGGAATAGAACTAGGAGGGGAGAGATGAGTAAATCCTTCGCTAGTGTGTCCTAACTAAGCTTATTTGTTGGTCGGTCATAATATAGGGATATTATGTGATATGTTAATTTGTTTAATTAACCCTTGTTTTATGGCAGCATTTAAGAATGGTTGTTGAGAACGTTAACAATGGACTGTATGAGACTGTGGAACAACATTTAGTCACAAACCAGGAGAACGTACAACAGGAAGGAAATATTCCTCCTGTAAACAACACTACCGAGCAAACGATGAATGATGGAATGTTTAGGAGCTTTTTGCAGTTCATGCAAAATCAGACGAGGGAGACTCGTGTACAAAATACGGGTGGAAGTGATAGCAATGCGCGGTCTGTCACAACCAAGTAGTTCAAGGAGTTGGGACCACCAGAATTTATTGGAAAGCCGGATCCGATCAAGGCGAAAACATGGGTCAAGCAAATTACCAAGATATTTGATGTCTTGGGATGCACGGAGGAACAGAAGGTTCCATTCGCCACCTTTATGTTCCGCATGAGGCGGACTCATCGGTGGGAGTCTCAAGAAGCATCCACCACCGCACTCAACATGTCTTGGGAAACGTTTTAGAAACTATTCAATGACAAGTACTTTCGTGAAAGTATTCGTCATATGAAGGAGGTAGAGTTTATCAGACTGGAACAAAACAACATGACGGTGTCCCATTATGAGGCGAAGTTCGTTGAGTTATCCAGGTTTGCACCTCATTTGGTAGAGAATGAGGAACGAATGACGAGGATGTTTCTGAGAGGTCTAAAACCCGAGATTCATCAATACCTTATCTCTCATAAATTTTCTCTGTATTCAGATGTTGTCAACAGGGCTCAATTATTAGAGCGAGATAGTGAGTATGTTCAACCGAGGGACCACAACCAGGGTCATACCGATGACAGCAGTTATCAGAGCGATGATAACCAATGAGGAGGGAAAAATATGAACAAAGGCGGTAACCACTCGGGTGGTTATTGTGGCCTTGATAATAGGAGAGGTAAGTCAAGTGGAAATTTTAGAAAGAGGAGATTCAACAATGACGGGAAGACATCAGCAGTAGCACTAGCACCAATAACAAATTCTAGGGGAAGAGAACGACCGCCAGTTAGATGTTACAAATGCGGGAAAAAGGGACATATCAGCCCAAACTGTCCACAACAATCCAAGGTATGTTACAACTGTGGAAAGGAAGGCCACATAGCTCGGGATTGTTCTCAGAAAGCAAAACCAAGTTCAACTGGGGATGGTGACTCCAAGGGTCGTCCCGGATAAGTCAAAATCAGCGGTTCCTAGAAGAGCGTTTGTCGTGACTGGCCAAAACGTGAGGAACCCGAACGAGGTGATCACGGTAAGCTAATCTTGAACTCTTGTAAGTTTATACCTTACTAGATACCTTGGTTCTACCCATTCTTTTATCTATCCCGCTTGTGCTCAACGTTTAAACTTGACTCCGGAGAAATTAGACTTTGATTTATCAGTGGAGACTCCGTTAGGAGAAACTTTCATTACGTCCACTGTTTATAAATCTTGCTTAATCCAAATTGGCACCATCACATTACCTATGGATCTTATCTCTTTAAATATACTTTCTTTTGATGTGATTTTAGGAATTGATTGGTTAACTACTCATCATGCCAAAATTGATTGTTTTCGTAAGGTTGTTAGTTTTCATATTCCTAACCAACCTATCATACTTAATTCAAACAACTAAACCACTAAAATCACCACATCATATCAAGCCATAAAGCTATTCGCTTATTGAAAAATGGATGTCAAGCTTTCTTAGCCCATGTTATGGATTTGAACAAAGACAAGTCAGATTTGAATAATATTTCTGTTGTTGGAGAATTTCCTGATTTATTTCCTGAAGAACTTCCCGGTCTACCCCCAGAACGTGATGTCGAATTCTTTATTGACCTTGAATCGGGTACAAAGCCCATTTCTTAAACCCCATATCGAATGGCTCCTATTGAACTTCAGGAGTTAAAAGTCCAACTACAAGAGTTATTAGACATCGGTTTCATTCGTCCTAGTACATCTCCTTGGGGTGCTTCTGTTTTATTCGTAAAGAAGAAAGATGGGAGTATGCGACTTTGTATTGACTACCGAGAATTGAACCATGTCACCATCAAGAATAGGTATCCGCTACCTCGCATTGATGACCTATTTGACCAGTTACAAGGAGAAAAATTCTTTTCAAAGATCGATCTTCATTCTGGATATCATCAGCTGAAGATTAAAACTGAGGATATTCCAAAGACCGCTTTAAACCCTGCAGACGGCATTATGAATTCTTAGTCATGTCTTTTGATTGACTAATGCTCCGCTACTTTCATGGATATGATGAACCGAGTATTCAAGGAATATTTGGATCGGTTCGTTGTTGTCTTTATTGATGACATCCTCATCTATTCCAAAAGCCATGAAGATCATGAGCACCATTTGAAGCTGATACTTGAAAGGCTTCATGAAAACAAACTTTATGCCAAGTCAAGAAATGCGAAGTTCGGCTTGAGGAAGTAGCATTCCTTGGGCACGTGGTGTCAAAACATGGAGTATCTATTGACCTGGCGATGATTCAAGCAAAGACAAAGTTGGGAGCAACCAAGTTTGAGAAGTGCGAGCTTTATGGGTTTAGATGGTTATTATCGGAGATTCGTGGAAGGATTTTCTCAAATCGCTACTCCGTTAACTCAGTTGACTCGGAAGGATACAAAATTTGTATGGGGCAAGGAATGCGAGAAGAGTTTCCAAGAGCTCATGAGGAGACTCATTTCAAGACTGTTTTCGCAATACCATCTGGTTGGGATGGATTTGTTATATACAATGATGCTTGTGCAAAGGGTTAGGATGCGTTCTCATGCAACATGGGAAAGTCATAGCCTATGCCTCATGACAACTCAAAGAATATGAGAGGAATTATCCTACTCATGATCTAGAGTCGGCAGCAATCATTTCGCGCTGAAAACTGGAGACACTACCGTATGGGGAGAAAGTGGAGATTTATACGGACCATAAAAGCCTCAAATATTTCTTCACCCAAAAAGAACTCAACATGCAAGAACGACGTTGGCTTGAACTGATTGAAAGATTACGATCACACTATTCAATATCATCTTGGAAAAGCGAACGTAGTAGTTGATTTATCGAGTAGAAGATCATATGTGAGTACGAAAAGTGCGATATTGTCAATGCAAAGGCCCATTCTGTATGACTTGCAAAGGATGGAGGTAGAATTAAAGACCTCAGGACCCACATGATGATGGCAAATATATTTGAGTAGAACCAACTTTAATCGATAAAGTTAAAATTTTGCCAAGCTACGACCAATGATATAATGAATGAAGAAGAAAGTGTAAGAAAAAGCTATTCCAGAAGCGAGAATAGATGAAGAATGAATATTTAGATTCAACTCCAGACTTTGTGTTCCTAACGACTCTAATTTAAAGCATAGAATAATGATGGAGGCACACAACACACCGTTTGCAATCCATCCTGGGAGTACCAAAATGTATCATGATATTCAACATATATTTTGGTGGAACAATATGAAGAGAGAAATCACGGAGTTTATCTCGAGGTGTTTAACTTGTCAACGTGTAAAGGCGGAGCATCAAGTGCCAAAGGGTCCATTACAATCACTTGAGATTCTGAAATGGAAGTGGTAACACATTACTATGGATTTTGTTACAGGTCTTCCCAAAGTTTCTCAAGGCATAGATGTTATTTGGGTTATTGTTGATAGAATAACCAAGTCTGCCCATTTCTTGCCGATACAAGAAACTTATTCCCTTGAACGTCTTGCTCGTATGTATGTGAATGAGATTCTGAGATTGCATGGCATGCCAGTATCCATAGTTTTGGATCGTGACCCAAGATTCACTTCACGATTTTGGGTTAGCTTATGTAAAGCTATGGGCACTAATTTACGATTGGGATTCAAAGATACCATCCTCAAACGGACGGACAATCGAGAGAGGACTATTCAATCTCTTCAAGATCTATTAAGACTCGTGGTTCTAGATTTCAAAGGAAGTTGGGATAAGTACTTGTCATTGGTGGAATTCTCCTACAACAACAAAGTTATCAAGCAAGTATGTACATGGCTCCATTTGAGGCGCAGATATGGACGAAAAGTGTCGTTCTCCAAAGATGTTGGGACGAGGTGGGGAGAAGCAACGTTGTTGGGACCGTAATTGGTACGTATGACTCACGTAAAAGATCCAAACGATTCGACAAGATATACAAACGCACAGATCGACAAAAGAGTTATGCTGATCTTCATCGAAAGGACGTGGAATTTAATATCGAGATCATGTATCGTTACGTATTGCTCCATGGAAGGGAGTTATAAGATTTGGGAAGAGAGGAAAGCTCAATCCACGATTTGTTGGTCCATTTGAGATTCTTGACCGAATAGGAAATGTGGCCTATAGACTCACATTACCTCCAAGTATGTCTCGTGTGCATAATGTTTTTCACATATCTATGCTTCGTAAATATGTGAAAGACCCAAACCATATTATTGCTTTAGAACCAGACGAGATAGCCGAAGATTTAACGTACGAAGAAGTACCTGTTAAGATCTTGGATAGGAAAGAGCATGTCTTACGCACGAAGGTTATACCACAAGTTAAGGTTTTGTGGAGAAACTATGCTATTGAGGAAATGACCTGGGAGTTGGAATCGAAAATGAAAGCGAGGTACCCTCACCATTTTGAAATACCAGGTACGTACGTCAATTTCGAGGACTAAATTTCATAAGGAGGGGAGGTTGTAAGACCCCAACTTATTATAAATAAAATCGAATTTCCTCTAATTATTATTGTGAATAATAAGGTGTTAAATTGATATAATATTTTGGTTATGGGTGAAATGTGCAAATTTTACAAAATAAGCAAGTGGTTATAAAATAATCATTGTAGTCGGGGAATGTGACGCCCCCAAAATTAGGTATACATCACCCATCTTGGGTCTTTAGATACATGGTACAGAATTCAAATACAACTTACTAATACAACTATCGTGTACAATACGACAAAACATAAACTGTGAGTTTGAATACAAATATTATCTACTAGAGATTATACAAACTCAAAAGGAGTCCTTATTACAATTATTATCACACTATTTCACAGAATAGTGAGGACTACTAATGCTATCCTTTGGACCATCACCCGCTCCTCGATTCGTCCAATTTATATTCTCATTTCAAGAGAATAGTGAAAGAAAGGGTGAGCTCAACTAGCCCAAAGAAGAAATATTATGACTAAGATAATGCGTAATAAATTATCATTAGTCTCCAACAATGTTAAACCGATAAAATATAATAGACATCAAGTTTAATCTAGCAATGAACAAGCAATCCATTAAAAGAGTCAAGTAGAAAATAAAATCTACTATCTTTTATGATTAAAAGGTTTTCATCATCATTATCATTTGAGACTAGAAATTTTAATAAATATTCCACATAATTGAATCACCCCTGCACTATGGCCAAGGATATTCTTTAGTATCACGACCATAATTATCCATGCACTACGGGCCAAGAATATTTGTGTATTCATTAATGGACATGATCATGCCAACAATCGTCCATCAATGCACTACCACGCCAATGAGGACTTTTACCACATCATTTGTAACATTACTACCATGATTACACCGAATAATCCCTGGTCATAATCATACCAAGTCCATGTATGCACTACAAGCCACAGATGACTTTCAACATAATATAAACATGAGGATGATGACAATGATATAAGAATTCAATAAAATAAGTTCAAGAATTAATTTGTTCAAGAACTACTAAGGTCCAAATTGTCAAAATGATACTGCTTTGTAGAGTAAAATTCAAGAATGATCAGAAGAATATTTCCATGAAAAGATATTGGATGAAGCGCAAATATCAAGGATATTCTACTAATTTCATGGAGTATAGAGGTCAAAACTTTAACCAACTGAGTATAATAAAGAATGGAATAACAAAAGAAATCACCATGCATGCGGTACTTCACATAGACATATTATTCCAACAGAATACTAATAATGGAACCAGGTCAGGTGAAAATCACACCGACAAGATGTTCTAACAGAATAATAAAGAATGAAATAATAAAGACGGAACCAGGTCCGGCGTAAAGCACAAACAGGATGTTCCAACAGAATAATAATAAAGATTTTAACTGTAAATTGTAAAAACACATGTATGTAATGTTCCAACGGAATAATAATAAAGACGAAACCAGTCCACAGAAAAACACATGCATGTGATGTTCCAATGTAATAATAGAAGAATGTCACCAAGTATAGGGTAGGTCACAGATACAAAGTTATTCCAACAAAATAATAAGAAATGGAATAACAACACTTCTCTTCATGAATAAGAAAGAATAACACCCCCTTACCGTAAAAGAACCTGAATATAAGAGTAGTTAAACAGCGTAAATCTTTTCTTCTTTCTCTCTATAATTTTCTCTCTCTAGAGTTTCAATTGAATTCGTAAGAAAATAATGAAGGAATGAGCTTCTATTTATAGAAAAATGGATCGCATAAGAATTAACTCATAAACGGTCAGTATTGATTTACTTTAATCGGACGGTCCATATTTAAAGCAAAATATTTTAAATAAAAATAATATATATATATATATATATATATAATTTAGCACATGCTCGTTGAAAAAAAAAAACACTAGTGCACTAATTGCTACCCTTTCCATCAACTTTGTCAACATATATATATATATATATATATATATATATATATATATATATACTAATAAATAATAATACTCCATCCGTATTTACCATTATTTCCTCCCCCCACCATTTCCCACTTGAATGATTTATATATATATATATATATATATATATATATATATATATATATATATATATATATGAAAGTAGTATGCACACAAGCCAATCATGTTTGATGATAAAGCATATACTTTGTAATAATCTTATTCATTTATTAATAAAAAGTATTAATTCATTAAAGGCTTTTAATTATCTACATGATGTTTGTTTTATAATATGTGATAAACCCATAGTTTTAAGCAATGCTTTTAGAATAATGATGATGATCATTCTAATGAGATCTAAATTCTTGAAAGCTTAAAACTAAAATAGTTCCCAATCATTGGATTACTAAATTGGGGATTAGTGAATCCTGATAGATTGGTACATACGTTGTTTGCTTCATTGGATGAGGATGATTGATCTCATGATCATTTGTGTGGAGACACTAAAGCAAGTATGTAGGTGCTTATTAGAGAATAAGTTCATCGAACGTGGCTCGCTAAGGAATACCTAATGGAGTTTTATTTGCTCGTCAATAGAATTTCAGTAGTGATAGTAAGACAAGTAATCCTTGGACTTGAGATCATCATAGTATCTTGTGTATGATGAGTTATACTTTGACTTATTCCTTAAGACCCTTAGGGTATATCAAAGGGTATGCTTGGGTATAATAAGTTGTACATGGAGATAATGTATGATCAATAAAGAATCTACCACTTCTAATAAAAGAAGAGAAATGTCCTATGTGATTCGATAAATGACAACCCAAAGAGTCCTTGGTTAAGGCGTAATGAAATTAGAAAGGAGTTTCTAATTTGCATTATTTGAGTTGTGCATTTAAAGATCGAAATACATATAATTAAATAAAATAAGACTTGACAAGAATTCCATGTCTTATATTTAATTGGGACATCAGATGGTGGAAGGATTGAATTGTTATTCAGAACTATTTACTCAAAGGTTCTTTAATGATTAATGTTGAAATCTATATTATCCGGAAAGTCGTTGATCGCTAGGGGAGGCTTATCCCTATCAGAATAAATATTATTTATTTAAATAAATTAATTATTTAATTTATTTATTTAAATAAGATTAGAATTGTTCTAATTGATTTATTCACAACCGGTTTAATATGGAGAACCTAAAGGGTCACACCATAAAAGGAAGAATAATTATTTAAGAAGTTAATGGCATAATCGTAATAATATGTTAAGTATATTTAATTTAATCTATGGTGATAGAATAAATTAAATAGCTTAATATTTATTATTTAATATTTTAGAAATATTAAATATAAACTAATAAGAGGAGTCTTATTAATATTATTACAATTATTATTATTTTAATTTCTAAAAGAGTTTAGGAATTAATTTAATATAAGTACTCTCATTTATTCCTAATAGGATTAGGAGGGAAAATTAGTTAAAGGAGTTTAATTAATTATCCCTAATAAGATTAGGGAGCTTAATTAATTAAAAGAATTTAATTAATTAAATAAATCTCAATTCCTTAATTGTTAAGGTGGGTTGCCCACATCTATAAATAAGAGGAGTCTTATTATGGGTGAGTGGGTGGTTGACTTTTCAACATACGACATAATTCCAATTGTTGGGAGAGTACACCTTTTCTATAGAGATAGAAAAACTAGGGTTTAGCCAACCACCCTTCTTCTTGAATTCCTATTCTTTCTTGGTGGATCACCTCTAGAGGCCAAACACATGGGTGGCTAACGTTGATCAAAGGAAGGAACCAAACCCGGTGGATTCAAGTTGAACGCGAAAAGGATTGGAGGTGAACTTGTACCTGAGGAAGCTCGATCTTCAAGGGTATGATTTTATTCTTTATCTTTTCGTTTAATTAATAATTGTGTACATAAAGGGTGATCCGGTTTATGGTTTGTAAATTTTTAAACTCGATTTTTACACGCTTCCGCACTTTTTATGCAATTTGATCAAGCACATGAATATTACAAACCTAACAAATGGCATCGTGAGCCAAACCTTTATGCTAATTATTAATTGTTTTAATTTGGTATGTATATTGATATGTGTTTAGAACAATTTAATTGGGCATAATTTTATCAGATAAAATAAATAAATAAATAAAAAAAAAAAAAAAACTAATTATTTACCGATTAGTCGGATTAACGTGGTCACTTAGGTTTTTTGATACAAGGGACACCAACGGAATAATTAAAGGAATGGTTCCCCTCGATTTCCGTGCGTTATATGCAAGTTCCTGTTAAACTGTTTATATATATAATATATATATATAGTATATTAGAATCATATAAAGTATATATATATATATATATATATGATTACAAAGAACATTAAAAAAAAACGGAACATATGATGCCGCTTTTTAAATCGTAAAACCAACAAGGAAATCATATATATTCTATTTAATTTTTTTTGGAGCGTTCGATGCATATATATATATATATAGTATAATAATAGTTAATGATTAACTATATATATATATATATATATATATATATATATATATATATATCCGTTTGTATTATATATATATATATATATATTATTTTAATTATTTTATAATTAAAATAAAAGTTTATTTTATTTTAAAATAAAAGATTTATTTTAATATTAAAATAAAAGACTTTATTTTAATTTTAAAATTAAATTTCATGATAACTAATTAGAGTTGGAATTGGATTCCATGATAACTAATTGGAGTTGAAATTGGATTGCCTAATTTCCTTAAATAAAGGAGTTTATTTAGATATGAAATAAGATTTCATATCATTCAAAATAAAAGAGTTTATTTGTGAATAGGAAAGAAAATCCGTGTTTCCTTAAATAAAGGTGTTTATTTAAATATGAAATAAGATTTCATATTATTCAAAATAAAAGAGTTTATTTGTGAATAGAAAGAGAATCCATGTTTCTTTAAATAAAGGAGTTTATTTAAATATGAAATAAGATTTCATATTATTCAAAATAAAGGAGTTTATTTGTGAATAGGAAAAGAATTCGTGTTTCCTTTTTAATTTTTTTTTACATGGAATTGGATTCCATAATTAATTAAAATAAAGGAGTTTATTTTGATTAAAGATTTTGATTAAAATAAAATAGTTTATTTTATTCAAAATAGGATAAATTAAAATAAAATAGTTTTATTTTGATTTAAATTTGGATTAAAATAAAGGAGTTTATTTTGATTCAAAAATAGATTTTATACTAACTAAATTTGCCCATTAAATGATATCAATATATATATTAAATGTTTATTATTCATAGGATGAATGTTATTTATTGATGCATATGATGATGTGTATGATAATAAATGGGATTGATTATGGACTATCGACCAATGTGATTGGATTTTATTTTAGTTGGATGCATGAATGTATGGGTTTTATTAAATGGGGTCTCACAGACTCGCCTTCTCTAATTTTTTCTTAATGTAAATTCTATCTCCTCCTATGTACTTCCCTCGATCACGATCAAGGCTTCTATTTATTTTAAATAGTTTTGTAATAGGAATAGTTAGAATTAATTTTGAAGAATTAGAGATCAAGGAGTAAGAGAGCGCTTGAAGACCCAATTTTGTAATGGAGCCCAAGTTTAAATGTAATTATTATATTTAAATATTAATTCTTGCACCCTTGGGGAGGTTTGACCTTTTCGTTCACTTGATGGCTCTAGTGAACCAAACTAGAATAAAAGTCCATAATCAATCCGTGTAGAATATATATTCTATAGTGCATGCTTATATATATATATATATATATATATATATATATATATATATTATGCAAACATGCTTCACATGTTTATTAATATGACGCGTATTTTTATATATATATGCATGTAATGCCGCTAAACAAGATGAGACAAATTAATAACAAAACCCTCAATTTTTATATTAAGTCCTAAGCGCTCAAAGATATTTGGAATATCGAACGTCGCTTTCTAGCATGATAAAATTAATAGAGTATTAAATATTTAATATGAGTTTGTTGGTCACCACAAGGCAAGTATTAAGTATTTAAGATGTTAATTTATCACATTTGATGCTTATAAAGAAAATTGAACAATATTGTTTTGTTGTGTCACCACAAGGATGATATTTTCTTTTTTGAATATATGGAGTGCTAGGTCGGACTTAACTTGGATAATTTTGATTCGGATGTGCCACCACTTGATCAAAATAATCTAAGAGGCAAAAGAAAAGGAGTCAGATAGTTGATGTAATTGACAAAAGTTGTCTACCTATTTATTTATATATAGTTTGTTGTGTCACCACAAGGCTATATACATTTGAAATGGGATCCTTATTCTCACTAGCAAATCTTTAATTAGATTTTATTTAACTATATAAGTGAGGGTAATATAGTTTGAAGAAAATAGTGGGAGATACCAATTTAAAACAAGACCTAATTTATTTTGGTAATTAATAAAAGAATGTATGTTAAAATGTTGTTAATTACAAATTCATTTACGTAATTTTACAATGTCTAAAATTACTATCATCGCAAGCATATTAGATGCTAAATTAACCGTAATCAATTAAAACGGATTGGTTAAGGAATTTGAGAATAGTTCTCATAGTTGAAAAAGCTATCTTATGTCCTTAATACGCCTATCCTCGCAATGGTTGCGCATAATGCCTCCGAGGAAGACATTGCTACTTTTAGAAAGTGGCAAGATGATGCATAGTTGGCTCAATGCATCATGCTCGCAGATCTACGAGTAACGAGCTTCAGCCACAAGATGAAACTATGGATGCTCCTACTATATTCCTGCACATCAAGTAGTTGATGGTGAGGAAAGTAGGATTGATAGATATCAGATATCTAAGGAGCTCTTCCGATCTAGAATGGCCAATGGCACTATAGTACACACAAAAAGTTCTTAACATAATCAATTTGATTGATCAATTAGGACAACTAGTTTTGTCATGAATGGAGAGTTGAGCCAAGATTTGATCTTGCACTCACTCCCAGACTCCTTTCACAATTGTTGTGAATTTTTCATATAAACAAGCTAGATATCAGCCTCGCTGATTTGCTTAACATGTTGAAAATGTTGAGAGTGACTTTCCAACCAAGAAAAACAAAGTCTTACTAGTAGGGGCCAAAGGATCTTCTGAAAAGAAGAACGATTCAAAGAAGGTAAATAGAAAGGCATAAACAAAGGATAATAAGAACAAAACTGATACGGATAGCAAAGGAGTTTGCTTCCACTGCAATAAGCCTGGACACTAGAAAGAAACTGCGAGAAGCATCTTGCAGAGGCTAACCAAAGAAGCTTAGTGAAGTTTTGGTTACAATACAGTTTTTGTTCATGATTGAAATAAATTTTTCTTTAAGTCAAGGTTCTACTTGGGTATTGGATACCGACTTTGGTTATCATAAATATAGATTTATGAAGGGACCAAGCAGAAGTAGAAAGCTAAACAAATATAAGTAATCCTACGTAAGGGAAATGTAGCAAAGGTTGCCATATTAGCCATAGAAACTTATAGTTTAGCAATGCCTACGGGCAAATCTATTAAGTCAATAAGTTGTTATTGTATTCCAATTCTTGTTAGAAACATTATTTCCATTTTATTGTTGGACAATAAAATTTTTGGTATTATAATTAAGAACAATTGTTGTTCTATTTATAATAATAATGTTTTGTATAGAACTAGAATATTACTTAATAAATTTTGTATACTGACTTACATGAAAATAATTTTGCATATTGAACAAATTAGTATAAGAAAAGGAGATGATCATTCAAAGAGTTGAATGTATGTATTTGAAGAAATACAAGTGTGAATTATTTGAAAGGTTCAAAAATTCAGAAGTGAAACAAATTGACAAAGTATTAAGATTCTTTGATTAGATCAAGGAATAAATACTTGTGCAATAAGTTTCTAGATCATCTCAAATGATTTTCTCATAATGGACACCTCATGATACGTAATAATTGATTGATGTATCGAAAGGAAAAATCGTACTATTTGAACATGGTGCGATCCATAATGATTTTACCGACATTCCAAAGATCCTTCCAGGATAATGTCCTAGAAATGGTTGCATATCTACTTAAAATGGTAACCTCAAAATCCAGCCCCAAGACTCCATAAAAGTTATGGACAGGAGGATTCCTAATCTTAAGTATGTTAAGATAAGGGTTGTCCAACTTATGTGAAAAGGTTTCAAAGGATAAGCTTGGGACAAGATTTGACATGTATGATTTGTGGGACATCCTAAAGTAAGTTTAGGTATATGTTCTATAATCCTACTTAGCAAAAGGTGTTTGTTATGAAAACACGCGCTTTCTAAGATAAAGGTGTTTATTATTGAAGGGGCTAGTGGGAGGATAATAGATCTTGAAGAGTTCAAGAACCACAAAACACTATAAGTCAAATAAGAGGAACTCAGAGATGGACCTATTGTACAGTACCACAACCCAATCAGAATCGAATATTACCAAGATACCAGGAGGTATGGATTCATCATGGATGATGATGATGAGGTACACATCATAGAATATGATGATCCAGTTACATTCGATGAGGTATGACTTCTAGTGTGTACAAAAGGGACAGTGGGAGCGCCGTGACATTCCTAATATTATATGTTGATATACTACGGATAAGGAATAACATACCAATGCTACAATCAGTAAAGATAAAGTTGTCTAAACATTCCTCCATGAATGGTTTGGGAAGAGTATCTTAATTGGGGATAGAATCTATACAGATAGATTTAAGAGGATGCTCGACTTAACCCAAGGAACGTATATTCATTTGATGCTAAAGTCGTTTAGCATGGCAAACTCCAAGAGATGTCTCATGTCGATGAGCTATGGAGTGTATCTCTCTTAATAGTCCCCACAGACTCCTGAAAAGAGAGGTCGCATGAGTGACTATCATGTATGCAATGAAATATACGAGACCGATGTCGATCGATCATATTCTCGAGAAGTTCACTATGAGTCGTTGAAAAACATCTTAAAGTGCTTAACCAAGCACTAAGGATGTGATCATATTCATGGTGGGTCTAAATTAAAACTAGAGGGCATAACAGACTCAAGTTTTTTCGTGATGCACTAAGATGACGTAAAATCCACTTTAAGGTAAAGCGTTATCTTGAACAAAGGTGCGTTGAATCGAAAGGTTCCAAACAAAGAAAGAGTTCTTTGGTTTAGTGATAAAGACAAAGTATATAGCTGTAAATGAAGCTGCAAGTTGATTGTTTGGATGATAAGTTCATTATAGAACTAGGAAAAGTTCCTAAGTCTCATCTTGGATCTAAACATGTGTTGTGGCACTTTCATTTGATTATTAGAATCATGAAAGATGGGAAATCACTATAGAGATAATGGACTCTAATGAACAACATTACATATCCATTAACTAAAGCTTATCCAATGTGCAGGATAATCGCCACTTAGAGAAGAAGAGTATAAGATACCATGACGATTGGCTTTAGTGCAAGTGGGAGATTGAAAGTAGTATGCACACAAGCCAATCATGTTTGATGATAAAGCATATACTTTCAGAATAATCTTATTCATTTATTAATAAAAAGTATTAATTCATTAAAGGCTTTTAATTATCTACATGATGTTGTTTTATAATATGTGATAAACCCATAGTTTTAAGCAATGCTTTTAGAATAATGATGATGATCATTCTAATGAGATCTAAATTCTTAGAAAGCTTAAAACTAAAATAGTTCCCAATCATTGGATTACTAAATTGGGGATTAGTGAATCCTGGGATAGATTGGTACATACGCTGCTTGCTCATTGGATGAGGATGATTGATCTCATGATCATTTGTGTGGAGACACTAAAGCAAGTATGTAGGTACTTATTAGAGAATAAGTTCACCGAACGTGGCTCGCTAAGGAATACCTAATGGAGTTTTATTTACTGTCAATAGGAATTCTCAGAGTGATAGTAGTACAAGTAATCCTTGGACTTGAGATCATCATAGTATCTTGTGTATGATGAGTTATACTTTGACTTATTCCTTAAGACCCTTAGGGTATATCAAAGGGTATGCTTGGGTATAATAAGTTGTACATGGAGATAATGTATGATCAATAAAGAATCTACCACTTCTAATAAAAGAAGAGAAATATCCTATGTGATTCGATAAATGACAACCCAAAGAGTCCTTGGTTAAGGCGTAATGAAATTAGAAAGGAGTTTCTAATTTGCATTATTTGAGTTGTGCATTTAAGGATCGAAATACATATAATTAAATAAAATAAGACTTTGACAAAGAATTCCATGTCTTATATTTAATTGGGACATCAGATGGTGGAAGGATTGAATTGCATGCAGAACTATTTACTCAAAGGTTCTTTAATGATTAATGTTGAAATCTATATTATCCGGAAAGTCGTTGATCGCTAGGGAGGCTTATCCCTATTGTAGAATAAATATTATTTATTTAAATAAATTAATTATTTAATTTATTTATTTAAATAAGATTAGAATTGTTCTAATTGATTTATTCACAACCGGCTTAATATGGAGAACCTAAAAGGTCACACCATAAAAGGAAGAATAATTATTTAAGAAGTTAATGGCATAATCGTAATAATATAAAGTTAAGTATATTTAATTTAATCTATGGTGATAGAATAAATTAAATAGCTTAATATTTATTATTTAATATTTTAGAAATATTAAATATAAATTAATAAAAGGAGTCTTATTAATATTATTACAATTATTATTATTTTAATTTCTAAAAGAGTTTAGGAATTAATTTAATATAAGTACTCTCAATTATTCCTAATAGGATTGGAGGAAAATTAGTTAAAGGAGTTTAATTAATTATCCCTAATAAGATTAGGGAGCTTAATTAATTAAAAGAATTTAATTAATTAAATAAATCTCAATTCCTTAATTGTTAAGGTGGGTTGCCCACATCTATAAATAAGAGGAGTCTTATTATGGGTGAGTGGATGGTTGACTTTTCAACATATGCATATAATTCCAATTGTTGTTGGAGAGAGTACACCTTTCTATAGAGATAGAAAAACTAGGGTTTAGCCAACCACCCTTCTTCTTGAATTCCTATTCTTTCTTGGTGGATCACCTCAGAGGCCAAACACACATGGGTGGCTAACGTTGATCAAAGGAAGGAACCAAAACCCATGGATTCAAGTTGAACGCGAAAAGGATTGGAGGTGAACTTGTACCGAGGAAGCTCGATCTTCAAGGGTATGATTTTATTCTTTATCTTTTCGTTTAATTAATAATTGTGCATAAAGGGTGATCCGGTTTATGGTTTGTAAATTTTTAAACTCGATTTTACACGCTTCGCACTTTTTATGCAATTTGATCATGCAAGCACATGAATATTACAAACCTAACAAATATATATATATATATATATATATATATATATATATATATATTAAAAATACACTTGCACCCACCCACATGGCACACACACACACACACACACACACATATATATATATACTTTATGACTTCCTACCGATTTATTTTGAAAAATGGATAAATGGGGGTCCAAATAATACGCCCAAAACTGAGTGACTTCTCACGTAAGCATCAATAATCAATACCGTAGTGCTACTATGCAACCACGCCAGACATCGCATTTCTTTACTACCGAGTAGTTCAACAAGATAACTGGTAAAACTTCCGTCGTTATTTTCATAAAATATTTTGTCGTTTTTCAATCAAACAATAATTCCGTTATGGGGTCCACCAATGATTGTGTCGTTGTACTAATATTCCCCGTTAAAATGAATATTCCCCACCAATCGAATATTATATAACAATTTGCGATTTTTGAAAAATTTATAAATATTACCTACAACTATTATATCAATTTCACTCCATAATATTCAAAAATAATATTTATAGAAAATTCATCTTTATTCAAAAAGTTGGGGTTTTACAATCTCCCTTCTTATAAAATTTTGCCCTCGAAATTAGGGTACATTGCACCGGTATGTCAAGAGGTAAGGATACCTTGATTTCATTTTTGATTCTAACTCCCAAGTCATTTCCTCAACATCGTGGTTTCTCCACAAAACTTTGACTTGAGGTATAACCTTGGAGCATAGAATATGATCCTTCTTATCCAAGATTTTAACAGGTACCTCCTCAAACGTTAAATCTTCCGTTATCTCATCCGGTTCTAATTCAATAATGTGGTTCGTGTCTTTCACATATTTACGTAACATAGATATGTGAAAACATTATGAACACGTAGACATACTTAGGGGTAAGGGGTGAAGTAGTCTATAGGTCACAATTCCTACTCGATCGAGGATTAAAAATGGGCCAATGAATCGAGAATTGAGTTTTCCTCTCTTTCCAAATCTCGTAACTCCTTTCCATGGAGCAACACGTAACAACACATGATCTCCAATATTGAATTCCACGTCCTTTCGATGAAGATCAACATAACTCTTTTATCGATCTTGTGAGGTTTTTATACGTTGTCAGATCGTTTGAATCCTTTTCGTAGTCATACGTACCAACTCCGGTCCCAACAACGTTGCTTCACCCACCTCATCCCAGCATACTGGAGAACAACACTTTCTTCCATACAATGCCTCAAATGGAGCCATGCCAATACTTGCTTTATAACTGTTGTTGTAGGAAAACTCCACCAATGGTAAGAACTTGTCCCAACTTCCTTTGAAGTCAAGGACACAAAGTCTTAATAAATCTTCAAGAGTTTGAATAGTCCTCTCCGACTGCCCTTCCGTTTGAGGATGATATGCCGAACTAAATCGTGAATCCGTGCCCATAGCGTTTTGCAAACTAACCCAAAATCGTGAAGTGAATCTTGGGTCTCGATCAAAAACTATGGATACTGGCATACCATGCAATCTTAAAATCACGTTTATGTACATAAGAGCAAGATGTTCAAGTGTATAAGTTTTCTGACGATCAGAAGAAATGAGCGACTTGGTCAATCTATCAACAATGACCAAAATCAGATCTACGCCTTTGAGAAACCTTGGGAAGACCAAAGAACGAAATCCATGGTAATGTGCTCCCACTTCCATTCGAATTTCAAGTGGTCGTAATGGACCTTTTGGCACTTGATGTCTCCGCCTGACTCGTTGAAAAGTTAGAAACCTTGAGATAAACCCCGCTATATCTCTTTCTTCATATTTCTTCCACCAAAATGTATGTCAAGATCACGATACATTTTGGTACTCCTGTGATGGATTGCAAACGGTGTGTTGTGCGCGCCCATAATTATTTTATACTTCAAGTCGTAATCGTTAGGAACACAAAGTCCGGAGTTGACTCAAGTATTCCTTCTTCATCGATTCTTGCTTTTAAGATCGCACCTTCTTGCACTTTCTTCCTCATACGCATCGCCTCCGGATCTGTAATTTGAGCAACTTTAATTTTATCAATTAAAGTCGGTTCTACTCGTATATTTGCCATCATCACATGGGTCCCTAGAGTCTTTATCTCTATCTCCATCCTTTGCAAGTCATACAAAATGGGCCTTTCGCGTTGACAATATTGCACTCGCATTCAAGATATGATCTTCTACTCAATGCGTCAGCTACCACGTTCGCTTTTTCGAGATGGTATTGGATGGTATGATCATAATCTTTCAACAGTTCAAGCCAACATCGTTGTCGCATGTTGAGTTCCTTTTGAGTGAAGAAATATTTGAGACTTTTATGATCCGTAAAGATCTCCACTTTCTCCCCATACAAGTAATGCCTCCAAATCTTTAGTGCGAAGACAACAGCTGCCAACTCTAGATCATGAGTAGGATAATTCCTCTCATATTCTTTGAGTTGTCGTGAGGCATAGGCTATGACTTTCCCATGCCGCATGAGAACACATCCTAACCCCTTTTGCTCAAGCATCATCAGATGACAAATCCTCCGAACCGGATGGTATTGTCGTAAAAAGTCTTTGAAATGAGTCTTCTCTTGAGTTCTTGAAAACTCTTCTCACATTCCTCGCTCCAACCAAACTTTGTATCTTTCCGAGTCAGCTGGGTTAGTGGAGTAGCAATTCGAGAAAACCCTTCTACGAATCTCCGATAATAACCAGCTAAACCAAGAAAGCTACGACTTTTCATCATCGACGAAGGTTGCTCCACTTTGAATAGCTTCAATCTTTGTTGGGTCAACAGATATTCCATGATTTGATACCACGTGCCCAAGGAATGCTACTTCCTCAAGCCAGAACTCACATTTCTTCAACTTAGCATAAAGCTTATATTCATGAAGCTTTTGGAGTATTAGCCTCAAGTGTTGCTCATGATCTTCACGGGTTTTGGAATATATGAGGATGTCATCAATAAAGACGACCACAAAGTGATCCAAATATTCCTTGAATACTCGGTTCATCATATCCATGAAGGCAGCAGGAGCATTAGTCAATCCAAAGGACATGACTAGGAAATCATAATGCCCGCATCGAAGTTTGAAAAGTCGTCTTTGGAATGTCATCAGTTCTAATCTTCAATTGGTGATATCCAGAACGAAGATCAATCTTTGAAAAGAATTTGGCTCATTGCAACTGGTTAAACAGGTCATCAATACGTGGCAATGTGTACCTATTTTTGATGGTGACATGATTCAACTCCCGATAATCAATACAAAGTCGCATACTCCCATCTTTCTTCTTCACTAATAGAATAGGAGCACCCCAAGGAGAAGTACTAGGACGAATAAAGCCAATGTCTAACAATTCCTGCAGTTGAGTTTTTAACTCCTGAAGTTCAATAAGAGCCAGTCGATATGGGGATTTAGAAATGGGTTTTGTATTGGGTTCAAGGTCGATACAAAATTCAATTTCATGCTCTAGGGGTAGGCCAGGAAGTTCTTTAGGGAATACGTCAGGAAATTCATTAACAATAGAAACATTATTCAAAACTGACGTATTTTTGTTTAGATCTGTGACATGAGCTAAGAAAGCTTGACATCCATTTTTCAATAAACGAATAGCTTTATGGCTTGAGATGATAGTGATTAATTTTAATGGTTTGGTTGCTTGAATTCGCATAATAGGTCGATTAGGAATATGAAAGCTAACAACCTTACGAAAACAATCAATTTTTATATGATGAGTAGTTAACAAATCAATCCCTAGAATTACATCAAATGCAAGTATTTTTAATGCAATAAGATCGACAGGTAATGTGTGGGTACCAACTTGAACCAAACAAGACTTATAAACCATGGATGTAATGAAGGTTTCTCCCAACAGAGTTTCCACAGATAAGTCAAAGTCTAATTTCTCCGGAGTCAAATTTAATCGTTGAGCGCAAGTAGGAGAAATAAAAGAATGGGTAGAACCGGTATCAAATAAAGTGTAGAGTTCGCTAGAGTTTATGATAAGCTTACCCGTGATGACCTCATTTGGGTTCCTTGCTCTCTGGGAGGTCACAAAAATGCTCTCCTCTTGCACTATCTGGCTTGACTTTTTTGGGATGACCTTTGGTGCCTCCATCCCAATTTGAATTTGTCTTGGTGAACTACAAAATCTGCTAAGTGACCTTCTCTTCCACAATTATAACACGCTTTGACGGCATCGCATAATTTGGACCGATGTGTCCCTCCCTCCGCATTTGAAGCATATGATAGGTGGTCTTTCTCCTTCCTTAACAACGGGTCTTTGGTCGACGCCTTTCCATCATTGTTGAATCTCCTCTTCTTGAAATGTCCATTCTTATTGTTTTGGCCTCGATTACCACCAAAGTGGTTACCATTTTTCGCCCGTTGATTCCTCCACGCTTGTTGTCACCGCTCGATGATCGCTCTCACCGGTATTATCATTTTGCATTTGCCACTCTTTTGGTTGCGTTGACTCGTTATCGCGCTCCACCAACTGAGCCCTATTTACAACATCTGAATACAAACACAATTTATGAGAAATAAGATGTTGACGTATCTCCGGCTTCAAACCTCTTAAAAACATTCGTGCCATTCTCTCTTCATTATCCACTAAGTGGGACGCAAACTGGGATAACTCTGTAAATTTTTCCTCGTATTGCGACACGGTCATATTGTTTTGCTCCAATTTGATAAACTTCACCTCCTTCATGTGACGAATACTTTCGGGAAAGTATTTTTCGTTGAACAGCTCTTGGAACTTCTCCCAAGACATCTTCAGTACGGCAGGTTGAGTAAGTTTTACCGATTCCCACCAGTAATCTGCTTCTCCGCGCAACATAAAGGCGGCAAAGGGAACCTTTTGCTCCTTGGAGCATCCCAAGACATCAAATATCTTGGTGATCTACTTTATCCATGCTTCCGCCATAAGTGGTTTTGGCTCTCCTTAAACTCCTGGTGCGACTCCTTGAATCGCTTAATGGTGACCACCGAGAGTTTCCAGTGTTTCCACCTACATTTTGGACAAGATCTGCTCTCGCCTGTTGTTGCATGAATTGCATAAAGCCTCTGAACAATCCATCATTCATCATTTGGTCAGTGTTGTTGTTTGCATGAGGATTGTCGCCTTCTTGATGCACATTCTCCTGATTATTGATATGTGGAGACTCAACGGTCTCTTGTGCTCCATTGCTATTCTCAACATTTTCGGATGTCATTTTCAGATACTGGCACAAAACAAAGGTTAATTAACATGTAACATAATATCTCTAAACTCTGACCAACCACTTTAAATACAAAATAAATTTAAGTAGGTCATATTAGCGAAGGAATTCCCCGTGTCTCCCCTCCTAGTTCTAGTCTCACATCTTAGCCAGGGATCATATCCCTAAGCTTTGATACCAACTGTGATGCCCCCAAAATTAGGTATACATCACCCATCTTGGTCGCATGATACACGGCATGTAATTCAAATACAACTTACTAATACAACCGTCGTGTACAATACGACAAAACATAAACTGTGAGTTTGAATACAAATATTATCTACTAGAAATTATATAAACTCAAAAGGAGTCCTCATTACAATTATTATCACACTATTTCACAGAATAGTGAGGACTACTAATGCTATCCTTTGGACCATCACTTCGTTCCCCGACTCGTCCCAGCTATATTCTCATTTCCTGAAGAGAAAAGTGAAAGAAAGGGTGAGCTCAACTAGCCCAGTAAGAAATATTATGACTAAGATAATGCGTAATAAATTATCATTAGTCTCCAACAATGTTAAACTGATAAAATATAATAGACATCAAGTTTAGCAGCAATAAACAAGCAATCCATTAAAAGAGTCAAGTAGAAAATAAAATCTACTATCATTTATGATTAAAAAGGTTTTTCATCATCGTTATCACGAGACTCAAACTTAATAAATAATATTCCACATCATCGAATCACCCCTGCACTACGGCCAAGGATATTCTTTTGTATCACGACCACAATTATCCATGCACTACGAGCCAAGAATATTTGTGTATTCATTAATGGTCATGATCATGCCAACAACTATCCATCAATGCACTCATGTGCCAATGAGGACTTTTACCACATCATTTGTAACATTACTTGTATCGATTATAATCAATAATCCTCGGTTATAATCATACCAAGTCCATCTATGCACTACAGGTCACAGATGACTTTCAACATAATATAAACTTGAGGATGATGACAGTGATATAAGAATTCAATAAAATAAGTTCAAGAATTAATTTGTCCAAGAACTACTAAGGTCCAAATTGTCAACATAATACTGCTTTGTAGAGTAAAATTCAATAATGATCAGAAGAATATTTCCATGAAAAGATATTGGATGAAGCGCAAATATCAAGGATATTCTACTAATTTCATGGAGTATAGAAGTCAAAACTTTAACCAACTGAGTATAATAAAGAATGGAATAACAAAAGAAATCACCATGCATGCAGATTTCAGATGATAAAAGTTATTCCAACAGAATACTAATAATGGAACCAGGTCAGGTGAAAATCACACCGATAGAATGTTCCAACATAATAATAAAGAATGAAATAATAAAGACGGAACCAGTCCCACAGAAAGCATGCATGTGATGTTCCAATGTAATAATAACAAAGATTTTAACCAGTCCTGTAAAACACATGCATGTGATGTTCCAACTAATAATAATAAAGATTTTAACTAGGTCCGATGTAAAACACATGCATGTGATGTTCCAATATAATAATAGAAGAATGTCACCAAGTATAGGGTAGATCACAGATACAAAGTTATTCCAAAGTAATAATAAGAAATGGAATAACAACAGTTCTCTTCATGAATAAGAAAGAATAACACCCCCTTACCGTAAAAGAACCTGAATATAAGAGTAGTTAAGTGTAAATCTTTTCTTCTTCTCTCTCTATAATTTTCTCTCTAGAGTTTCAAAGTGAATTCGTAAGAAAATAATGAAGGAATGAACTTTTATTTATAGAAAATGGGATGCATAGTAACTAACTCATGAATCGGTCCAGATTGATTTACTTTAATGATTTATCCATATTTAAAGCAAAATCTTGTAAATAAAATATAATATATATATATATATATATATATATATATAATTTACACATGCTCGTTGAAAAAAAAAAATTTGGGTGCACTAATTGCTACCCTTCCGCCAACTTTGTCAACCTATATATATATATACTAATAAATAATAATACTCCACCCGCATTTACCATTATTTCCCCCACCATTTCCCACTTGAATATATATATATATATATATATATATATATATATATATATATATATATATTACAAGTACACTTGCACCCACCCACATGGCACACACACACACACACACACACACACACATATATATATATATATATATATATATATATATATATATATTTATGACTTCCTACCGATTTATTTTGAAAAATTGATAAATGGGGGTCCAAATAATACGCCTAAAATCGAAAGTGACTTCTCACGTAAGCATCAATAATCAATACTGCAGTAAGCTACTTATGCAACCACGCCAGACATCTTTGTACTTTACTATCGAGTAGTTCAATCAAGATTAATCTCAGAAAACTTTCGCCGTTATTTTCATAAAATATTTTTGTCGTTTTCTCAATCCAAATAATAATTCCGTTAGGGGTCCACCAATGATTGTGCCGTTGTACTAATATTCCTGTTAAAACGAATATTCCCCACCAATCTAATATTATATAACAACTTCATGACTTTGCAAAATTTATAAATATTACCCACAACTATTATATCAATTTCACTCTATAATATTCAAAAATAATATTTATAGAAAATTCATCTTTATTCAAAAGTTGGGGTTTTACAGGGAATATTCGTTTGATCGTGGAATATTCTTGTTGTTGGGAATATTAAATTTATTCGCGTATAGCGATCATTTGTGGGCCCCATAATGTAATAACTCATCGGATGAAGAAAACAACAAGTTTGAGTTTTTATAAATAACGACGTAGTTTTTACCGTTGACACTGTTGGAATACCCGGTGGTTAAAATACAGTAATACGTGTGGATGCACAGAATTTTTGAATTATTGATTCTTACTTAAGAAGGCATTACTCAATAGTTGTTACTGTAATTACTGTTCAATATTTTATTTTATTGATTCAATAATTGCTGCGTTGATATTTTATATTATTGTTGTTTCAATAATTATCATTTTACTGAAGATTTCCCATTATCGGATCAATAATTCATATTATTTGAATAATATTATTAGATAGCATTATTGGCAATGTCTAGAAAGTTCTGTCAAGGAGTGGTTTGGTCACCTAATTGCGCGTCGGTAAGGAGAAATTCTTATTGGAAAGCCCCTCTTTCACAGGAACTACCGGGTTGTTATAAATTGTGATTACGTAATATTATTTGTGAATAATTATTTATTGATTTATATGATAAGGAAATATTTATTTTATGTGGATATAAATGATGGATATATTTATTTTTATGTGGATAAAAATGAAGGAATTAATGTTGAGGTGTTTTATCAGTATTTTGTCAGTGTTGAGGTATTAAAAATCATCAGTTTGTTGATTTCGGATATTTTATGATTGGAATTTGGGAAAACTCAAAGCTACAAAGTTGTAGAGAATTCGATTTCAGGCAGAATGGACATAAAATTCTTATTTTTCTGATAAACGGGCTATTTTCTATGAATTACTGAAGTTTCGGAAAATAAAATAATTTTTATTAAATTATGGGTGGGACCCACTTTTGGTTTTTCAAGCATGTGGGCTGCTATTATTTTTCATATTTGGTTGGCTTGGTTGTTGAAGGTGTGCGTAGAAAGTTTGAAAAGAAATAATATTAATTTATTATTTTAGTCTCCTTTGACGTTCTAGCATTTTCCTATAAATAGGCGCTCAGGTTAGCATTGAAAATCACACCAGAAACAAGTTTTCTTTCTCTCTAAATTATCGAGCATATTTTTGTGAGTATTTTGATACTTTGAGAGTTGCTATTCAGTACAAGTTTCTGTCAGCACTATATCCGAAATTCAGTCAGAAGTACGATTATTTTGAGGTAAGGGATGTTATTTCTTCTTAAATGATATTACTTTCTTCAATATCATTGTGTCGAAATATTGGTTTGAACTTTTTATCAAATTTGAAACTTTTTGTGTCGGGGTTACTATTCACGCATACTTATTCACTTAATATTACACTATTCAAAAAAAATGAAATTTTCTCCTTTTTTGTCCGAGATGTCTATTATGGTTACTATCTTTGATTGTATCCATGTTTTGATCTTTATTCTTGATTTTTTCTTCAAAATTGGTTATTATGGAGTATTATTGAATCTTAGATAAACTGTAATACAAATCTCTAATATTTGTTATTTTTTCTCACTGGATTCGTTTTCTTTAAAATATTTTTCATCATCCTCAATCCTAAATGATGATATTCTTGAATATCTTTGCCTATATAGTGCAAAAGATGAATGATTAATCGATGAATATCTTTGCCCGTAGGCAAAGATGAGCAGTGTTGAGATGAACATGATCAATTGGTGATGATAAAATGAATATCTTTGGCATGTAGTGCAAAGATGAATATTTGATTAAAGATGTATATTGATTGTTGTTACAGAGATAAAATATTGATGATGGACTTTTAAATATTAGAAGATAGTAGAACTCATTCTCTACTTGACTCTTCTAATGGATTGTTGTTTCATTGCGCAGTTGTTGATCTAAAACTTGTTGTCTATTATATTTTATCGATTTTTTCCTGTTGAAGACTAATGATAATTTGTTGTATATTATCTTAGTCATAATATTCTTTATCGGGCTAGTTGAGCTCACCCTTTTCCTTTTTGTTCCATTTTTCTTCTCGAGGAGGTGAGAACATAGCGAGGATCTAGTCTGGGGTATGGAGTGATGGTTCTAGAAAGATGTTTTAGCGATCCTCACTATTTACGTAAAATAGTGTTTGAATAATTGTAATGAGGACTTATTTGAGTGTGGATATTGTCTAGAAGACAATATTTGTATTTAAACTCACAATATGTGTTGTCGTATTTTGTACGACAATTGTATTATTGAAGTTGTAGTTTGCTTTCTGTACCATGTATTTAGCGACTCAGAATAGGTGTTGTATACCTATTTTGGGGGTGTCACAAAAAGTGTGTGCAAAGATGAAGAGAAAGGCTTTAAAGTGTGTGAGAAGGCTTACAGTGGGCTGCCAAAGAAGACTTCTGTATCTTTAAAGGGATGAACACTCGGCTCTCGCCGATACAAAAAGAAGCTATATGTGAGCTGACAAGTGTTTAAAATGAGAAAGCACTCAATGTAGGGTGAATATAGAGCAAATTTGATAGGGCTTCCTCGCCGATTTCTCTTACAAAATGGACACCCCAAGCCCTCTACTTATAGAAGGGGGAGACGCAGGTGTACCTACGACTAGCCGCGGTTGTACCTACGACTGGCCGGGTTACCCCGGGCTTCGTGGGTCCCGTTGTCTCGAAGTACGTACACACATGCACTATAATGTCCGCTCGAACTTTCAGAATTGCAATTTGGGCATTCCACTGAGGTATGTAAGACCTATTTTGGACCGCCGTTGTCGAGAGTTACGCAATGACATGGGATTAGAGGTTGTACGAAGTCAGGAAGATGGGACCATGCCCTCCGGTCTTAATGCTTCAAATTCTATTCGTTATCCTGCATAATAGTCACTCGGGATTGCACATCATTTGTTCTTGTGGGACATTGCTGTGTAGAAATGTATGTATTAAAATGTTGAGACGATGCGATGTGGCGTCAAGGTGGCAAGATGACAACTTTTCCCCTCACCGGGGTTATCGCCGGTTTGGGCTTACTCATGACGTTGCTCGTGGTTATCTCTCGAGATTGGACCGTTGTAAGTATTATCAGAGTCCTCGATGTCATCTCCGAGGTGTGCCATCTTTGGTGTTATCTCTGGGTCTTGTACTAAGTGCCTCGGTGTGAGTGTCGAGGTTGAAGCTGATTGTATGCATTTGAAACAAGCATTTTCGGGGTTATCGCCGAAACTGCATTCCTTGGAGTTATCTCCAAGGTTGGTACTTGCTAATCCCAATGTTGGGACTGAGACTGAATATTTCGGGGTTATCTCCGAGATGGATCGGTCTTCTCTGGTGGAATTTCTGGTATTGGAACTGCATGACTCGAGGTTATCTCCGAGGTTGGAACAGATACTCTCGGTGTGTGTTCCGGGGTTGAGACTGGATTTCTGGTAGTATCCGGACTGGATGTGAGCTATCTTCCAGGGTTATCTCTGAAAGACGAATCTGCCCTCCTGCAATGTCAGTGACAGGTGTGCAGAAAATTTTGAGTGTCTACAGTGGGTAATATTTATAAATTTTGCAAAGTAAGCAAGTGGTTATATAATATTCGATTGGTTGGGGAATATTCGTTTTACCAGGGAATATCCATACGATGGCACAATCATTAGTGGACCCCACAATGGAAGTATTGTCGTATTTAGAAAACGACAGAATTATCTTTTTATAAAAATAACGGCAAAAGTTTTACCGTTAAACTATTGAACTACCCGGTGGTAAAAGAACAGTAATACGCGTTGTTGCATAGTAGCACATGGTATTGATTATTGATGCTTACATGAGAAGTCACTCATTTATACTCAATTATTGCTACAAAGAATCACGTCGATAATATCTCTCATATTATTGATTCAATTATTGTCTTAGTATCATCTGCATAATATTTATCATTATTAAATCAATAATTGAGACGACAAAGTTATTCATATTATTATTTGCAATATTTACAATGTCTAGAAAGTTCTGTCAAGGAGAGGTTTGGTCACTTAATTGCGCGCCAATAGGGAGAAATCCTTATCGAAAAGCCCCCTCTTTCCTGGGAATGATCTAGTTGTTCAATATTGTGAGTTATAATATTAATGATGAATAAGTTCGTGTTGATTAAAGATGAAATTGATATTTCCATTGTGTGAGGATTATTAGTGTTAGTGGAAATCGACATCTATTCCAATAATAATTGATGTCTGAAGGTTATATTGACCAATCGGGTAATTAATCAGATAAATGAGCAATTAATTGCTATTAATTCACATGCTTATAACTATTTGTTCACATGTGTGTACTATTTATTCACAGGCATGTACTATTTGGGGAGGTGGTGCAAGATTGATAATACTTGCATGACTAAATTTAAAATGGAGGTATAGATGAAGGTAATATACTGTAATTATTTTTTTTCACATGTATAGAACTATTGATTCAAATGATGTACTATTAGGGGAGGTGGTGCAAGTTTGATAATACTTGCAGGACTAAATTAAAAAAAAAAAAGATGAAGGTATTATACTGTAATATTTTGAGCCCCAAAATGTGCAATTATCGAAACTATGTTTTCCTATAAATAGAAGCTCATTCTTCTTTCATTCTCACCAATTTACTAAGACTCACAAGAGCAATTATAGAGAGAGACGCTATAGAGAGAGAAGCTATAGAGAGAAAGAAGAAGAGAAGTCTGCTACTTCACTATTCCAGTATCCAGTCTTCTTCTGAGGTAAGAGATATTATTTTTTTCAGTATTCATAAGGAATAATATTTTCTTCCATACTCTGTAGTATATGAGTAATATTATTTCGCCTCGTATTACCCTCATTTTGTTAAAGTATTGCTTTTATACTCCGTGAAATTAGTAGAATATCCTTGAAATTTGCGCTTCATCTAGTATCATTTCACAAGGATATTTTTTGCACATTCTTGTTAAAATTTAACCTTCTCATGCCGGAGTTCTGTCCATGAGTACTATTCATTTATACAGTACTATTCACAAACTACTATTCACAGGGTATTATTCACAAAGTACTATTCACGAAGTACTATTCACGGGGTGTTATTCCTGAAGTACTATTCACTCGGGTATTGTTCACCCCGGGGAATTATTCATGACAAAAATTAATTTATTTGCTGTCCAAATCATTTTTGATACAATATTATTCTTGAATTTTACTCCACAAAGCAGTATCATGTTGATAATTTGGACATTATTGATTTCTGGATAAATTAAATTATAAATTTTTAAAATTTATCCTTTGCTTTCATTTAATATAATTCTTATATCATTGTCATCATCTTCATGCTTATATTGTGATGAAAGTCATCTGTGGCTTACGTGCATAGATGTACTATTGATTGGTATGATTATGACCAGGAATTATTAGGTATAATCATGACCCGTAATGTTACAAATGATGTGGTAAAAGTCCTCATTGGCCTGTAGTGCATTGATGGACAGTTGTTGGCATGATTATAACTAGGGGTTATTCGGTATAATCATGACCATTGATGATTACATGAATATCCTTGGCCTGTAGTGTAGGGATGATTCGATGATGTGGTTTATTTATTAAGGTGAGTTTGAGCGATAAAGTTGATGAAAAACATTTTAAATCATAGAAGATAGTAGATATCATGCTCTAATTAACTCTTCTAATGGATTGCTTGTTCCGCTGCAGTTAAACTTGATGTTTATTATATTTTATCAGTTTAATACTGTTGAAGGCTAACGATAATTTATTCTGCATTATCTTAGTCGTAATATTTCTTACTAGGCTAGTTGAGCTCACCCTTTTGCTTTCATTGTTCTCTTCAGGAAATAAGAACGTAGCCGGGACTAGTCGGGGAACAGAGTGATGGTCCGAGATGGTGGCTATAGTAGTCCTCACTATTTTATAAAATAGTGTGATAATAAATGTAATGAGGACTTCATTTGAGTTTGAATACTGTCTATGAGACAATATTCGTGTAAAAACTCTAAGCTAAGCTGTTGTCGTATTGTATAAAAGAAGTTTGTATTTGATTTATGTACCATGTATTTGGCGACTCAGAATGGGTGATGTAAACCTATTTTTGGGGCGTCACAGTTGGTATCAAAGCTTAGGGATATGATCCCTGGCTGAGATGTGAGACTAGAACTAGGAGGTGAGAGACGGGAAATTCCTTCGCTAGTATGACCTACCGAAGTTTATTTTGTATTTATTTTGTCGGTCAGAGTATATGGATAATATGTGACATGTCAATTAACCTTTTTTTGTGGCAGTATTTGAAAATGGCATCCGAAAATGTTGAGATAAGCAATGAAGCACATGAGACCGTTGAGTCACCAACGATCAATACCCAGGATAATGTGCATCAGGATGGCAATAATCCTCAGGAAAACAACAACGCTGACCAAATGATGAACGATGGGATGTTCAGAGGCTTTATGCAATTCATGCAACATCAGGCGAGAATGACTCCTATTCAAAATGCAGGTGGAAACACTGGAAACTCTCGGACGGTCACCACTAAAAAGTTCAAGGAGCTGGGACCACCGGAGTTTATCGGAGAGCTAAAACCACTTAAAGTAGAGACGTGGATAAAGCAGATCACCAAGATATTTGATGTCTTGGGATGCTTCGAGGAGCAAAAGGTTCCCTTTGCCACCTTCATATCTTGGGAGAAGTTCCAAGAACTGTTCAACGATAAGTACTTTCCCGAAAGTATTCGTCACATGAAGGAGGTAGAGTTCATCAAGCTGGAGCAAAACAATATGACCGTGTCACAGTACGAAGCTAAGTTTGCCGAGTTGTCCCGGTTTGCATCCCACTTAGTTGATAATGAGGAGAGAATGACGCGGATGTTTCTAAGAGGTTTGAAACCTGAGATACGTTAATACCTAATTTCTCACAAACTGTGTTGTATTCAGATGTTGTAAATAGGGCTCAATTATTGTAACGTGATAACGAGTCAACCCAACCAAGAGAGAGCAGCTGACAAAATGATAATACCAGTGGTAGCAGTCGTCGAAGCGATGACAACAAACGTGGTGGAAGTCAGCATGCTAGAAATGGTAACCACTTCGGTGGTAATCATGGCCAAGACAATAAAAGTGGGAATTTCAAGAAGAGGAGATTCAATAATGATGGAAGGACGTCAGCACCAGCACTTGTTGTTAAGGAAGGAGAATGACCACCAGTCGTATAGTACAAAATGCGGAGGGGAGGGACACATCAATCCAAACTGTACGCAGCAGTCCAAAGCATGTTATAATTGTGGAAGAGAAGGTCACCTAGCCCGATTTTTTCATGCACCGAAGTCAAGTCCAGCTGGGATGGAGACATCAAAGGTCGTCCCAGACAAGACAAAACCGATAGTTCAAGAGAGAGCGTTTGTCGTAACCTCCCAAAAAGTGAGGAATCTGAACTAGGTGATCACGGGTAAGCTAATCATAAACTCTAGCGAAGTCTATACCTTATTTGATACCGGTTCTGCCCATTCTTTTATTTCTCCTACTTGCGCTCAACGTTTAAATTTGACTCCAGAGAAATTAGACTTTGACTTATCTGTTAAAACTCTATTGGGAGAAACATTCATTACCTTCACTGTTTATAAGTCTTGTTTGATCCAAATCGGCACTCGCACATTACCTGTTGACCTTATCTCTTTGAAAATACTTGCATTTGATGTGATTTTAGGGATTGATTGATTAACTACTCATCATGCAAAAATTGATTATTTTCGTAAGGTTGTTAGCTTTCATATTCCTAACCAACCTATTATGAGAATTCAAGCAACCAAACCACTAAAGTCAATCACTGTCATATCAAGCCATAAAGCTATTCGTTTATTGAAAAACGGATGTCAAGCTTTCTTAGCCCATGTCACGGATTTAAATGAAAATACATCAGATTTGAATGATATTTCTATTGTTAATAAATTTCCTGATGTATTCCCTGAAGAACTTCCTGGCCTACCCCCAGAGCGTGAAATTGAATTTTGTATCGACCTTGAACCCGGTACAAAACTCATTTCCAAAGCCCCATATCAAATGGCTCCTATTGAACTTCAGAAGTTTAAAACCCAACTGCAAGAATTGTTAGACATCGGTTTCATTCGACCTAGTATGTCTCCTTGGGGTGCTCCTGTACTATTCATGAAGAAGAAAGATGGAAGTATGCGACTTTGTATTGATTATCGGGAGTTGAATCACGTCACCATCAAAAATAGGTACCCATTACCTCCTATTGATGATCTGTTTGACCAGTTGCAAGGCGCCAAATTCTTTTTAAAGATCGATCTTCGTTCCGGATATCATCAATTAAAGATTAAACTGATGACATTCCAAAGACTGCTTTCAGAACTCGGTACGGGCATTACGAATTCCTAGTCATGTCTATTAGATTAACTAATGCTCCTGCTGCCTTCATGGATATGATGAACCGAGTATTCAAGGAATATTTGCATCACTTTGTGGTCGTCTTTATTGATGACATCCTTATTTACTCCAAAAGTCGTGAAGATCATGAGCAACACTTGAGGCTGATACTCCAAAAGTTTAGTGAAAACAAGTTATATGCCAAGTTGAAGAAATGCGAGTTCTAGCTTGAGGAAGTAGCATTCCTTGGTCACGTAATATCAAATCACGGAATATATGTTGACCTGGAAAATATTGAAGTAATTCAAAGCTGGGAGAAACCTAAGTCAGTGATCGAAGTACGTAACTTTCTTGGCTTAGTTGGTTATTATCGGAGATTCGTAGAAGGGTTTTATCGAATCACTACTCCATTAACTCAGCTGACTCAGAAAGATACAAAATTCGGTTGGAGCGAGGAATGTGAGAAGAGTTTTCAAGAACTCAAGAGAAGACTCATTTCAAAGACTGTTCGGACAATACCATCCGCCTTGAGGATTTGTCATCTACAGTGATGCTTCAGGCAAAGGGTTAGGATGAGTTCTCATGCAATATGGGAAAGTCATAGCCTGTGCCTCACGACAACTCAAAGAATATGAGAGGAATTATTCTACTCATGATCTAGAGTTGGCAGCTGTCGTTTTTGCGCTTAAGATTTGAAGGCATTACCTGTATGGAGAGAAGGTGGAGATCTATACAGATCATAAAAGCCTCAAATATTTCTTCACTCAAAAGAAACTCAACATGCGGAAACAACGATGGCTTGAGCTATTTAAAGATTATGATCATACCATTTAATACCATTTTGGAAAAGCGAATGTAGTAGCTGACGCATTGAGTAGAAGATCATATGCGGGTACGAGTGTGATATTGTCAACGTAAAGGCCCATTTTGTATGACTTACAAAGGATGGAGATAGAGTTAAAGACTCAAGGGACCCATGTCATGATGGCGAATATACGAGTAGAACCGACTTTAATCGATAAAGTTAAAGCTTCTCAAGCTACAGACCTGGAGCTAATGCGTATGAGGAAGAAAGTGCAAGAAGGTGCTATTCTGGAAGCAAGAATCGATGAAGAAGGAATACTTCGAGTCAACTCCAGACTTTGTGTTCCTAACGATTCTGACTTGAAGTATAAAATAATTATGGAGGCGCACAACACACCGTTTGTAATCCATCCTGGGAGTACCAAAATGTATCGTGATCTTTGACATACATTTTGGTGGAGAAATATGAAGAAAGAGATAGCGGGGTTTATCTCAAGGTTTCTAACTTTTCAACGAGTCAAGACGGAGCATCAAGTGCCAAAAGGTCCATTGCGACCACTTGAAATTCCAGAATGGAAGTGGGAGCACATTACCATGGATTTCGTTACTGGTCTTCCCAAGGTTTCTCAAGGCATAGATGCAATTTTGGTCATTGTTGATAGATTGACCAAGTCTGCTCATTTCTTACCGATGCGAGAAACTTATACACTTGAACATCTTGCTCTTATGTACATAAACGTGATTTTAAGATTGCATGGTATGCCAGTATCCATAGTTTTTGATCGAGACCCAAGATTCACTTCACGATTTTGGGTTAGTTTGCAAAACGCTATGGGCACGGATTCACCATTTAGTTCGGCATATCATCCTCAAACGGAAGGGCAGTCGGAGAGGACTATTCAAACTCTTGAAGATTTATTAAGACTTTGTGTCCTTGACTTCAAAGGAAGTTGGGACAAGTTCTTACCATGGTGGGATTTTCCTACAACAACAGGTTATAAAGCAAGTATTGGCATGGCTCCATTTGAGGCATTGTATGGAAGAAAGTGTTGTTCTCCAAGATATCTTTGGGATGAGGTGGGTGAAGCAACGTTGTTGGGACCGGAGTTGGTACGTATGACTACGAAAAGGATTCAAACGATCTGACAACGTATAAAAACCTCGCAAGATCGATAAAAGAGTTATGTTGATCTTCATCGAAAGGACGTGGAATTCAATATTGGAGATCATGTGTTGTTACGTGTTGCTCCATGGAAAGGAGTTACGAGATTTGGAAAGAGAGGAAAACTCAATTCTCGATTCATTGGCCCATTTTTAATCCTCGATCGAGTAGGAATTGTGACCTATAGACTCGCCTTACCACCAAGTATGTCTCGTGTTCATAATGTTTTTCACATATCTATGTTACGTAAATATGTGAAAGACCTGAACCACATTATTGAATTAGAACCGGACGAGATAACGGAAGATTTAACGTTTGAGGAGGTACCTGTTAAAATCTTGGATAAGAAGGATCATATTCTATGCTCCAAGGTTATACCTCAAGTCAAAGTTTTGTGGAGAAACCACGATGTTGAGGAAATGACCTGGGAGTTAGAATCTGAAATGAAGTCAAGGTATCCTCACATCTTCGACATACCAGGTACGTACCCTAATTTCGAGGACAAAATTTCATAAGAAGGGGAGGTTGTAAGCCCCCAACTTTTATGAATAAAGATTAATTTTTCTCAAAATATATTTTTGAATATTATGGTGTGGATTTGATATAATGTTATAGTTGTGGGTAATATTTACAAATTTTGCAAAGTAAGCAAGTGGTTATATAATATTCGATTGGTCGGGGAATATTTGTTTTAACAGGGAATATTCGTACGACGACATAATCATTAGTGGACCCAACAACGAAAGTATTATCGTATTTAGAAAATGACAAAATTATCTTTTTATAAAAATAACGGCAAAAGTTTTACCGTTAAACTGTTGAACTACCCGGTGGTAAAAAACAGTAATACGCGTGGTTGCATAGTAGCACACGGTATTGATTATTGATACTTACGCGAGAAGTCACTCAATTATACTCAATTATTGTTACAGTAATTGTTGCCAAATATCTCTCATATTATTGATTCAATTATTGCCTCAGTATCATCTGCATAATATTTATTATTATTAAATCAATAATTGAGACGACAAAGTTATTCACATTATTATTTCCAATATTGACAATGTCTAGAAAGTTCTGTCAAGGAGTGGTTTGGTCAACTAATTGCGTGCAAATAGGGAGAAATCCTTATCGGAAAGCCCCCTCATTCCTGGGAATGATCTGGTTGTTAAATATTGTGAGTTATAATATTAATGATGAATAAGTTCGTGTTGATTACAGATGAAATTGATATTTCCATTTGTTGGGAGAGTGCATATTCTGATTTGATGTTTAAAATGCTCATGATTATATGTAAAGTCCTTTAAGGAATATATGTACAAGGACTTAGTGATAGATCAAATTTGTTAGGTTAATCTAAACTCTTAATGTGTATCATTCTGTAAATGAATGTATAGATAAAGAGATCAAAGCTGTTAGGTTGATCTTGAGATGTAATAGATAGGCTTCGAAGAGATCGCAGTGCATCAAGCTGATCAAGATTGTAGAAGCTAAGGCAGAAACGTAGAGCATCGAGGATAGTAGTGTGTCTGCCTTGAAGGGCCGCTTTGGAAATCGTAGAGTGGTCCTAACGATTGCCGAGCCAACTCAACGATCGAAGTGTGTTATCGAAAACATAGAAAGCTTGCAAAGCAAGTAAGTGAACATTGTAGTGTTCAAGTCTTTAAGAGAAATTGTAGTGCTATTATTTGATAGAATCAGACCAAGCACGAAGGTAACAAGACACCACGTCTAGATCGTAGAGTATCATCTATCGTGTGTTAGAAGCATCAAGCCCTACCTTTTTGTTTGAAGATATATCTCCAACAAATATGGAATGGGTATTAAACATTGAAGTACTCACTAGTCCCAAAGGCATAAAAGATATCCTTAGTATGCAACAAAGAAGCGTATTGAAGAAGCTAAGGAAAGTACCATTGGTAAAAGGAAAACACCTTTTCAGGTGTTAGGTGAGAAAGTAGTCTACTGCGTCAGTGGGCCAGAATGCAACTCAGAAGATATGCAAAAAAGTCTCCATCAAAGTACAGAAATGTCAAACGCATTTAATGCTTTAACGGATGGATCCAACGGATAGATTTTAAGATCACATATATGCAAAACATATGCAGATGCAAGGAGGAAGCAAGCATTGAACAAGAACACACAAGAACTCTCAACGCTCAACTCTATAATCTAAGAAAAAGAGAAAGCTTGCTCAGCTACTCAGTTCTTTCAAACAAGTGCTTAACAGTAACTGAGTTGCAACCATCAAAAACTCGACAACTACCAATCAACTGAAGTAAGAGCTCCAAGTCAGAAGGACTTGAAGAGTTCTAAGAGAACTATAAAGAGCCAAGTCTACTGGACTTGAAGAGTTCAAGAGTGAACTAAGAAGTTCCTAGACTGCTGGTCTATAAGGAATCCGTGTGATTCAGAAAGTATAAAAGAAATCCTTAGTGGATTTCCTACTCAAAGAGTAGAAGAGTGGACTAGGAGCTTTAAGTGATCTGAACCACTTAAAACGACATGTGTTTATTACATTCTTGCTATAACTGCCATATCTACCATAATTGCTATAACTGCCTCACTCTCATTAACTCACTATCTTAAGGGAGATTAAAACAAATATTAATTCTGCTAAGTTTTAATCATTTTCAACTAACAAGTTAAAACGAAAAGATTTTTAAATATCTATTCAACCCCCCCTTCTAGATAACTATTGTGCCTCTGGGAACTAACAATTGGTGTGACGCCCCCAAAATAGGTCCATTCCATCCAACCCATTCTGAGTCGCCAAATACATGGTACGTAAACAACTACAACTTTATTATTACAACAAGAAAGAAAGTGAGTTTAAATACAAATATTATCTTCAGATAATATCTATACTCAAATAAATCCTCATCACATTTATTGATACATTATTTTACAAAATGGTGAGGACTACTAAACAATCCTTTTCTAAAACCTTCATTCCATACCCGACTTGTACTCGCTTATATTCTCGCCTCCCGAGAAGAATGGAACAAAAAGGAAAAGGGTGAGCTCAACTAGCTCAGTAAAGAATATTATGACTAAGATAATATACAACAAATTATCGTTAGTCTTCAACAAGGAAAAATTTAATAGAATACAATAGACAACAAATTTTAAATCAATATTCGCAATGGAAGTAATAATTCATTAGAAGAGTTAAGTAGAGAATGCAAACTACTATCTTCTATATATGAATTTAAAAGTTCATAAATCTATCTTTTATCCTCGTAACATCAATCCATAAACATCTAAAATCAAATATTCATCTTTGCACTACAGCCAAAGATATTCATCATTGGTCATGTTCATTTAAACACTGCTCATCTTTGCACTACAGCCAAAGATATTAATCGATCCATCATGTTCATCTCAACACTGCTCATCTTTTGCACTACAGCCAAAGATATTCTTCGAAATCATTCATCTTTGCACTATGTGCCAAAGATATTCAATAATATCATCATTTAAGACCGAGGATGATGAAAATATTTTTAAAGAAACGAATCCAAAGGAAACAAAATGACAAGGATTAAGGATTAAGGATTCGTACTTTGTTTTATCCATGTTCAAAATACCTCAAAATAATCATAGTGGTGTAAAATTCAAGAATGATCAAAACATGGATACAATCGAGCTAGTATCCGAGAATAGATGTTTTGGACAAAAAGAAGAAATTTTATTTTTATGAATAGTGCCGTATACGTGAATGATCAGATACGTGAATAGTCCGTATACGTGAATAGTAACTCGACACCAAAAGATAGAAATTCCACAAAAACATTTTCACGCTTCATGAATAGTACTTGTGAAATAGTAACTCGTGAATAGTAACTCATGAATAGTAACTCGTGAATAGTAACTCATGAATAGTAACCCGACATGAAAAAGTTCCAAATTTGATAAAAGTTCCAACTAATATTTCAAAGATAATGATATTGAAGAAATAATATCATTACGAAAAAAATAATATCCCTTACCTCAAAGAATCAAGATTTCTAAGGAAAGGCTCAAGTGATGTTGAATGAAACTTGTCAGATTGAACAAAGAACTCTCAAAGTATCTAAATACTCACAAATACGCTCAATAATATATAGAGAGAAAGAGAAAAACTTTGTTTCGTGTGATTTTCAATTCTAACTTAGCCCTCTATTTATAGGAAAATGTTAGCACGCCAAGGATTTTGACTGCTACACGATGGCTTTACCGCTACTATTGCCACCCACCACATTTGAAATAAAATTCAGCACATTTTTTCACCAACCACAAGTGGGGCCCACTCAATTCTAGAATTTTCCATCAAAATCAATTATAACCCCTAATTTCCGAATCACCACCTCTTAAAATTCATAACAAATCATTCGTTCATTTTTAACGGTTCAAAATTTGTGGACATATACTCAACTTATGTATGTATAACATATCCAAAAATTACAACGATCCAACGGTCGGATTAAAAATTATAACTCACACAATACATCGTAAAAATATTGATTTGATTTTTAATACCTCCATTCCGACAAAATTACTGATAAAACACCTCAACATTAAATCATTCAATTATAACCACATAAAATAAATAAATCCATCGTTTATAAATATTTTCTTATCATATCAATAAATAATTATTCACAAATAATATTACGTAATCACAATTATGACAACCAGCCGCTCCTCAGAAAGAGGGGGCTTCCGATAAGGATTTCTCCTCATTGGCGCCGCAATTAGGTGACCAAACCTCTCCTTGATGTAACTTTCTAGACATTGCCAATAATGCTATCTAATAATATTATTTAAATAATATGAATTATTGATCCGATAATGTAGATAATGTGCAAAGTGACAATTATTGAACAACAATAATATAAAATATCAACGCAAAGAATTATTGAATCAATAAAATAAACTATTGAACAAGAATCACCGTAACAATTATTGAGTAGTGTCTTCTTCACGTAAGGATCAATAATTGATGCAATAATAATGCAATACCGCAAAGCATCTTGTGCAACCACGCCAGACATCGTATTTTAACCAACGGGTATTCCAACAATCTTAATTCAGAATAACTACTACCGTTATTTTTAACCAACTTATATTTGTCGCTTTCTTCATCCAATCGCTTCAAGTTATGGGGCCCACACACGGTCTGCGCCGTCGCATTTAATATTCCCACAAAGCATTTAATATTCCATTCACCAAACGAATATTCCCCACAACAACAATGAATATTTTATAACCACTTGCTTATTTTGAAATATTTTTGCGTATTTTACCCTTAACTATCCACATTAATCAAATCAACCCTTACTATTTCAAAATAATAAATAAAGGAAATTCCTTTTATTTAAAAAATTTTTAGGGGTCTTACAACCTCCCTCCTTATGAAATTTCGTCCTCGAAATTGACGACGCACTGGTGTTTGAAAAGGTGAGGATACCTCGCTTTCATTTCCGCTTCCAATTCCCGTGTCATTTCCTCTATAGCATGATTCCTCCACAAAACTTTAACTTGTGGTATGACCTTTCTTGGCGTAGGGACATGCTCCTTCCTATCCAAGATCTTGACAGTACCTCCTCATACGTTAAGTCTTGGCTATCTCGTCCGGTTCTAACTCAATAACGTGGTTCGGGTCTTTCACATATTTCTGAAATACTGATATGTGAAACACATTATGAACACGAGACATACTCGGAGGTAACGCAAGTCTATAGGCTACATTTTCTACTCGGTCAAGAATTTGAAATGGACCAATAAATCGTGGATTGAGTTTTCCTCTCTTCCCAAATCTTGTAACTCCCTTCCATGGAGCAACTCGCAACAATACATGATCCCCTATATTAAATTCCACGTCCTTTCGATGAAGATCCGCATAACTCTTTTGTCGATCTTGTGCCGTTTGTATACGTTGTCGAATCATTTGGATCTTTTTGGTAGTCATACGTACTAACTCGGGTCCCAACAATGTTGCTTCACCCACCTCATCCCAACATATTGGAGAACGACATTTTCGTCCATATAATGCTTCAAATGGAGCCACACCTATACTTGCCTGATAACTGTTGTTGTAGGAGAATTCCACCAATGGTAAATACTTATCCCAAGCGCCCTTGAAGTTCAGGACACGTAGTCTTAATAAATCTTCAAGAGTTTGAATAGTCCTCTCGATTGTCCGTCTGTTTGGGGATGGTATGCCGAACTAAATCGCAAATCTGTGCCCATAGCTTTTTTGCAAGCTAACCCAAAATCTTGAAGTGAATCTTGGGTCACGATCCAAACTATGGATCTGGGCATGCCATGCAACCTCACAATCTCATTTACGTACATACTAGCAAGACGTTCAAGGGAATAAGTCTCCCGTATCGGCAAGAAATGAGCAGATTTGGTTAATCTATCAACAATAACCCAAATAGCATTGATGCCTTGAGAAACCGTAGGAAGACCCATAACGAAATCCATGGTAATGTGTTCCCACTTCCATTCTGGAATCTCAAGTGGTTGCAACGGACCCTTAGGTACTAGATGCTCCGCCTTTACACGTTGACAAGTTAAACACATTGAGATAAACTTTGCAATCTCTCTCTTCATATTGTTCCACCAAAATGTATGTCGAAGATCACGATACATTTTAGTACTTCCAGGATGGATTGCAAATGGTGTATTGTGTGCCTCCATCATAATCTTGTACTTCAAATCAGAGTCGTTAGGAACACAAAGTCTAGAGTGGACTCGAAGTATTCCTTCTTCATCAATTCTCGCTTCCTAATAGCTCCTTCTTGTACTTTCTTCTTCATACATCACTCAAGATTCGGTGGCTTGAGCAACCTTAACTTTTTCAATTAAAGTTGGCTCTACGCGTATATTTGACATCATCGCACTTTTCGTTCCCGTGATACGATCTTCTACTTAATGCGCCACTACCACATTCGCTTTACCGGGATGGTATTGAATAGTGTGGTCGTAGTCTTTCAATAGCTCGAGCCAACGTCATTGCCGCATGTTGAGTTCTTTTGAGTGAAGAAATATTTAAGGCTTTTATGGTCCGAATATATCTCCACTTTCTCCCCATATAGATAGTGCCTCCATATCTTTAAGCTAAAAACGATTGCACGCCAACTCTAGATCATGAGTAGGATAATTCCTCTCATACTCTTTAAGTTGTCGCGAGGCATAGGCTATGACTTTCCCACGTTGCATGAGAACACATCCTAACCCTTTGCTCGAAGCATCATTTGTAGATAACAAATCCATCCGAACCGGATGGTATTGTTAGAACAGTCAAATAAGTCTCCTCTTAAGCTCTTGGAAACTTTTCTCGCATTCTTCGCTCCAAACGAATTTTGTATCCTTCCGAGTTAGTTGAGTTAATGGAGTAGCGATTCGAGAAAACCCTTCCACGAATCTCCGATAATAACCAAATAAGCCCAAAAAGCTACGCACTTGATCACCGACTTCGGTTGCTCTAACTTTGTATTGCTTCAATCTTCGCCGGATCAACAGATACTCCATGTTTTGACACTGATGCCCAAGAAATGCTACTTCTTCAAGCCGTAACTCGCATTTCTTCAATTTGGCATATAGTTGGTTTTCACGAAGCCTTTGGAGTACCAACTTCAAATGGTGCTCATGATCTTCACGACTTTTGGAATATATAAGGATGTCATCAATAAAGACAACAACGAACCGATCCAAATATTCCTTGAATACTCGGTTCATCATATCCATGAAAGCCGCAGGAGCATTAGTTAGTCCGAAAGACATGACTAAGAATTCATAATGCCCATACCGAGTTCAAGAAAGCGGTCTTTGGAATATCCTCAATTCTAATCTTCAATTGATGATATCCGTAAGCTAAGATCGATTTTTGAAAAGAATTGTGCCCCTTGCAAATCGGTCAAACAAGTCATCAATACGAGGTAGAGGATACCTATTCTTGATGATGACATGGTTCAATTCATGATAGTCAATACAAAGTCGCATACCCCGTCTTTCTTCTTTACAAATAAAACAGAGCACCCCAAGGAGATGTACTAGGGACGAATGAAATCGATGTCCAACAATTCTCGTAGTTGGACCTTTAACTCTGAAGTTCAATAGGAGCCATTCGATATGGGGTTTTAGAAATGGGCTTTGTACCAGTTCAAGATCAATAAAGAATTCAACTTCACGTTCGGGGTAGATCGGGAAGTTCTTCAGAAATACGTCCGAAAGTCAATAACAAACAGAATATTATTCAAATTTGACGTGTCTTTATTCAAATCCATAACATGGGCTAAGAAAGCTTGACATCCGCTTTTTCAATAAACGAATAGCTTTATGATTAGATATGATAGTGATTGATTTTAATGGTTTAGTTGCTTGAATTGCATACAATGGGTTGGTTAGGAATATGAAAACTAACAACCTTACGAAAATAATCAATTTTGGCATGATGAGTAGTTAACCAATCAATCCCTAAAATCACATCAAAAGCAAGTATCTTTAAAGAGATAAGGTCAACGTGTAAGGTAATGGTGCCAACTTGAATCAAACAAGATTTATAAGCAAGTGGATGTGATGAAAGTTTCTCTAACTGAGTTTCCACAGATAGGTCAAAGTCTAATTCTCCCGAGTCAAGTTTAAACGTTGAGCACACACGCAGAGAGATAAATGAATGGGTAGCACCCGGTATCAAGTAAGGTATAAACTTCGCAAGAATTTATAAATAGCTTACCCGTGATCACCTCGTTTGGGTTCCTCGCATTATGACCAATCACAACAAACGCTTCTTCCTAATCGTTGACTTTGACTTTTTTCGGGACGATCTTTTGAGTCACCGTCCCATTGAACTAGGTTTCGCTACCATACAATCTCGAAAGCGATATGTCCTTCCTTTCCACAACTATAGCATACCTTGAACTGTTGTAGGCGGTTTGACCGATATGTCCTCTTTTTCGTGATTTGTAGCATATGACCGGTGATCGTTCTCCTCCCTTAGAACCGATTCGCCAAGACCATCATCTTCACATGGTCGTTGTTAAATCTCTCTTTTTAAAATCTCCTCCCGACTCGCTTCTTCTATTTTTATGGCCATGATTACCACCGAGTGGTTACCATTTCGTCCGTCTCGCTTTTTTCTCCGCAGTTATCATTATTACATTGATCGCTATCTCGACACGATCCCGGTTGTGGTCCTCTCGGTTGACCGTACTCGTTATCTCGCTCTAATAATTGAGCCCTGTTTACAACATCCGAATAGAGAAAATTTATGAGAAATGAGATATCGACGTATCTGGGGTTTCAAACCTCTAAGAAACATCCCGCCATACACGTTCCTCATCCTCCACCAAATGAGGTGCAAACACGGATAACTCGCAAACTTTGCCTCGCATCGAGACACCGTCATGTTGTTTTGTTCCAATCGATGAACTCCACTTCCTTCATATATGCGAACACTTTCGGGAAAGTATTTGTCATTAAATAGTCTCTCAAACGCTTCCCCAAGACATGCTTTGAGTGCGGTGGATGGGGTACGCTTCACTGCACTCCCACCAAGATGGTCCGCCTCGCCACGGAACATAAAGGTGGCGAATGGAACCTTTGTTCCTCCGCATCCCAAGACATCGAATATCTTGGTAATTTGTTTGACCCATGTTTTCGCCATGATCGGATCGGATCGGCTTTCCTTAAATTCGTGGTCCCAACTCTTTGAACCGCTTGGTTGTGACAACCCGTGAATTGCTATCATTTCTCCTCGTATTTTGAACACGAAGTCTCCTCGTCCGATTTTGCATGAATCGCAAAAAACTTCTAAACATCCCTCGCTCATCATCCTTTCAATGGTGTTATTCATGGGAGGAACATTGCCCACTGTGTGCACGCGTTCTCCTCGTTGGTGAGTACAGAGGCGTCTCCACGTTCTCATTTCCATTGTTAATATTCTCACGACATTCTCAAATAACGTCATAAAACAAGGGTTAATTAAGGAAATCAATATATCACATAATATCCCTATATACTTAACCAACTAACAAATAAGCTTAGGTAGGACACACTAGCGAAGGATTTACTCGCTCTCTCCTCCTAGTTCTATTCCCCGATCTCCGCCAGAGATCATATCCCTAAGCTCGATACCAACCGTGACGCCCCAAAATAGGTCCATTCCATCCAACCCATTCTCGAGTCGCCAAATACATGGTACGTAAACAACTACAACTTTATTATTACAACAAGAAAGCGTGAGTTTAAATACAAATATTATCTTCTAGACAATATCTATACTCAAATAAATCCTCATCACATTTATTGATACATTATTTTACAAAATGGTGAGGACTACTAAACAATCCTTTCTAAAACCTTCATTCCATACCCTACCACAGCACTCGTTATATTCTCGCTCCCGAGAAGAATGGAACAAAAAGGAAAAGGGTGAGCTCAACTAGCTCAAAAGAATATTATGACTAAGATAATATACAACAAATTATCGTTAGTCTTCAACAGGAAAAATTTAATAGAATACAATAGACAACAAATTTTAAATCAATATTTAGTTGAAGTAATAATTCATTAGAAGAGTTAAGTAGAGAATGCAAACTACTATCTTCTATATATGAATTTAAAAGTTCATCGCTCATCTTTTATCCCTGTAACATCAATCCATAAACATCCGAAATCAAATATTCATCTTTGCACTACAGGCCAAAGATATTCATCAGATGGTCATGTTCATTTAAACACTGTTCATCTTTGCACTACAGGGCCAAAGATATTAATCAGTCGGTCATGTTCATCTCAACACCTGTTCATCTTTGCACTACAGGCCAAAGATATTCTTCAGAAATCATTCATCTTTGCACTACAGGCCAAAGATATTCAATAATATCATCATTTAAGACTGAGGATGATGAAAATATTTTAAAGAAACGAATCCAGTGAAACAAAATGACAAGGATTAAGGATTAAGGATTCGTACTTTGTTTTATCCATGTTCAAAAATACCTCAAAATAATCATAGTGGTGTAAAATTCAAGAATGATCAAAACATGGATACAATCAGAGCTAGTATCCAGAATAGATGTTTTGGACAAAAGAAGAAATTTTATTTTTCTATGAATAGTGCCGAGATACGTGAATAGTGTCAGATATCGTGAATAGGCCAGATACGTGAATAGTAACTCAGACACCAAAAGATAGAAATTCCACAAAAACATTTTCACGCTTCATGAATAGTACTTGTGAATAGTAACTCGTGAATAGTAACTCATGAATAGTAACTCATGAATAGTAACTCATGAATAGTAACCCCAGACATGAAAAAGTTCCAAATTTGATAAAAGTTCCAACTAATATTTCAAAGATAATGATATTGAAGAAATAATATCATTACGAAAAAAATAATATCCCTTACCTCAAAGAATCAATTGCCGGAAGGAAAGGTCGGAAGTGATCTTTGAATGAAACATCTTGAACAACAACTCTCAAAGTATCTAAATACTCACAAATACGCTCAATAATATAGAGAGAGAAAGAGAAAAACTTTGTTTCGGTGTGATTTTCAATTCTAACTTAGCCCTCTATTTATAGGAAAATGTTAGCACACCAAGGCAGACTTTCGACCGCTACACCGATGGCTTTACACCGCTACTATTGCCACCCACCACATTTGAAATAAAATTCACACATTTTTTCACCAACCACAAGTGGGGCCCACTCAATTCTAGAATTTTCCACCAAAATCAATTATAACCCTAATTTCCGAATGGGTCACCTCTTAAAATTCATAACAAATCATTCGTTCATTTTAACGGTTCAAAATTTGTGGACATATACTCAACTTATGTATGTATAACATATCCAAAAATTACAACGATCCAACTATTCGGATTAAAAATTATAACTCACGCAATACATCGTAAAAATATCGATTTGATTTTTAATACCTCCATTCAAACAAAATTACCGATAAAACACCTCAACATTAAATCATTCAATTATAACCACATAAAATAAATAAATCCATCGTTTATAAATATTTTCTTATCATATCAATAATTAATTATTCACAAATAATATTACGAGAATCACAATTATGACAACCAGCCGCTCCTGTGAAAGAGGGGCTTTTCGATAAGGATTTTCTCCATCGGGCGCCGCAATTAGGTGATTCAAACCTCTCCTTGATGAACTTTCTAGACATTGCCAATAGTGCTATCTAATAATATTATTTAAATAATATGAATTATTGATCCGATAATGGAGATAATAATGCGGTGACAATTATTGAACAACAATAATATAAAATATCAACGCAGCAATTATTGAATCAATAAAATAAACTATTGAGCAAGAACTCATCGTAACAATTATTGAGTAGTGTCTTCACGTAAGGATCAATAATTGATGCAATACTGCGTGCAATACCGGTGCTATCAGGCAACCACGCCAGACATCACGTATTTTAACCACCGGGTATTCCAACAATCTTAATTCGGTAATAACTACCGTTATTTTTAACCAACTTATATTTGTCGTTTTCTTCATCCAATCGCTTTCAGTTATGGGGCCCACACATGGTTTTGACCGTCGTCATTTAATATTCCCCGACAAAGATTTAATATTCCACGACCAAACGAATATTCCCAAACAACAATGAATATTTTATAACCACTTGCTTATTTTGAAATATTTACGTATTTTACCCTTAACTATCCACATTAATCAAATCAACCCTTACTATTTCAAAATAATAAATAAAGGAAATTCTTTTTTATTTAAAAATTTTGGGGTCTTACAATTGGTATCGAAAGCGGGTTCTATTATATGATTCTACAAAGCTTAAGTAGATCCAATGGCACACTTACCAAGCTTAATCAAGGATCTGGAGGAGGCAAAGAAGCCACCAATGTGCAACAAAGATAAATTTGCAAACTAGAAAGTTAGGATGCAAGCATACATGGACTCAATAGATTAAGATCTATTTGAGACTGTTCAGAATGGGCCCTATGTTCCATCAAAGCTTGCACCAACTACAGAAGATCCAAACAGAATACAAATCAAAGTCAAATAGGAGTGGACAGACAACGAGAAGAGAGCTGTTCAACTCGACAAGAAGGCTAAGAACATTTTGTTTCAATCATTAGAAGATGATCTATTTGAAAATGTGGTCAACAGCAAAACAGCAAAGGAGGTTTGGGAAGCACTAATCATCATGCATGAAGGAACGGAAGAAGTAAGAGAAAACAAATAATCTCTCCTAACACAACAATATGAAATGTTCACACACGTTCAAGGAGAGAACGTCACTGCCACCTACGAGAGATTCAACGTTCTACTCAACTCTCTACGAGCATATGGAAAGATCTATCTAAACGAAGATCTAATCATAAAGTTAATGAGAGCCTTACCAAGCAGATGGGATGCCAAAACCACTGCTATCAAGGAGTTAAAGAATCTCCATGAGATGAATGTTCAATAGTTATATGGCAACCTTCTGACATACGAATTGGAGCTGACTCAACGAGCAGAAACTCTATCAGAAGGAAGAAAGAAGGATAAGGGTGTTGCTCTCAAAGCAACTGAAAGTACCTCAAAGGTCAACACTAAAATTGACTCTGACTATGATGAAGACGATGATGAGGACTTTGCAATGCTGGTAAAAAGACTAAGAAGGTTCATGCGTCAAGGCAAAACCAGCAAGCCGAAGAAGGTCTGCAACTACAGCAGCCAGGAGCAAGTGAATGATCTATGCTACAACTGCAAGAAGCCTGGCCATTTCATTGCCAACTACAACAAACCTCTCAGAGAAGAACTAAAGAAAAAATCACATGCAAAGAAGGAATACAAAGGCAACAAAAGGCCTTAGAAGAGAGACAAAGGCCTTGTAGCTAGAGGATCATGGAGTGATTCAGACAATGACTCAACTCCCGAATCTGGAGATGATGAAGATCCTCAAATGGTTAATATGTGCCTAATGGCCAAACATGCAAAGGACAAACTGAACTCCAACATACATGAAGTAAGTATCGATAAGGTATTTGACTTCAACTCACCTGATGTAGACATTAATGATTTGATAACTACACTGCATGTCATAACAACTGATTTGCATCAATACATGAAGTGGTTCAGAGTTTTGTCGAAGAATTATTCACTTCTTCAAGAGGAGAAAAAGAAAGTTCAAGAAGAGCTAGAAACAACTCTTCTAAGTACTAACTTTCTCTCCAAGCTTGAGGCTGAGAATGAGATCTTAAAACAAACCAATGAGCTCAATGCACAAAGAGAGTCCAATCTAACCTCTAAAATTGAGGAACTAAAAAAGACTATCTCTACATTGAACAAATCCTCATCATCCATGGACTCCCTGCTCTCTAGTCAAAGAAGTGCATTTGACAAAACAGGCTTAGGCTTTGGGGAATCCACCTCAGAGCCATGTGTGGAAAAATTAAAGGAAACTAGCATTGGTAATACCTCAAGTTTTAATAGAGGCATTACATTTATGAAATCCTCACAGAAGGAAGAACCAGCCCAACCATGTTCTACTGAATCAATCCATACTCCAAGGAGTAAAGGATCTCACACTGGCCTAGGTTTCAAAAAAGAAAAGAGTAACCCATCCTCTACTCACCAACCTCGAAGGATAGTAGAGTCGAGTAAGACCAACTCTACGAACCAACTGGGAAGGTACAGTAGAGGTAAGGTACACTCCTCACAATTCATGAAACCCAAGGACATATGGAAGAAGGAAAATCGGGTTAACAGGAGGATGACTAAAGAACCACAAAAGTCCAAATGGAGAAGGAATTCTCACACACACACAAGCATGCATCATATTAAATGTTTTGTGTGCTATAAAATTGGTCACAAGGCTGCAAAGTGCTATTATAATTCCATGCCTGTGAGACCCAATATCAAACAGATTTGGGTCCCCAAGGGTACTAACAAAATAGGACCCATGCAAATATGGGTACCAAAATGAAGGTTTGATGTTACCACAGGAAAAGAGCTCCACGATCACGACCTGGTATCTGGACAGTGGATGCTTAAGGCACATAACTGGGAACAAATCCCTTTTGTCTAACTACATATAAAAGGAAGGTCCCTCAGTCATTTTTGGAGACAATGGCTCTGGTAAGACAAGAGGATATGGCTCAGCTAAAAATGGAGCAGTGTCCTTCAGTAGAGTGGCCTATGTGGAAGGACTATAACACAATCTTCTAAGCATTAGCCAACTCTACGACAAAGGTCATCAAGTAACATTCCTCAACAATCAGTGTCAAGTCAGAGATTTAAAGACATCTGCTGTAAAGCTAACCGAAACAAGAGAAGGAAATGTCTACACAGTGAATCTTGGACAGCTAAGCTCATATGAAACAATATGCTTTCTGGCTAAAGCATCTGAAGAAATGAGCTGGCTATGGCATAGACGATTGTCTCATTTAAACTTCAAAAGCATGTACAAGCTGGCCTCAAAAGATCTTGTTGCAGGCCTACCCAAGTTCAACTTTGTGAAAGAAAGGCCATGCAATGCCTGTCATCTTGGAAAGCAAACCAGAAGCTCATTCAAGAGCAAAACTGCCAACTCAATCGACAAGCCTCTACAATTGCTCCACATGGATCTATTCGGGCCAATTCCAACAACAAGTCTCAGAGGGAAGAGATACTCACTGGACATAGTCGACGACTACACCAGATTCACATGGGTGTTTTTTTAACCTGTAAGGATGAAACAAGCTCCCAACTGATCAAGATGTTTAGACTAGTAATGAACAAGAAAGGAGAGAAAATCAAGGCTATAAGGAGTGATCATGGTAGAGAATTTGACTTCTCAGAAATAGACCAATTCTGCACAGACAATGGCATCAGTCATAACTTCTCAGCTCCACGAACTCCTCAACAAAATGGAGTAGCTAAGAGAAAGAACAGAACTTTGATAGAGGCTGGAAGAACTCTACTAGCAGCAGCCCATCTGCTTGAATACTTCTGGGCAGAAGTTTTCAACACGACATGCTACACTCAAAATAGATCACTCATACACTCTACGATCAAGAAGACTCCCTATAAACTGTGGAAAGGAAGAAAGCCAAGTGTTAGCTACTTTCATGTATTCGGCTGTGCATGCTACATTCTCAACAATGGAAAGTAGTACTTGACAAAGTTTCAACCCAAGTCAGACGAAGGTATCTTTCTTGGATATGCCACAGACAGTAAAGCCTACAGAGTGTTCAACAAGAAGACATTGAGTGTTGAAGTCTCGATTCACATCATCTTTGATAAAATAGACTTGGACAAAACAGTGCCTCAAGACACTACGACCGACAGTTCAGACACTACGAACGAGGTCGTCGAGCTCAACACTACGATCGTAGTGGTAGATAGTGAAATCGTTGAGCAAAGAAATGAGATCGTAGAGAGGCCTATGACAGACAACGAACCTCCACACTAAGAAGAAGAAATAGATCTTGAAGGCCTAAGACAAGAAGGCATAATCACAGATGTCCCAACAGGAAACAGATGGGCAAGAGATCACACTCAAGATCTAATCATTGGAGATCTGAGTGCAAGAGTCAAAACAAGAGCTGCCACCCAGAATGAATGTTTTTATCTAAGCTTCCTGTCACAAATGGAACCAAAGAAGATAGAGGATGATATGGAAGACTCCAGCTGGATAGAGGCCATGCAGGAAGGACTCAACTAATTTGAAAGAAGTAAAGTGTGGAGATTGGTACCAAGACCAAAGAGTCATCCTGTCATTGGAACCAATTGGGTCTTCAAGAACAAGATGGATGAAGATGGAGTAATAACTAGGAATAAGGCAAGACTAATGGCCAAGGGATACTCTCAGGAAGAAGGCATTGACTATGATGAGACATTTGCACCTGTTTCCAAACTAGAAGCCGTCAAAATCTTTCTTGCCTTTGCTGCTCACATGAAATTCAAGGTCTTTCAGATGGATGTCAAAAGTGCATTCCTGAATGGTGAACTTCAAGAAGAAGTCAATGTAGAGAAACCTCCAGGTTTCATCAATCCATCTCTTTCTAATTATGTTTACAGATTAGACAAAGCCTTATATGGTCTTAAACAAGCACCTAGAGCATGGTCTGAAACACTAACTAACTTTCTTATTGAAAATGGATTCATAAGAGGAAAGGTAGATACCACATTATTCCTTAGAAAGCATAAAGACAAAGTCTTATTGGTTCAAATATATGTTGATGATATTATTTTTGGTTCTACTGATGAAAAGCTATGCAAGATATTCTCTAAGCTTATGCAGAGCAAGTTTGAAATGAGCATGATGGGTGAGCTAAACTTCTTCCTTGGACTGCAAGTAAAGCAGACTGATGAAGGAATATTCATAAACTAAGCCAAGTACATTAAAGACTTATTTAAGAAGTATGGCATGGAATCAGCCTCTCCCATGAAAACCCCAATTGTTCCTGCAACCAAGCTTGACAAAGATGAAAAAGGTAAAAGTATTGATATAACTCAATACAGAGGTATGATAGGCTCTCTTTTATATCTAACTGCCAGTAGACCAGACATAATGTTTGCAACATGCATATGTGCTAGATTTCAGTCTAACCCTAAAGAATCTCATTTAACTGTTGTAAAGAGGATTTTTAGGTATCTCAAAGGTACACCTCACTTGGGGCTTTGGTATCCCAAGGAGTCCCCATTTGAACTAACAGGATACACAGATGCTGATTTTGCAGGCTGCAAAATAGATAGAAAGAGTACTAGTGGCACTTGTCAATTGCTAGGAAATAGACTTGTGTCCTGGTTTAGCAAAATGCAAAACTTTGTATCCACTTCAACTGCAAAAGCTGAATACATTGTTGCTAGCAGTTGCTGTGCTCAGATCCTATGGATGAAAAATCAGCTAGCAGATTATGGGTTTGAATTCAAATCCATACCTATTCACTGTGATAACACAAGTGCTATAGTAATAACTCATAATCATGCCATGCATTCTAGGACTAAGCATATATAAATAAGGTATCACTTCATTAGGGATCATATGCAAAATGGAACTATATCTTTACAATATATCCCTACTGAAAATCAACTTATTGATGTCTTTACAAAGCCTCTAGATGAATCCAGATTTAACAAGTTAATAAGTGAGCTAGGAATGCTTAATTTATAACCATGAAATATATGCTCTAGTGTGTGCTAACCATACAGATATAAAGGCTATGATTGAAATTATAGACATAATCAAGGGAAGTTAACGATCGCAGAGTTGCAGTAACATAGACTCAACGATGGTAGAATCCCATCAACAAAACAAAGGAGCATCCTATGATGAGAAAGTTCAAAAACAAATCAACCCATCTGATTAGCGCATCAGGAACAAACCTAACCCTTGATTCACTCTATGAGGTAGGCCCTTCCTGAGTTACCTTAAAAGAATGCTAAGTCAAAAACTCATCACAAGGATCCGGATAGACTCGACGATCGTAGTTCAGGCACAATGACTGCTGGACAGACTCAACGATCGTAGTTCAGACACGACGACTATCAGACAGACACGATGAATGCTGAGCAAACTCAACGATCGCAAAGGCTACCTCAATGATCGTAGTCCACACTAAGGACACATTAGCTCAGAAGGAGCTAAGGGCAATTCAGTACAATCCTCCTCAATCAGATTCGTAGAGCCAAGCAAAATTCAACACCTGCCCCACTAAACAAAATAAAGAGAGGGAAGTTACGAGTACAGTTTGAAAATGCCTTTTTGAAATCAGAAGTTCAAAAAGCTTTTCTCTCTCCTCTCTTCCTCTCTACAAGCAGAAACCCTAACCCCGAAGAAAGATCAAACAACCATACTCCTTTCAACGAAATGAATGGCAGCCTCCAATGTCGTCTCTGGTTACAGACTATGCTTTGATGAGTTCAAAACCGCTGACCCCAAATTTCACAAGATTCTGACATTATTAAAGAAGGCTGGTCTAGAAGACGCTCTAGGTACGAGCACATAGATCTACCCAAAGTTAATAAAGGAGTTTTACAGAAATGGAGTATTCAAAAATGAAGTCCTCACGATGAGAGTCAAGGACGTGGAAATCAAACTAAAGGCTGAGAACATCAACCTAACCCAAGGCTTCAAATCCGAAGGTTTTTGGTTTTTAGATGGCATCGATTTCCATGTAGGACTTAAGAAGATGCATCATAAGAAATTCCCCACTGTCAAAGGATACAAGAAGAAGGAATTTCCTCAGAGGTACAAATTTCTGGCTGATATTATTGGGAAGTGTGTATGTTGCAAAAGCACTGGGCACGATTCTGTAAATGAGGTGCAGCTAAAGCTCATGACTGCCATAAACTGTGGGATACAGCTTAACTATGGAGCTTTACTGCTGGAATGGATACGAAAATGGATTCTTAGCTCGAAGAAGACAAAGGGATCTCAAAAGATGCTCTACGGGCAATTTATAAGTATCATCCTATAATCTGCTCTGGGTGATAAGATTAGGGACGATGAAGGAGAGTCCATCAATCCAAACAGATGAATGACCCAACAATTATTTGTAAACTGGAAAAGGAATCCTAGCTGAAAATGTACGTATGATGACTGAGTCTAGTGGTCAAACTGGTGATCCAAAGGAATCAGGGATTCCAAGAAATATGGCAGTCGTTAAAGAGACTGAAGAAGAGACCAACAAGGAAGAACCAACTGCCCTTATCAGAAAAAACAAGGGCAAGAGGAAGCTAAAGACTAGGATGGTAGAAGAACCTCAAGGGTCTACCACTAACATACCTATAGAGTCCTTTGATATTGAGACTCTGAGGATCCTAAGAAGGAAAGAACAGCAGGCTGAGGCTGATGAAGATAGAGCTACTATATCACAACTGCTGAAGAAGAACAAAATTAGTCATAAGTTCAAGAGGCCATCTGTCTCTTCGATCGATGAGTCTTTACCGATCGTAGAGACTAGACCGAACACCTCAAGCAAGGAAGCTGCTACACTAGATGTTCTGACTGATCAACAGGACAGAGCTGAAGCTCAAGGAGGTCCTGAGGCTGTAGCTCAACCTAGAAAACCAAGACAAAAATAGGTCAAGAAGTATATCCTTATTAATGAAGGAGTACTCAAAGAGGAAGACAAAAAGATGGCTGCTATAAAGGAACTATCCAAAGAAAGCCAAAAGGACATAGCTCAAGCTGAGGGGGAGACACCTGAAGTTCTCACCTTAGAAAATACTCAAGCTGAGGAAATACCTGAAGTTCTCATGATAGAAAATGCTCTAGCTGAGGGGGAGCCATTAGTCCTGCAGATGGATGATCATGTTGAGGGGGAGCCTCATGATATCCCCATTACAGAAGAAGCTGTTCATGCAGAAAATGAGGGAGAGCCTGAACAAGAAAGTCAAAAGGAAGTCATTGACATAGTGGAATCCTCAAAAGAAGATGGAGAAGAAGAGGAAGACAAAGATGATGATGAACTTGAGATCACAGGCGTGGGCCGTGATGGGTATAGGAGTTATATTTACAATCAGCTGTTCTCCTATCTCCCCATGATGCCCTATCATCAAGCTCAAATTCTAAACTCATGGAGTCACATGTTTTGGAGCTTCAAAGAATATCTAGCCATCTCTGTGCTAGCTTATGGATTTCCAGGAAAATTAAACTTTGCCAAGAAGCTGATAACAAATGGTCCCTCCTCAAGGATGGTGCATGAGGTATTATCTATCCCCATCCTATTTAGAGTGAATCACTATCCACTATCTTTCTTCAGCCAGTTTTATGAATTTCCAAGCTGGTTGGAAGTAGTTTTAAATCGACCGAAGTTAATCCCGATTCATGTAATCCCAAAATTTCATGAATCGATGAACTAAATGTGCCAAACTTTATATTGATCCCAACTTCCATCAACTCTACGATTGATGACTCTAGCCCCATCGTAGAGTCCCAAGCTCAAATCGTAGAGCCACCCTCTTTAGACACCCAAACGAAGCCCCCTCCATCAGATATTCCCTCTTCATCCACCAAAGAATACTTCAACCTTGATCTTGCCCTCTACTCCTTGCAAGATCAATACAAGAAAACATTCCCTCCTTTAAACAACCTACAACTCAGTGAACTACTTTCAGATCTACCCACCAAAGCTGAGTTGACAGAAGTATCCAAGAAAGTGATTAAGGACATTGATGAGAGCCTTGAAGCTCACTCAGAACGCATTCATCTCAGACTGACAAACATGATCACTACTGCAAATAATCTCCCAGGCACCCTAAATGCTAAGCTTACTAAGAAGCTGAGGGAGATTATCAAGGAAATGATTAAAAGCATAAAGGACAGGGATGATATTCACTTCCTAGTAGCCAAAAGACACAGAGATGTTGTTCTTGCATTACAGAACACTTAGGAAGCCCAGAATAAACTTATGATGGAGAACATCATCAATTTGAAAATTGTTGTCAAGGAGTTTCAACAATCCTACGTCAACCAAGGATAGGAAACTGACAATATTCTAGTCGTCTTCAAAAATAGGGAAGCTCGATCTGAAGCTCTGATCAAGGAAAATCGAGAGGACATTGCTCAAACGCAAAGCCAACTCAACGAGCTCGTCCAAGGAGTGACTCGACTATCCAAAGATATTTGAATCCTTAATGTTGACATAAAGGGGGAGAATAAAGGGAAAGGAGTTCAAGAAGGCAAGGGCAGGGGCGGAGGACAATTCCAAACTCAAGCTTCAAGGAGTCCTCCTACAAGGCAATTCTAACAGACTCAACGATCTGATCAGCAAGAAATTTTAATGGCTCAGCCAATAAGGAATATAGGGCCAGCTACCAGCTCACAAAATGTCACCACCACAGGCCTTAGAATGCCAACTAGAGATCATGTATTCATGAACAGGCATGATCTAAATCCTAGGATAAGCCCTAGTGAGCTAGAAGATCTATCCAGGAGGGACGAAGCAAGCAGGAAAAGAAGGGTTGAGGAGTATGCCAATCCTCCTCGCAAAAGATCAAAGAAATAGAGATAAGTTAAAGTTTAAATTTTTATTGATGTAAAGTTAAATTGTAATATTCTTCAAACATCAATAAATTCATGTTTATTCTCTAGAAATTTTAGATGCTCACTGAAATATTAAGTCATGTTTACTTTTTTGCAAATGCATTTAGAAACTAATAATCATGACAACAAATCTCCTTGGTTATGTTAACATCAAATAGGGGGAGATTGTTGGGAGAGTGCATATTCTGATTTGATGTTTAAAATGCTCATGATTATATGTAAAGTCCTTCAAGGAATATATGTACAAGGACTTAGTGATAGATCAAATTTGTTAGGTTGATGTAAACTCTTAATGTGTATCATTCTATAAATGAATGTATAGATAAAGAGATCAAAGCTGTTAGGTTGATCTTGAGATGTAATAGATAGGCTTTGAGGAGATCGTAGTGTTGGGTATTGTGAAAATCAAAGTAGCAATCAAATTGAAAAATTAGCGGAAGCGAAATAAAATCAGATTTTAAAATTTTTCACAAACCAATTACCTAGATCATCCTTTATGCATATTATTAATTAAACGAAGAATAAGAAATTATGAAATCATACCCTTGTAGAAAGCGAGCTTCCTCAGTGCGAGTTCACCTCCTACTTCTCGCGATCTCCTTGAATCTCCTAGTAGATTCCTTCCTTTGATCAATGTAAGCCACCCAAGTGTATGGCCTCTATAGGTGATCCACCAAAGAAGAAGAATTTTCAAGAAGAAGGGGTATTGGCTCAAACTCTAGTTTTTTCTATTTGTATAGAAAAGGAGGCGTACTCTCCAACTCTAAGAATTACGTATATCTAATATCTGATATAAGACTCCTCTTATAAAGATATCATGTAACCCTATTTTTAATTAAAATAAGGTATTATTCATTTAATTAAACTCTTTTAATTAAATGGGCTCCCTAATCCTATTAGGGGTAATTAATTAAACTCATTTAACTAATTTTCCTTCCTAATCCAATTAGGAATAAATGAAATACTTATATTAAATTAATTTCTAAACCTTTTTAGAAATTAAAATAATAATAATTGTAATAATATTAATAAGACTCCTTTCATTAATTTATATTTAATATTTCTAAAATATTAAATAATAAATATTAAGCTATTTAATTTATTCTATCACCATAGATTAAATTAAATATACTTAATATATTATTACAATTATGCCATTAACTTCTTAAATAATTATTCTTTCTTTATGGTGTGACCCTTTAGGTTCTCCATATTAAACAGGTTGTGAATAAATCAATTAGAACAATTCTAATCTCATTTAAATAAATAAATTAAACTAATAATTTATTTAAATAAATAATATTTATTCTACAATAGGATAAGCCTCCCTAGCGATCAACGACTTTCCGGATAATATAGATTTCAACATTAATCATAAAAGAACCTTTGAGTAAATAGTTCTTCGCACAATTCAATCCTTCCACCATACAATGTCCCAATTAAATATAAGACATGGAATTCTTTGTCAAGTCTTATTTTATTTAATTATATGTATTTCGATTCCTAAATGCACAACTCCTAATGAATGCAAATTAGAAACTACTTTCTAATTTCATTCCACCTCGCCAAGGATTCTGGGTTGTCATTTATCGAATCACATAGGACATTTCTCCTTTTACTAGAAGTGGTAGATTCTTTATTGATCATTCATTATCTTCATATATAACTTATTACACCCAAGCATACCCTTTGATATACTCTAAGAGTCTTAAGGAATAAGTCAAAGTGTAATTCATTATATATAAGATACTATGATGATCTCAAGTCTAAGGATCATTTGTCTTTACTATCACTACTGAGAATTCTATTATTGTGGTAAGTAAAACTCCATTAGGTATTCCTTAGCGAGTCACGTCAAATGAACTTATTCTCTAATAAGCACCTACATACTTGCTTTAGTGTCTCCACACAAATGATCATGAGATCAATCATCCTCATCCAATGAGCAACAACGTATGTACCAATCTATCCGGATTCACTAATCCCTAATTTAGTAATCCAATGATTGGGAACTATTTTAGTTTTAAGCTTTTCTAAGAATTTAGATCTCATTAGAATGATCATCATCATTATTCTAAAAGCGTTGCTTAAAACTATGGGTTTATCACATATTATTAAAACAGCACCATGTAGATAATAAATGCCTTTAATAAATAATTCTTTTATTAATAAATAAATAAGATTGATTACAATCAGTATATGCTTTATCATCATACATGATTGGCTTGTATGCATAATACTTTCAATCTCCCACTTGCACTAAAGCCAATCGCCGTGGTATCTCATACCCATCTTCTCTAAGTGACGATCAAACTGCTGTTGTGTTAATGCTTTAGTAAATGGATCGCAATATTGTCTTGAGAGTCCACACGCTCTCGAGTGGCGTCTCCTCTTTCAATGATCTCTACGATCAAATGAAATCGCCGCAACACGTGTTTGGATTTACGATGAGACACAGGTTCCTTAGCTTGCATAATGACTCCATTGTTGTCACGAGAATAAAGGCTTTGGTCCTTTAATGCTAGAAACCACACCAAGTTCGGTAATGAACTTCTTCATCCAAACGACTTCCTTTGCGACTTCACTTGCGACTATGTACTCTGCCACATCCTTTGAATCAAGAATCGCTTTTGCTTGGAACTTTTTCAACTCATCTGCGCCACCGTTTAAGGTAAACACATACCCCAAAAAGGATTTATTGTCATCTTGGTGCATTTGAAAACTTGAGTCCGTGAAGCCCTCTAGTTTTAATTCGGACCAAGTAAACAAGAAATACATCCTTAGTTCTTCTTAAGTACTTTAGGATATTTTTCAACGCCTTCCGGTGTTCTTCTCCGGATTCGATTGATATCTCGCTTGTTACACTAAGTGCATGAGTGACATTTGGTCTAGTACATATCATATCGCGTACATGATAGATCTTATTCTTTGAAAGCATAAGGAATCTTACTCATACGGTTTCTCTCCTCAGTGTCTTTGGGGCTTGTTTCTTGAGAGATGTATTCCATGGCTCATCAAGATGAGACCTCTTTTGGAATCTTCCATGCTAAACCTTTTAGCATCAAGTCGATGTCGTTCCTTGGGACAAGCCAAGCATTCTATTAGATCTATCTCTATAGATCTTTATCCCCAAAATATAGGATGCTTCTCCCAAGTATTTCATGGAGAAGTGTTTAGATAACCGATTTTAATTGTTTGCGGCATAGGAATATCATTCCCTATCGGTAATATATCATCAACATATAATACAAGGAATGAAAGCAGCGCTCCCACTAACCTTCTTGTACACACATGGTTCATCCTCATTTTGATAAAATCAAACTTTTGATTGTCTCATCAAAGCGGATGTTCCACCTACGAGAAGCTTGCTTTAATCCATAAATGGATCGTTCAGAAGCTTATGAGACTTGATTTGTTCCAACCTTTGAAACAAATCCTCTCGGTTGTGTCATATACACATCCTCCTCAAGTTTCCCATTGAGGAAGGCCATTTTCACGTCCATCCGCCAGATTTCGTAGTCATGGTAAGATGCAATCGCAAGCAAAATCCGAATGGACTTGAGCATTACTCTTGGTGAGAAGGTTTCGTCATAGTCAACTCCTTGTCTTTGTTTGAATCCTTTTGCAACCGATCGGACCCTATATAGGTCTACCCTTGCAAAATCTGCTCGATCTTTCTTTTAAAGACCCATTTACACCCAATAGGCTTAATGCCTTGGTGGTGAGACCAAAGTCCATACTTGGTTCTCATACATGGAGTCCATCTCGGATTTCATGGCTTCTTGCCACTTCTCCGAGTCTTTACTACTCATAGCTTTGTTAAGTAATTCAATGGATCATCATCATCTATGATCGTACCTCATTGTCATCTTCTATGACAAGTCCATACCTGTCTGGCATCTTTGGTACTCTTCCAGATTTATGAATAGGGTGTGGTACAGAAGGAATGTCTACTTGGTTAGGTACCTCACTTTGATCTATAGTATTTTGTGGTTCTTGAACCTCTTCAAGATATATCTTACTCCCACTGACCCCTTCAAGGATAAACTCCTTTTCTAAGAAGGCAGCATGTTTCACAACAAACACCTTTTGATCAGTTGGATGATAGAAATAATACCCCGATGTTTCTTTAGGATATCCCACAAATCTACATTTGTCAGATCTAGTCTGCAGCTTATCATTTTCAAACTTTTTGACATAAGCTGGACAACCCCAAGTCTTAACATGCTTAAGATTTGGTTTCCTCCCTATCCATAACTCATATGGGGTCTTGGGGACGGATTTTGTAGGTACCTTGTTAAGTAGGTATGCTGGTGAGCTCTAGGCATATCCCGAATGAAAGCGGAAGGTCGGTAAAGCTCATCATAGATCGAACCATGTCCAACAATGTTCGATTTCTCCTTTCAGATACACCATTCATCTGTGGCGTCCCTGGTGGAGTCCATTGTGAGACTATACCATTTTCTTTGAGACAATTGAGAAACTCACCACTTAAGTATTCTCCTCCTCGATCAGATCGAAGAATCTTAATACTCTTACCAGTTTGCTTCTCAACTTCACTTCTGAACTCTTTGAACTTTTCAAATGATTCAGATTTGTATTTCATTAAATACACATATCCAAATCTTGAGTGGTCGTCAGTGAATGTAATAAAATAAGAATACCCTCCTCGTGCGGTCGTTGTCATGGGTCCACATACATCTGTGTGTACCAACGCTAACAACTCTGTAACTCTTTCTCCTTTTCCACTAAAAGGAGATTTAGTCATTTTACCCATGAGACAAGATTCACAGGTTGGATATGATTCATAATCGAGATAGCTCTAGAGCCCATCTATATGCAACTTGGATAATCTTGTTTCATTAATACGACAGGAGTCTCTGATTGCCACATGAAGGTATAATTAACATCATCTCTTTTCCTTTTCTTAGTTTGTTCAATTTGAAATATATTTTCATGCAAGTCAAGTATATAAAGTCCATTTCGCAAATTACTAACACCATATAAAACATTATCATTATAAATAGAACAACTGTTGTTCTTTATTATAATATTAAAACCATCCATATCCAATACAGAGATAGAAATAATGTTTCTAATGATATTTGGAACAAAATAACAATTATTTAAATTAATGAACTTGCCCGTAGGCAGTGCTAAACAATAAGTCCCTACAGCTAATGCAACAACCTTTGCTCCATTTCCCACTCGTAGGACGACCTCATTCTTGCTCAGCTTTCTACTTCTGACCAGTCCCTGCATATTATTACATATGTGAGAACCACATCCGGTATCCAATACCCAAGTAGAAGATTGACTTTCAAAAAAATTAATTTCAATCATAAACAAACCTTGATTAGGATTCGAAGCTTCTCCAAGCTTCTTCTGCTTTTGTTCAGCGAGATAATCCTTGCAGTTCCTCTTCCAATGACCCAGCTTATGGCAATGGAAGCAAATTCCTTTGCTAGCTGGATCAGGTTTCTTTTGATCCTTCACTTTCGCCTTTCCTTTAGCCTTCTTGGATTTCTTCTTTTCAGAAGATACCTTGGGCCTCTTACTTTTCTTGGAAGAATCATCCACCGATGAAGACATGGTTCTTCTTGGATGGGAAGTGACCTTGACGATTTTCAACATGTTAAGTAATTCAGGCAAGCTGACATCCAACTTATTCATGTGAAAATTCACAACAAATTGTGAGAAGGTGTCTGGGAGTGACTGCAAGACTAAATCTTGACTCAATTCCCCATCCATGGCGAACCCAAGCTATCCAAGACGTTCAATCGATTGATCATCTTTAGGACATGAGTCTCAAGCGGTAGTGCCCTCGGTCATCCAGAGATCGGAAGAGCTCCTTAGATATTTCATATCTAGCAATCCTACTTTGCTCACCATACAACTCTCAAGGTGCGGTAGCATAGTAGGAGCATCCATGTTTTCATCTTGTGGCTGAAGCTCGTTACTCATGGATGCGAGCATGATACATTGAGCCACAGATGCATCATCTTGCCCTTTGATTAAAAGGAGCAATCTCTTCCTCGGAGGTCATCTACGCAACTTTTTTGCAGTGCTGGCGAATTTAGGACATAAGAAATCTTTTCAAAGGTGGTGAGAACAATTCTCGATTTCTTAACGGTCCAGGTGTAGTTCGTTCGAATTCGGTTTGTTAGCATCAAGGATGCTACGCAGATGAAATTAGTGAATGTGACATTTTCAAAATTCGCATGTAAAAAGATAATATTTTAGCAAACATTCATTTAATTAATTACCAAAATAAATTAGGTCTTATTTTATATTGGTATCTTCCACTATTTTCTTCAAACTATATTACCCTCATTTTATATAGTTAAGCAAAATCTAATTAAAGTTTTTGCTAGTGAGAATAAGGATCCCATTTCAAATATATATAGCCTTGTGGTGACACGACAAACTATATATAAATAAATAGGTAGACAACTCCTTGTCAATTACATCAACATGTAACTCCTTATGTTTTGCCTCTTGGATTATTTTGATCAAGTGGTGGCACATCCGAATCAAAATTATCTAAGTTAAGTCCAACCTAGCACTTCCATATATTCAAAAAAGAAAAATATCGCTCTTGTGGTGACACAACAAAACAATATTGTTCAATTTTCTTTATAAGCATCAAATGTGATAAATTAACATCTTAAATACTTAATACTTGCCTTGTGGTGACACAACAAACTCATATTAAATATTTAATACTCTATTAATTTTATCATGCTAGAAGGCGACGTTCGATATTCTAAATATCATTGAGCGCTTAAGACTTAATATATAAAAAACTTTGAGGATTTGTTATTATTTGTCTCATCTTGTTTAGCGCATGCAAATATATATATATAAAATCGCGTCATATTATTAAACATGTGAAGCATGTTTGCATAATATATAATATATATAATACTAGCATGCACATATAGAATATTATATTCTACCGGATTGATTATGGACTTTTATTCTAGTTTGGTTCACTAGAGCCACCAAGTGAACCAAAAGGTCAAACCCCAAGGTGCAAAGAATAAACATTTAAATATAACTATTACATTTAAACATGGGCTCCATTACAAAGCGGGTCTTCAAGCGCCTTGATCTCCGGTTCTTCAAAAAAATTCTAACTAATCCTATTACATTAAACTATTTAATTTAAATAGAAACCTTGATCGTGATAAAGGGAAGTACATAGGAGAGGGATAGAATTTACATCAAGAAGAAAACCGAGAAAAGGCGAGTGTACATGAGACCCCATTTAATAAAACCCATTCATTCAAACATCCAACTAAAATAAATCCAATCATATTGGTCGATTGTCCATAATCAATCCCATTTATTATCATACATATCATCATATGTATCAATAAATAAAATCATTTCATATATATATGAGTATCATTTAATGGGCAATTTTATGTTGCATGAAATCAATTTCAAGATTAAAATAAACTCTTTTATTTTAATTATAAAATTATTAAGATTAATATATATATATATATATATATATATATATATATAACAATATATATATATATAATAAAAGTCCTACTTGTATTAAACCGGTAGGACCTAGCTAAATAATCTGGACATCACATGTATGTACTGCCACGTGGACCTGAAGCATATATATATATATATATATATATATATATATATATATATATATATATTATAATACTTCAAGGATTTTGCTATTCTTGATTTGCGTGAATCAGCAGGTATTACGGTTGTTATTTATTTTTAATTTTTTTTTTTCACAGCCCGTGGTCGTATATATATATATATATGTATAATAATATATACCTGCAACCATAAAACATGATAGCCTTTTGCTTTTATAATAACGCCACACGGATTCCTTGAAAAAAAAAACAACCGCCTTTGTAGAATCAGGTACCTTATATATATATATATATATATATATATATATATATATATAAACTAATCACGTGGGACAAAATAAAAGGCCACACGAAATTTAATTTTTTTTTCGGCGATCATGCCTAAAAAAAAAAAAATTACCCACGGATTCATAAAAAAAAAAAATTCGAAAACAGTTTTCGGTAAAATAATATTTTTTTTTCATAAAATAATAATTTTATAAAACAAATTATGCCCAATAAATTATTCTAAATACATACCCATACATATATGGAATCAAAATAATTAATAATTCGCATAAAGTTTGGCTCATGATACCACTGTTGGGTATTGTGAAAATCAAAGTAGCAATCAAATTGAAAAATTAGCGGAAACGAAATAAGATCAGATTTTAAAATTTTTCACAAACCAATTACCCGGATCATCCTTTATGCATATTATTAATTAAACGAAGAATAAGAAATTATGAAATCATACCCTTGAAAGCGAGCTTCCTCAGTGCGAGTTCACCTCCTACTTTCAAGTGATCTCCTTGAATCTAAGGTAGATTCCTTCCTTTGATCAATGTAAGCCACACAAGTGTATGGCCTCTATAGGTGATCCACCAAAGAAGAAGAATTTTCAAGAAGAAGGGGTATTGGCTCAAACCCTAGTTTTTTCTATTTGTATAGAAAAGGAGGCGTACTCTCCAACTCTAGGAATTACGTATATCTAATATCTGATATAAGACTCCTCTTATAAAGATATCATGTAACCCTATTTTTAATTAAAATAAGGTATTATTCATTTAATTAAACTCTTTTAATTAAATGGGCTCCCTAATCCTATTAGGGGTAATTAATTAAACTCCTTTAACTAATTTTCCTTCCTAATCCAATTAGGAATAAATGAGAGTACTTATATTAAATTAATTCCTAAATCTTTTTAGAAATTAAAATAATAATAATTGTAATAATATTAATAAGACTCCTCTCATTAATTTATATTTAATATTTCATAAATATTAAATAATAAATATTAAGCTATTTAATTTATTCTATCACCATAGATTAAATTAAATATACTTAATATATTATTACAATTATGCCATTAACTTCTTAAATAATTATTCTTCCTTTTATGGTGTGACCCTTTAGGTTCTCCATATTATTAAACCAGGTTGTGAATAAATCAATTAGAACAATTCTAATCTCATTTAAATAAATAAATTAAACAAATAATTTATTTAAATAAATAATATTTATTCTACAATAGGATAAACCTCCTAGCGATCAACGACTTTCCGGATAATATAAATTTCAACATTAATCATAAAAGAACCTTTGAGTAAATAGTAGTTGCAAATGACAATTCAATCCTTCCACCATACTGATGTCCCAATTAAATATAAGACATGGAATTCTTTGTCAAGTCTTATTTTATTTAATTATATGTATTTCGATTCCTAAATGCACAACTCTAATGAATGCAAATTAGAAACTACTTTCTAATTTCATTCCACCTTAACCAAGATTCACTGGGTTGTCATTTATCGAATCACATAGGACATTTCTCCTTTTACTAGAAGTGGTAGATTCTTTATTGATCATTCATTATCTTCATATATAACTTATTACACCAAAGCATACCCTTTGATATATTCTAAGAGTCTTAAGGAATAAGTCAAAGTGTAATTCATTATATATAAGATACTATGATGATCTCAAGTCTAAGAATCATTTGTCTTACTATCACTACTGAGGAATTCCTATTGTGGTAAGTAAAACTCCATTAGGTATTCCTTAGCGAGTCACGTTAAATTGAACTTATTCTCTAATAAGCACCTACATACTTGCTTTAGTGTCTCCATACAAATGATCAAGAGATCAATCATCCTCATCCAATGAAAGCAAAGCAACGTATGTACCAATCTATCCCGGATTCACTAATCCCCAATTTAGTAATCCAATGATTGGGAACTATTTTAGTTTTAAGCTTTCTAAGAATTTAGATCTCATTAGAATGATCATCATCATTATTCTAAAAGCGTTGCTTAAAACTATGGGTTTATCACATATTATTAAAAGCGACACCATGTAGATAATAAATGCCTTTAATAAATAATTCTTTTATTAATAAATAAATAAGATTGATTACACAGTATATGCTTTATCATCATACATGATTGGCTTGTATGCATAATACTTTCACGTAGTGCATCAAGCTGATCAAGATTGCAGAAGCCAAGGCAGAAACGTAGAGCATCGAGGATCGTAGTGTGCCTGCCTTGAAGGGCCTCTTCAGAAATCGTAGAGTGGTCCTAACAATTGTTGAGCCAACTCAACGATCGAAGTGTGCTCTCGAAAACGTAGAGCTTGCAAAGTAATCAAGAGAAGATCCTAGTGTTCAAGTCTTTAAGAGAAATCATAGTGCTCTTATTTGATAGAATCAGACCAAGCACCAAGGTAACAAGACACCATGATCTGGATCGTAGAATATCATCTGCCGTGTGTCAGAAGCATCAAGCCCTACTTTTTGTTTGAAGATATATCTCCAACAAATATGGAATGGGTTTTAAATGTTGAAGTACTCACCAGTCCCAAAGGCATAAAAGATATCCTTTGTATGTAACAAAGAAGCGTATTGAAGAAGCTAAGGAAAGTACCATTGGTAAAAGGAAAATACCTTTTTAGGTGTTAGGTGAGAAAGCAGTCTGCTGCGTCAGTGGGCCGGAATGCAACTCAGAAGATATGCAGAAAAGTCTCCATCAAAGTACAGAAATGTCAAACGCATTTAATGCTTCAACGGATGGTTCCAACGGATAGATTTCAAGATCACATATATGCAAAACATATGAAGATGCATGGAACAAGCAAGCATTGAACAAGAACGCACAAGAACTCTCAACGCTCAACTCAACAATCTGAGAAAAAGAGAAAGCTTGCTCAGCTACTCAGTTCTTTCAAACAAGTGCTTAACAGCAACTGAGTTGCAACCATCAAGAACTCAACAACTACCAATCAACTAAAGTAAGAGTTCCAAGTCAGAAGGACTTGAAGAGTTCTAAGTGAACTGTAAAGAGCAAAGTCTGTTGGACTTGAAGAGTTCAAGAGTGAACTAAGAAGTTCCTAGACTGCTGGTCTAGAAGGACTCCATGTGATTCAGAAAGTGTAAAAGACATCCTTATTGGATTTCCTACTCGAAGAGTGGAAGAGTGGACTAGGAGCTTTAAGTGCTCTGAACCACTTAAAATGACTATGTATATTACATTCTTGCTATAACTGACATATCTGTCATAACTGCTATAACTGCCTCACTCTCATTAACTCACTATCTTAAGGGAGATTAAAACAAATATTAATTCTGCTAAGTTTTAATCATTTTCAACTAACAAGTTAAAACGAAAAGATTTTTAAATATTTATTCAACCCCCCCCCCCTTCTAGATAACTATTGTGCCTCCGGTAACTAACACCATTGTGTGGGGATTATTAGTGTTAGTGGAAATTGACATCTATTCCGATAATAATTGATGTCTGAAGGTTATATTGACCAATCGAGTAATTAATCGGATAAATGTGTAATTAATTGCTATTAATTCACATGCTTATAACTATTTGTTCACATATGTGTACTATTGATTCACATACATGTACTATTAGGGGAGGTGGTGCAAGATTGATAATACTTGCATGACTAAATTTAAAATGGAGGTATAGAAGAAGGTATTATACTGTAATTAATTTTTTCACATGTATAGAACTATTGATTCACATGAATGTACTATTGATTCACATGATGTACTATTAGGGGAGGTGGTGCATGTGAGATTCTGAATTTTATGAAATGAAAGTGTTCAATTTTCCTATAATTATTATTCTATTTAGTAAATGGTTAAATTGATAAAAGGTTAACGTTAAGGGTGATATGTGAATTTTTTTCAAAGTAAGCAAGTTGTCATAAAATAATCGGTGATAAAAAAACAAACGATGTCTGGCGTGGTTGTATAGTAGCACCGGTATTGATTATTGATGCTTACGTGAGAGTCACTCGGTTATACTCAATTATTGCTACTGAGAATTCTTTGCATCATATCTCTCATATTATTGATTCAATTATTGTCCCAGTATCATCTGCATAATATTTATATTATTAAATCAATAATTGAGATGATAAGTTATTCATATTATTATTTGCATTATTGACGATGTCTAGAAAGTTCTGTCGAGGAAAGGGGTTAGGTTATTTAATTGTGCGCCAATAGGGAGAAATCCTTATCGGAAAGCCCCCTCTTTCCTAGGAATGATCTGGTTGTTAAATATTGTGAGTTATAATATTAATGATGAATAAGTTCGTGTTGATTAAAGATGAAATTCATATTTTCATTGTGTTGAGATTATTAGTGTTAATAGAAATCGACATCTATTTTGATAATAATTGATGTCTACAGGTTATATTGACCAATCGGGTAATTAATCGGATAAATGAGCAATTAATTGCTATTAATTCACATGCTTATAACTATTTGTTCACATGTGTGTACTATTGATTCACATGCATGTACTATTAGAGGAGGTGGTGCAAGATTGATAATACTTGCATGACTAAATTAAAAATGGAGGTATAGATGAAGGTATTATACTGTTATTATTTTTTTCACATGTATAAAACTATTAAGTCACATGATTGTACTATTGATTCACATGATATACTATTAGGGGAGGTGGTGCAGGTTTGATAATACTTGCAGGACTAAATTAAAAATGAAGGAAAAGATGAAGGTATTATAATGTAATATTTCGAGCCCCAAACCGTGCAATTATCGAAACTATATTTTCCTATAAATAGAAGCTCATTCTTCCTTCATTCTCACCAATTCACTAAGACTCACAAGAGCAATTATAGAGAGAGAAGCTATAGAGAGAAAGAAGAAGAGAAGTATGCTACTTCACTATTCCAGTATCCAGTCTTCTTCTGAGGTAAGGGATATTATTTTTTTCAGTATTTATAAGGAATAATATTTTCTTCTATACTCTGTAGTATGTGAGTAATATTATTTCGTCTCGTATTACCCTCATTTTGTTAAAGTATTGCTTCTATACTCCGTGAAATTAGTAGAATATCCTTGAAATTTGCGTTTCATCTAGTATCATTTCACAAGGATATTTTCTGCACATTCTTGTTAAATTTTAAGCTTTTTATGCCGGAGTACTGTCCATGAGTACTATTCATTTATACGGTACTATTCACAAACTACTATTTATGGGGTACTATTCATAAAGTACTATTCACTGGTACTATTCACGAAGTACTATTTATGAGTACTATTTATGGGGTGCTATTCCTCAAGTACTATTCATAGGGTACTATTCACTCGGGTACTATTCACCCCAGGAATTATTCATAACAAAAATTGATTTTTTTGTTGTCCAAATTATTTTTGATACAATATTATTCTTGAATTTTACTCCACAAAGCAGTATCATGTTGACAATTTGGACATTATTGAATTCTGGATAAATTAAATTATAAATCTTTAAAATTTATCCTTTGTTTTCATTTAATTGAATTCTTATATCATTGTCATCATCCTCATGCTTATATTATGATGAAAGTCATATGTGGCTTACGTGCATAGATGTACTATTGATTGGTATGATTATGACCAGAGATTATTCGGTATAATCATGACCCGTAATGTTACAAATGATGTGGTAAAAGTTCACATTGGCATGTAGTGCATTGATGGACAGTTGTTGGTATGATTATAACCAGGGGTTATTCAGTATAATCATGACCATTGATGATTACATGAATATCCTTGGCCCGTAGTGCAGGGATGATTCGATGATGTGGTTTATTTATTAAGCTGAGTCTTAGCGATAAAGTTGATGAAAAACATTTTAAATCATAGAAAATAGTAGATATCATGCTCTACGTGACTCTTCTAATGGATTGCTTGTTCCGCTGCAGTTAAACTTGATGTTTATTATATTTTATCAGTTTAATACTGTTGAAGGCTAACAATAATTTATTCTGCATTATCTTAGTCATAATATTTCTTACTGGGCTAGTTGAGCTCACCCTTTTGCTTTCATTGTTCTCTTCAGGAAATAAGAACGTAGCCGGGACTAGTCAGGGAACAGAGTGACGGTCCGAGATGGTGGCTATAGTAGTCCTCACTATTTTATAAAATAGTGTGATAATAAATGTAATGAGGACTTCATTTGAGTTTGAATACTGTCTATGAGACAATATTCGTGTAAAAACTCTAAGCTACGCTGTTGTCGTATTGTATAAAAGAAGTTTGTATTTGATTTATGTACCATGTATTTGGCGACTCAGAATGGGTGATGTATACCTATTTTGGGGGCATCACAAATAGTATCCCGTGAATAGTACTTCGTGAATAGTACCCTGTGAATAGTACTCCAGTATGAAAATGTTAAAACTTAACAAGAATGTTTAGAAAAATATTATCGAGAAAAGATATTCGATGAAGCGCAAATTTCAAGGATATTCTACTAATTTCAAGGAGTATAGAAGCAATACTTAACAAGATGAGTGTAGAATTCGAAATCTGAAACGAAATAATATTACTTACATACTACAGAGTATAGGAGAAAAAATATTATTTCTTACAAATAATGAACAAAAATAATATCTCTTACCTTAAAAGGAGAGTATTTCTGACTAGTATAGCGTGGATATTCTTGAAGAAAAATTGTACTGTTTTCTATACTCAAAACTTCCTTAAACTCTAAAAAAATATGCTCAATATTATAGAAGAAGAATTCTCTAATTCTAGTGTGATTTTCATTTCAAAACAAAGCATCCTATTTATAGGAGAATGGCAGAGTAATATTTGAATTAGAAAATCACGGGTGCACAAAAAAGGATTCACGGACGAATTCTGAATTTTTTTGATTTTACTATGCTGCACTATGCAGCACTATGCAAACACTATGTAGTACTATTCAATACTATGCATAATAAAATATAATATATTCTATTTTATATGAAAAACAAAACTTATTATAATATATATATATATATATATATATATATATATAAGTAATAAAACAAAACAAAGATAACTTTCTACTGACGACTTTGAAAAATGGGTAAGTCGGGGTCCATATAATAAGCCAAATTTACAACAAATACTTTAAAAAAAGCCTCTATTTATCTCAATTCACTTGGCTTCACAAAATACATTTTTAATAGCATTTATTCATCACTAATATTATAACTCACAATATTAATAACCAGATCATTCCTAGGAAAGATGGGGCTTTCCGATAAGGACTTCTCCTTATTAACACGGAATTAGGTGACCAAACCCATTTCCTCGACAGAACTTTTTAGACATTGTCAATAATGCAAATAATAATATGAATAACTTTATCGTCTCAATTATTGATTTAATAATATAAAATATTGTACAGATGATATTATGACAATAATTGAATCAATAATATGAGATATTATGCATCAACTACTGTTGCAATAATTGAATAAAACTAAGTGACTTCTCACGTAAGCATCAATAATCAAAGATACTGTACAATATCGTGTGCTACTATATGCAACCACGCATATTACTGTACTTTTATCACCGGGTGTATCAACAATTAATGGTAAAAGTTTTGTCGCTATTTTTATAAAAAGTTATTTCTGTCGTTATCTAACTCCGACAATAATTCCGTTATGGGGTCCACCAATGATTGTGCCGTCGTATGAATATTTCCTGATAAAACGAATATTCCCCGGCCAAACGAATATTTTATGACAATTTGTTTACTTTGCAAAATTTGTAAATATTATCCACAACTATAACATTATATCAAATCCACACCTTATTACTCAAAATGATATTTAGAGAAAATTAAATCTTTATTCATAAAAGTTAGAGTCTTACAATCAGTCTCATCCTAGGTGTTAAAGTTGCGTCATCAATTTATGATGTGACAACTTTAATTGAACCAAAGCAGAAAAAATAATAATTTAATCACCTGATTGAAAAAAATTGAAAGATCGATCACCAAAGTAGAAAAATTCAATAGTTTAGAGTAGTAATTTATATTTAAGCCTAATTATTAATTAGGCGTAAATATTGATTAGCCTAGTCAACGAGGTCGTATCATCAGTTTATGACGTGACAGGTTCATTTGAACGAAAGTTGAAAAAAATAATAGTTTAATGACCTGATTGAAAAAATAAAAAAATTAATCATCGAAGTGAAAAATATTAATAGTTTAGGGTATTTATTTATATTTAATCCTATTTAATAAGGTAGAATCTATTTACTACAATTTATTATGGAACTTCTAAAGTTATATTATTTTCCAACTCCAATTATATATTTATATTTTTTTATCAATTTAATATTAAAGCGTGAATCAAATTGAAAGTAAGAGGGAGGTGATAAATAAAAATAAATAAGCAAGTAAGAAATATAAGAGGTTTTGTATAAGAGCTAGTGTAAAATCCCAAATTTTACGAATAAAGATTTAATTTTCTCAAAATATTTTTTTTAATATTATGGTGTGAATTTGATATAATATTATAGTTGTGGGTAGTATTTATAAAATTTGCAAAGTATGCAAGTTTTATATAATATTCGATTGGTCGGGGAATATTCTTTTTGTTGGGGAATATCCGTACGACGGCATAATCATTGGTGTACCCCACAACGGAATTATTGTCGAATTGAGAAAACGACAAAAGTATTTTATTGAAAATAACAGCGAAAGTTTTACCGTTAATATTGTTGAACTACTCGGTAGTAAAAGTACAGTAATACGCATGGTTGCATGGTTGCATAGTAGTACACGGTATTGATTATTGATGCTTACGTGAGAAGTCACTTAGTTATACTCAATTATTGCTATTGTAATTGTTACATCATATCTCTCATATTATTGATTCGATTATTGTCACAAAGATCATCATCGCATTATATGATATATTATTAAGTCAATAATTGAGATGACAAAATTATTCATATTATTAAATTGCAATATTTACAATGTCAGAAGTTACATCGAGGAGAGGTTTGGTCACCTAATTGCGCGCCAATAGGGAGAAATCCTTATTGGAAAGCCCCATCTTTCTTGAGAACGGCCTGGTTGATAAATATTATGAGTTATAATATTAATGATGAATGTTATTAATATTGATGTTGTGCTCGGAGTAGAATTTGGAGACGCGGACGTGATATTTGAGTCCAAAACGATGAAATTAGTAAAATAGACTATAAACACAAAATTTGCCGGTTTTTACTATTTGGTTAAAAAGTCAACAGTTGACTTTTTCGGGAAAAGTCAAACTTTGAAATTTTAAAATTTATATTTTTGATAAAAAAATTATTTTCATTATGTTGGAATTATTTGTGTTAGTGAAAATCGACATTTATTTCGATAAAATTGATGTCTGGAGGTTATTTGACCCGATCGAATCGGGTATTCGATTGGATAAATGAGCAATTGATTGCTATTATTTCACATGATTATAACTATTTGTTCACATGTGTATACTATTGTTTCACATTCTTGTTACTATTAGGGGAGTTGGTGCAAGATTGATAATACTTACATGACTAAGTTAAAAATGGAGGTATAGATGGAGGTACTATACTGTAATTCGTATTTTCACATGTCTAGAACTATTGATTCACATGATTTACTATTGATTCACATTATTTACTATTAGGGGAGGTGGTGTAAGTTTGATAATACTTGCAGGACTAAATTAAAAATGAAAGAAAAGTTGGAGGTATTGTTCTGTAATTTTTCGAGCCCCAAAATGTGCAATTATCGAAACTATATTTTTCTATAAATAGAAGCTCATTCTTCATTCATTTCTCAACAATTCACTAAAGCTATAGAGCACTTATTATAGAGAGAAATTATAGAGAGAAGCTATAGAGAAAAAATCTATAGAAGACGAGAAGCCTGCTACTTCACTACTCCTATATCCAGTTTCTTTTACGGTAAGGGGTGTTATTTCTTTTGTATTCGAGAAGAGAACTTCTGTTATTCCATTCTTTATTATTCTATTGGAATAACCTGTATACGCGGGCTACCCTATAATTAGTGACATTCTTCTATTATTCCGTCTTTATTATTCATGGCTGGAATATCACATGCATGCGTTTTCTGCCGGACTGATTAAAATCTTTTATTATTCTCGTTAGAATATCTTGTCATGCGTTTTCTTTGGACACGGGTTCCATCTTTATTATTGTTACATTGGAATATCACATGTCATGCATTTCTTGGGACGGGTTCTACATCTTTATTATTACATTGGAATATCCCGTCGATGATCTTAATTTTGCCCGACTGGTTCCGTTACTTATTATTTTGTTGGAATAACTTTGTCATGCATGCGAAACCGCATGCATGGTGATTTCTTTTGTTATTCCATTCGTTATTATACTCAGTTGGTTAAAGTTTTGACTTCTATACTCCATGAAATTAGTGGAATATCCTTGATATCTGCGTTTCATCCAGTATCTTTTCATGGAAATATTCTTCTGAGCATTCTTGAATTTTACTCTACAAAGCAATATCATGTTGACAATTTGAACGTTATCAGTTCCTAGATAAACTAATTCTTGAACTTGTTTTATTAAATTCTTATATCATTGTCATCATCCTCATGTTTATATTATGTTGAAAGTCATATGTGGCCTGTAGTGCATAAATGGACTTGGTATGATTATGACTGTGGATTATTCGGTATAATCATAACTTAGTAATGTTACAAATGATGTGGAAAAAAGTCCTCATTGGCCCGTAGTGCATTGATGGGACGAGTTTTTTGGTATGATTATGGCTATGGATTCTCTTTAGTAGTAGTGCAAAGATGAATTGTTTTATGGCATGATCAGGATCGTTGATGAAAACATGATTATCTTAAGCCGTAGTGCATGGATAATTCGTGGTCGTTGTGAGACCCCAGATTTTATCAATAAAGATTTAAATTTAGTCGAAATAATTTTTAATATTATAGTGTGAATTTGAGATAATATTATAGATGTGGGTAGTATTTATAAATTTTGCAAAAAGTATGCAAGTGGTTATATTATATTCGATTGGTGGGGAATATTAGGTTTAGCGAGGGGAATATTCGCATAATGACTCAATCATTGGTGGACCCTACAATGTAATTATTGTCGGATTGAAAGCGACAAAAATATTTTATTGAAATAACGGCGGAAGTTTTACCGTAGTTCTTGTTGAAATACTCGGTAGTAAAAAAATACGATGTCGTGTGGTTGCATAGTAGCTGCGGTATTGATTATTGATGCTTATGTGAGAAGTCACTCAGTTTGATTCCATTATTGTCGATTAATAATATGAATTATTATAGCGATAATGACGTTTTGTTTTATTCGTATTATTAACGTAATAAAACAGAAACATCTTTTTATATAAAATAGAATACTTTATTAAAGTTATTCTATAAATAGAATATATTATATTTTATTATGCATAGTGTTGCATAGTGTTTTGCATAGTGTTTTGCATAGTATTGCATAGTGTTTGTATAGTAAAATGTTTTTATATAAATAGAATATATTATATTTTATTTAAAAGATTTTTCTTTAAATATGGACCGTCAGATTAAAGTAAATCAATCTGGATCGTTCATGAATTAGTTACTATGCATTCCATTTTCCTATAAATAGAAGCTCATTCCTTTATTATTTTCTTACGAATTCATTGAAACTCTAGAGAGAGAAATTATAGAGAGAAGCTATAGAGAGAAAATTATAGAAAGAAGAAGAGTATACGCTACTTCACTACTTCTATATTAGGTTCTTTTACGGTAGGGGTGTTATTCTTTCTTCTTGAAGAGAACTTACATTATTCCATTCATTATTATTTACATTGGAATAACCTATAAAAGTGGCATACCTATACATAACTTTGTATCTGTGGCATACCCTATACTTGGTGAAATCCTTATGTTATTCCATTGCTTATTATTACATTGGAATAACTCAGATGTATCTGTGATTTACCCTATACTTGGTGACATTCTTCTATTATTACATTGGAACATCATGCATGTGTTTTACAGGACTGGTTCCGCTTTTTATTATTACATTGGAACATCACATGCATGTGTTTTACAGGACTGGTTAAAATCTTTATCATTCTGTTGGAATATCCTATCGTGTGTTTTACCGGATGCGGTTCCATCTTTATTATTCTGTTGGAACATCACTCGCGGTGTAAATTTCACACGACACGGTTCCGATTATTATTATTACATTGGAATAACACATGCCATCTGCAATACTACCGCATGCATGGTGATTTCTTTTGTTATTCCATTCTTTATTATACCGGATTGGTTAAAACTTTGACTTCTATACTCCATGAAATTAGTAGAATATCCTTGATATTTGCGTTTCATCCGAGATCTTTTCACGGAAATATTCTTACGATCATTCTTGAATTTTACTCTACAAAACAAAGTATTATGTTGACAATTTGGGCGTTAATAATTCATGGATTAAATAATTCTTGAACTTGTTTTATTGAATTATTATGTCATTGTCATCATCCTCATGTTATATTATGTTATCTTTGGCTTACGTGCATAGATGAACTTAGTATGATTATGACGAGGATCATTCGGTATAATCATGACTTGATATAAATGATGTGACAAAAGTCCTCGGTGGCACATGTAATGCGATGATGGATAGTTTTGGTATGATTATGACCGAGGGGTGATTCGGTATAGTCATGACCATTGATAATTTGATGAAAATCCTTGGTAGTAATGCGGGGATGATTAGATGTGGTGGTTTATTATTAAAATTTGAGTCTCGTGATAAAATTGATGAAAACCTTTTAAAACCTAAAAGATAGTAGACTTTATTCTCTACTTGACTCTTTTAATGGATTGCTTATTCAACTATGATTAAATTGGTTGTCTATTGTATTTTATCGGTTTAACACTTTGTTGAAGGCTAATGATAATTTATTACGCATTATCTTAGTCATAATATTTCTTACTGGGCTAGTTGAGCTCACCCTTTCTTTCATTGTTCTCTTCAGGAAATGAGAACATAGTTGGGACGAGTCGGGGAATGAAGTAATGGTCCAGAGGATAGCATTAGTAGTCCTCACTATTCTGTGAAATAGTGTGATAATAGTTGTAATGAGGACTCCTTTTGAGTTTGTATAATATCTAGTAGACAATATTTGTATTCAAACTCACAGTTTATGTCGTATTGTACACGATAGTTAGGTTAGTAAGTTGTATTTGAATTTTTGTACCATGTAAGTGGCGACCCAAGATGGGTGGCGTATACCTAATTTTGGGGCGTCACGAACAGTATCGAGCTTAGGGATATGATCCACTGGCTAAGAGGTGAGAATAGTACTAGGAGGAGAGCGGGAATACCTTCACTAGAATGACCTACCTAAGTTTATGTGCTATTTTATTGGTGGAATTCGGAATATAGGGATAATTTGTTACATGTCAATTAACCTTTGTTTTGTGGCGGTGTTTGAGAATGGCATCCGAAAATCTTTGAAATAAGCAATGAAGCACATGAGAGTGTTGATTCAGCTCAAACAAAAGGTAACAACCAACAACACGATAATAATCATATCTTTGGTGGCAGCGGCTATCGAACAATGATAACCATCGTGGGGAAATTATCATGCTAAGAATGGTAACCACTTGATTGGTAATCATGACAAAGATAATAGAAGTGGAAATTTCAAGAAGAGAAGGTCATTTAGCTCAATTTTGTTGTGCACCAAAGTCAAGTCTAATTTGGGACGGTGGCACCAAAGGTGGATATGGACAAAACAAAGTCGTTGGTTTTAGGAAGTGCATTTTCATGACTTCTCAAAAGCGAGTAAAGCCGAACGAAGTTAGCACGGGTTAGTTAATTATAAATTTGAAGTTTATACCTTATTAGATACGGTTCTACCCATTCTTTTTATCTCTCTTGCTTGCGTTCAGCGTTTAAATTTGACTCAGGAGAAATTAGACTTTGATTTATCTATTGAAACTTCGTTGGGAAAACCGTTACCTCTCTCATTTATTAATCTTGTTGTTTCAAATAAACACTTTCACGTTACTGTCGATCTTATCTCTTTGAAAATACTTGCCTTTGAGGTAATTTTTGAAAGCGATTGATTAACTACTCATTATTCTTTTTGTAAGGTTGTTAGCTTTCATATTCTAACCAACTTTGTTATCTGAATTCAAAGTAACCAAATCCTAAAGTTAATCACTGTTATATCAAGTCATAAGTAAAGAGCCCGATCCTTTCGTTGTTGACTTCCTTGTGTGGAATGCACCGAAGCCAGACTTTCTATAGGCGACGTCGTGACTGAAGATGGCAAGTTGATAGGTATCATTGTGAGGTGCTATCCAGGTTAAGGGATAGAAGTCACAGTTGGTATTAATGTGACGTACTATCCAAGTCTTGGACGAGAGTAATGTGATTTTGAATGATATTTCTATCATTAATAAATTTCTTGGCGTATTCTTGAAGATTTCTTAGCCTACTTAGAGCGTGAAATCGAACTTTGTATTGACCCCAGTACAAAACCCATTTCTTAAACACTCAAATATTTCGTCAACTAAAAGGATCTGTTTACGAGGATTATGATGAAAGTCATAATAAAAGCATTGGACTAATGAAAATCATGGGTATATGAAGTATTAGTAAGTGTTATGATGAGTTATGTTGGTTATTATGTGAAAACATGAAAGTTTCTTTGAAATCACAAAGAGTTGAAAATCAGATTTTGGTGAAAAACGTAACATGAAATTCAATTGACCATATCTCCTATTATATTTTGAATTTTTGAATGTGGTCAAGTCCTAGAGTTAGATCTACGAGTTACCTAACTAATCCAAGTGGAATTACTGGAAAAGGTGTTGTAGTAGATTTTTGTGTGGACTGATTTTAGCAAAGAAGGGCAAAGCTGCAAAAACAAAAAAAGCTGCTGCCATGATTTTAGAGGGCTGTTTCGGTCACTTAAATTATGAGAAAAATTCTGGCCTTTTGGGACATGAAAGTATATGGTATAAAGTACCTCCTGTCCAAAAATGAGCTCATTCTCGACTTAAAATGAGCAAGTTATGACTATTTCAATATTTAGTTTTTTAAATTTAAAACGCTATAACTATAACGAGTTCTATAACTCCGATGACCATGAAATTTAAACTAGAAGCTCAAGTTAACATGTGTAAGGTCCTGCCAAGATTTGGGAATTTTGGAGTTAAACTTGAGGTAGCTAATTTCTTAAGAAATTAATTAGAAATTGATTTTTGAAAAATAGTAAATGAATTTTAAAAATTAGAGAAAATATATTTTCATCATGGGACTATATTATGCTAAATCCCAGAAAAGAAATATTTTTAGGACTGATTTGGTATTTTCATGAAAATAGTTTAATTCTGAACATATGAGTTAAATATGTTATGTGAAGTAACAAAGTTGAAAATAGGATTTTATGGCTAGAGAATCTATATAGAGTATATGCATATTTTTTTGAGAGATTTGATAATTGGTGATGATATCTTATGAGTATGACATTTTGAATGATTAAATGCATTATATGGTAAAAGCGTAAACAATTAAGATAAATTGTTTATAAATTTAAGAAGTGATTAAAATATTGTTATAATATTAATGATATTAGATTATGAGATTATTAAGTGATTGAAAACATGGGGATATTCTTGAATCTGGATAAATTATATTATAAATGTTTAATATTTATCCTTTATCTCATTTGATTGATTCTTTATATCATTATCCTCATGCTTATATTATGTTGAAAGTCATCGTGGCACATAAGTGCATAGATGGACTTGGTATGATTATGACGAGGATTGTTCGGTATAATCATAACCGTAATTGAAAACACAATTATCTTTGGCCGTTGTGCATGGATAATTTGTGGTCGTGATACTTAATGAATACACAATTATCTTTGGTAGTAGTGCATGGATAATTTGTGGTCGTGATCTTAATGAATACACAATTATCTTTGGTAGTAGTGCATGGATAATTTGTGGTCGTGATACTAATGAATACACAATTATCTTTGGTAGTAGTGCATGGATAATTTGTGGTCGTGATCTTAATGAATACACAATTATCTTTGGTAGTGAAGTGCATGGATAATTTGTGGTCGTGATCTTAATGAATACACGATTATCTTTGGTAGTAGTGCATGGATAATTTGTGGTCGTGATACTAATGAATACACGATTATCTTTGGTAGTAGTGCATGGATAATTTGTGGTCGTGATACTAATGAATACACGATTATCTTTGGTCAGTAGTGCATGGATAATTTGTGGTCGTGATCTTAATGAATATACGATTATCTTTGGTAGTAGTGCATGGATAATTTGTGGTCGTGATACTAATGAATACGATTATCTTTGGTAGTAGTGCATGGATAATTTGTGGTCGTGATACTAATGAATACACGATTATCTTTGGTAGTAGTGCATGGATAATTTGTGGTCGTGATACTAATGAATACACAATTATCTTTGGTAGTAGTGCTTGGATAATTTATGGTCGTGATCTTAATGAATACACAATTATCTTTGGTAGTAGTGCATGGATAATTTGTGGTCGTGATACTAATGAATATCCTTGGCCTGTAGTGCAGGGATGATTCGATGATATGGATTAATTATTGAGCTGAGTCTCAGCAATGAAATATTAATTCATGGATGTGGTAAAAGTCATCTTTGGCCGTAGTGCATTGATAGACTTGGTATGATTATGACCACGGATTATTCGGTATAATCATGACCGTAATTGAAAACACGAATATCCTTAGCCAGTAGTGCATGGATAATTCATGGTTGTGATACTATTAAGCTGAGTCTTAGTATTATTGGTTTTACAGTTATATATCTTTGGCCTGTAGTGCAAAGATGAATTGTTAATAAATATCTTTGGCCTGTAGTGCAAAGATGAATTGTTAATGAATATCTTTGGCAGGATTGCAAAGATGAATTTAATGTTTTCAACGATAAAGGTATTCAAGGTATCCTCACCTCTTTATCATACCAGTCGTACCCTAATTTCGAGGCAAAATTCCATAAGGAGGGAGATTGTGAGACCCCAGATTTTATCGATAAAGATTTAAATTTAGTGAAATAATTTTAATATTATAGTGTGAATTTGAGATAATATTATAGTTGTGGGTAGTATTTATAAATTTTAAAAAGTATGCAAGTGGTTATATTATATTCGATTGGTGGGGAATATTAGGTTTAGCGGGGAATATTGATACAATGACTCAATCATTGGTGACCCCACTAATGTAATTATTGTCGGATTGAGAAAGCGACAAAAATATTTTATTGAAATAACGGTGGAAGTTTTACCAGTGGTTCTTGTTGAACTACTCGGTAGTAAAAAATGCGATGTCGTGTGGTTGCATAGTAGCTACGGTATTGATTATTGATGCTTATGTGAGAAGTCACTCGGTTTGATTCCATTATTATTGTCGATTAATAATATGAATTATTATAGCGATAATGACGTTTTGTTTTATTCGTATTATTAACGTAATAAAAGCGAAACATCTTTTATATAAAATAGAATACTTTATTAAAGTTATTACATAAATAGAATATATTATATTTTATTATGCATAGTGTTGCATAGTATTTTTGCATAGTGTTTTGCATAGTATTGCATAGTGTTTGCATAGTAAAATATTTTTATATAAATAGAATATATTATATTTTATTTAAAAGATTTTTCTTTAAATATGGACCGTCAGATTAAAGTAAATCAATACGGATAGTTCATGGATTAATTCTTATGCATTCCATTTTTCTATAAATAGAAGCTCATTCCTTCATTATTTTCTTACGAATTCATTTAAACTCTAGAGAGAGAAATTAGAGAGAAGCTATAGAGAGAAAGTTATAGAAAGAAGAAGAGTATTACGCTACTTCACTTCACTTCTATATTAGGTTCTTTTACAGTAAAGGGTGTTATTCTTTCTTCTTGAAGAGAACTTACATTATTCCATTCATTATTATTACATTGGAATAACTTTTGTAAAAAGTGGCATACCCTATACATAACTTTGTATCATGGCAGATACCCTATACTTGGTGAAATCCTTATGTTATTCCATTGCTTATTATTACATTGGAATAACTTTGTATCTGTGATTTACCCTATACTTGGTGACATTCTTATTATTACTTACATTGGAACATCACATGCATGTGTTTTACAGGACACTGGTTCCGATTTTATTATTCTGTTGGAACATCACATGCATGTGTTTTACAGGACTGGTTAAAATCTTTATCATTACATTGGAATATCCTATCGTGTGTGTTTTACAGGATGCAGTTCCATCTTTATTATTACATTGGAACATCCGTCGGTGTGAATTTCACGACACTGGTTAGATTATTATTATTATTACATTGGAATAACTTTTATCATATGCAATGCACTGCATGCATGGTGATTTCTTTTGTTATTCCATTCTTTATTATACCCGTTAGTTAAAACTTTGACTTCTATACTCCATGAAATTAGTAGAATATCCTTGATATTTGCGTTTCATCCGATATCTTTTCATGGAAATATTCTTACGATCATTCTTGAATTTTACTCTCTGAAAGCAAGTATTATGTTGACAATTTGGGCGTTAATAATTCATGGATTAAATAATTCTTGAACTTGTTTTATTGAATTATTATGTCATTGTCATCATCCTCATGTTATATTATGTTATCTTTGGCTTACGTGCATAGATGAACTTAGTATGATTATGACCGAGGATCATTCGGTATAATCATGACTTGATATAAATGATGTGACAAAAGTCCTCTCGGTATTTTGTAATGCGGTGATGGATAGTTTTTGGTATGATTATGACCGGGGGTGATTCGGTATAGTCATGACCATTGATAATTTGATGAAAATCCTTGGCCCAGTAGATACGGGGATGATTAGATGTGGTGGTTTATTATTAAAATTTGAGTCTCGTGATAAAAATTGATGAAAACCTTTTAAAACCTAAAAGATAGTAGACTTTATTCTCTACTTGACTCTTTTAATGGATTGCTTATTCAGCTATGATTAAAGCTGGTTGTCTATTGTATTTTATCGGTTTAACAACTTTGTTGAAGGCTAATGATAATTTATTACGCATTATCTTAGTCATAATATTTCTTCTTGGGCTAGTTGAGCTCACCTTTTCTTTCTTTGTTCTCTTGAAATGAGAACATATTTGGGGACGAGTCGGGGAGCGAAGTAATGGTCAGGAGGATAGCATTAGTAGTCCTCACTATTACGTGAAATAGTGTGATAATAGTTGTAATGAGGACTCCTTTTGAGTTTGTATAATATCTAGTAGACAATATTTGTATTCAAACTCACGTTTATGTCGTATTGTACCACGACAGTTAGGTTAGTAAGTTGTATTTGAATTTATGTACCATGTAAGTGGCGACCCAAGATGGGTGGCGTATACCTAATTTTGGGGGCGTCACGTTCGTGATACTAAAGAATATCCTTGAGTAAGTAGGTGCGGGTGATTCGATGATGTGGATTATTTATTGTTGAGTCCCAATGATAAAAGTGATGAAAAACCTTTTAAATCATAGAAGATAGTAGATTCTATTCCTACTTGACTCTTCTAATGGATTGCTTGTTCATTTGTAGTTAAACTTGATGTTTGTTATATTTTATCGGTTTAACAATCATTGAAGGCTAACGATAAATTATTCTACATTATCTTAGTCTTAATATTTCTTCTTGGGCTAGTTGAGCTCACCCTTTCTTTCATTGTTCTCTTCGTGAAATGAGAACGTAGTCGGGACTAGTTGGGGAGAGCAGTGATGGTCCTAGATGGTGCATTAGTAGTCCTCACTATTCTGTGAAATAGTGTGATAATAATTATAATGATGACTCCTTTTGAGTTTGTATAATCTCTAGTAGACAATATTTGTATTTAAACTCACAGCTCATGTTGTATATTTAAGATTGTATTTGTATTATGTACCATGTATTTGGCGATTCAGAATAGGTGATGTATTCCTGTTTTGGGGGCGTCACAGCTAGGATGATACTCTATCTGTAATAACCTAATGTTTTCAATATAATTAAATAATAAATTTTGCATTCAATTTTTTTATATATATAAAGGTGGGAATATGTGCAAAGAAAAGTATATGCATTTATGTGATAAATAAAACTAATTTATTACATGAATAATTGTAAATAAATTCTTTTAAGAATTATTGATCATTATAGATTATATTCTTATTATAAATTAATTTTGTAATAAAAATATTTATTATTTATTTTCCATAAAAATATGATTATTATATATATGATATGATTATAAGGATTATTATGATATGTATTTTTATTATAGTTAAGTTAATTATTTTAACTTAATTAATAATGGTATATATGAAGGTTATGTCGGATATGGATTCAAAACCTTAATTCTGGATTTTGAATAAGGAATGAGAATATTAATATAATATTATTTATATTTCAGTAATATAAACATACCTGATGTGTGTGTAATGTTAATGTGTGGAACATTTATAGTAAAACAGTGCAAAACCCTATCATTACTGATAAACTATAGTACATAAGTCAATTGCGACTGTAAGATTTGTTAAGTCGTTATGTTATGTAATTAATGACAATTAGTATAGATTTAATGTTAATTAGCTAAACACTAATTAATATTTAGAAACCCTAATTACTAAATTAGAACCCTAATTACTAAATTAGAACCCTAATTGCTAAGTTGTAAGCCCTAATTATTAATTTAGCAAGGTTAATGGTAACTAGTATATTATGAAGTCTAATTTACAAATCCTAGGTGATTAGTAAACCTAATTTAATTAGGGAACCCTAATTCACATTTTTAAAAACTAAGATTTCCATTTTAGCCTTAATTACAAAATCCTAGAACTTGGACTTATGGAACCGTAGGGTTAAACCCTAAGTGTTAGAATAAATTGCCAACTTTACCACTAAAAGTAAAAATCAAATGACATAATTGCCCTTTGCAATATTTTAATAGATAACTTGTATAGGTTGCCATAACTTTAGTTGGTGACCAACTCTAGCTAGCCATGTGCCTATAAGCCAAATATCTCAGCCACTTTAACAATCCAAATGCATTGCATCTATGTCATTATATAAGATCAAGAGAGGGAAAAATCATTATTTGCCTCATTTATACACCAACACTCAACCAAGACTCTCTCAACTCAAAACCTCCGAAATTAACTTGCTAGACCAGTCCCTAATCAAGCCCCACTATCACTTATAGCTTATCAGAAGTCAAATTCAAGAATTGGTTTATAGAAAGGTAGAACCCTAAACCAAAAATTTAATCTTGTATGCTATGTTGGAATTGATGTATGAATGTTTAAATATGTTGTATAAGGTGTGAATCAGTGATCTGGGTTGCTAAATAGTGGATCCATAATATTTATATGCTCGAATTTAAGTTTTTACAAAATCTGGGAAATTTTCAAAAGTGGTCTGACAACCGAATGTCAGACCACATAGATCTTTATCTGGTTAACATTTTTGTTGTTTAAATGTTTGAACTTGTAGTATGCTAGAAGGACTTTGATCTGGACTTGAAATCATGCTTAGATCATGTGTAGATTTCGTGTTATTAATGGTCAAACCTCGTTGACCAAGCATGACCAAGGAGTTTCTGGGTAACCCGAAACTCATTATCCGAGTCTGACAACGTTTTCAATCATTTTGATCTGTCAGTGTTTTGTTGTTTTGATTTTGTTGTTGTATCTAAGTTGTAGCTTGGTATATGTATTACATGTTCATGCCTTAAGATCAACTAAATGATAAACAAATTAGACTTAGCAGCCGGTCAAACTAGCCAAGACGAACACGTTTTCTATTTTTGGGTAACCCAGAAAACATATGAATGTGTTGTCTGACATGGTTTGACCGGACCTTATCTGGTCGATGTGTTGTTGTTAGATGTGTTTTCTATAATAGATATGTACCCCTACATGTTGGCTACACACTAGAACCATTAGATCACATTAACAATAACCAGAACCTAAAGAAAAATAAACCTCAAAGTGTACCCTCGAAGCTGACTGGGTTTCTGGGTAACACAGAAAACCCAAGAAGCTTTGACAGTGAGTTTGATGGGCTATATCTCCTTGTTGTGATGTGTTATGACTTAGATGATAGTTGGATCTTGTAGTGTTACAACAATACTACAATGTCAGTGTCTTAGTTAGCTCAGATCATGTTTAGTCAGTGAATTAGTGGTGGTCAAACATGACCCCTTGAACACTGCCTTGTCAGTGTTCTTGAGCTCAAGAACACCTAATGCGACAGATTTTGTCGCTAAAGGCTATAGCAACATGTTTATTAATTTTAATTAATTAAATTTCTAAAAATCATTTAAAAATAGTAAATAAATTCTGAAAATTATAAAATCAGTTTTAAAAATTATTTGAAGTCATAAAAATTAAATTTTAATAATTTGGCATATTTTCCATAAATATTAGTAATTATTTGAATATTATTGATATTTAATTTATTTAATAAATATATTAAATAAATTAACTAAAAATGATTTTATTATATTAAAAATCATTTTAAATGATAATAAGGTATTTAATAATATTTTAAGTTATAAAATGTAACTTTCAATATTTTAAAGTAAATTTTATTAATTATTTAATATTAATGATATTAGATTTATTTAATAATTATATTAAATAAATAGATTAAAAATTATTTTATTGGTTTAAAAATCATTTAAAAAGGATATAAGCGGTATATAAATATTTTAAGTTATTATAAATGACTTTTAATATTTTAGTGAATAATACCTTGATATTTTAATATTAATGGTAATTGTTTAAAAATATTTTAAATATTTTAAAAATCATTTAAGGTAATATTAATACTTTAAAAATATTTTGAGTTATTATAAATAACTTTGATATTTTGGCAATGGTTGGTTTAATATTTTAATATTATTTAAATATTAATGATAATAGAATTATCTAATATTTAAATCATTTAATAATGATTCTAGAGTTTGAAAAATCAAGATAAATTATAATAATTATTTAAAAATTATTATAAGTCATTTAAAAATAATATGACTGGTATTTAAAATAACCAGGATAATATTGAACTACATGATAGAGTTTTAAACTCGATAATTACCCGATAAAGCCGTCGGTAAACCGAAATGTTACCGAAACTGATCTGAACCTATATAGTTTGTTTGTGTCTTAATGACTGATATAACTATGTGACAATATGATTAGGTTATTTGTTGAATGTAAATAACAGTACTATATGTTATGATATGTTATTCTAATCAATAGAACAATCTTATAAATGATAGATCGTTGAATTAAAGATAGAACTAAGTTATGTAAGCAGCAGACCATGCAAGTTCCCTAAACTTACTCTAATTATTGTTGAGCAAGTTCTCTAACCTTACTCAAATCTATATTTAGCAAGTATCTGAACTATCTTTTACATTGTGCAAGTATCCTACCCTTTGCATTTACTTTATGCAATAGACATGTGTAAGCCAGTTTCAGAACTATATTGTTATTGTTATTGTTCATGTATCTATACCTTTGTAGATATGCCAGTTCTTAAATTATATCCAATTATTGTCGTATTATTGTATAATCCATATATATATTCTGTTCGTAAATTTCTAAGATTTATTATACAAGTGTCCTCACTTGGATAATTATTAAACATATTGATACATACTTATTGATTTCCAATATGTATATCTTAATTGAAAGTCGTCTAAGCTATTTGTCTCGGCTAGACACAGATTTAAAAATATATTTGAATATGATAGAACCTTATTAATATCCAACCGAATTGTTGGTTTGGATTCCCAACTAAGTATGAACATCCCGAATATGAGAAAACTTTTGTGCGCCTAAGACGGATATGATGAACGAGAATATCTTTATGGTATGTAGTATTGATCAATACAGGGCATAACAGGATGATCACCCCCATGCATGTAAGTTATGACGATTTATAGATGAAGTTCTGTTTGACCTTTTTGAAAACTGAAAACTATGTTCATAGTCTATCGACCGTTCTCTATTTATAGTCAGTACGTAGTTTCAAAATTTGAAATATGATTTGTTATGTTGTTTAGTGTTGCTTCAGTACTTCACAACTATTGTTTCGTTGTTGAAGAGTCGTTCAAAGAAAATATTTAATCCTTTCAGCTAATGTTTATTATTTGTTATTACTTGTTGGGCACTCAAATGCTCATTCTTGCTTAATTTAAATATTTTTATCTATGTATGATCGACCTGAAGGTTCAGGCAAGAACAAAGGGAAATCAAAGCTAGCAGATTAAGTTTGTGTTATCTTATGAAATAGCTAGACTTAAATAAGATGAAGATATTTATTATCTATCATATAATGAAATGTTTTAAGGGTCGCGTACCTTGGATTTAGACAACTCTGATATGTAAATTAAGTTTGATATTTATGACATTATTATTATTATTCCGCTCAAAGAAATGATATCGTGAAACACTGAATTCGGGTTTCAAGCACCTGAATTTGGGGGCGTCACAGGTTGGTATTAGAACTTTAAGGTTGGAAACCATAGGTGGGATAGACCTTAGGCTATAACCTTAGGGCAAAGGGAAACATTGAAAATACAAATAACTCGTATAGAGTTTTAAGGGAGATGAATTGAATAAATTCATAGTAAAACAAAATAAAAGTAACCTATATAAAACTATTATTTGCTATGTGTATATATATTATATACTAATCTAGATAAATTATGTGTAGATGTCAGGTGGAAAAGGATTAGGATACCTTCGGATCGTAAAGGAGGAGTTAATCTCCATAACCGAGCCAATGTCAAAGCCAATAGCTGAAATAGAGGCTCACGTTGAAGATAACCTTGATGAGGTGATCATTTTGGAAAATATAGTACCAGACCCAAAAATGGTGGAACTAACAGATAGTGATTCGAACACCGAAGTTGGAGCTGATCAATCATCAACTGAAGTGCAGAATCTGAGGAACAAGGTTTCTTCTCTGGAAAAGTTATGGAAAATAGAAAAGCTACCGAATAGTCAATTGTGAAAGGCATTAATCGAAATGATGGAAGAACAAGATAAGCTTAAGATCCAAATTGATCAGATGGGAGCCAAAAGCAACATATCGTGTGCAGCTCGAGCAAAAAAGGGAAAAGAAAGATAAAAGATTGCGAAATAGGAAATTTCGATAATAACCAAGAGGACGCTAATAAAATAAGAAAGTGTACAAACTGTGAAAAGAAACATAAGGGCGTATGCAGGAAAGGGAAAAAGAAATGTTAAATTTGTAGACATGAGGGACATACCTCTCCTTATTGTCCCGACTTTAAGAAAGGTGCATGTTTTATTTGTGGGATGGAAGGTCATCGAGCGAAAGGTTGTCTAGAATCAGGAAAAGGCGTAGTGAATAAGTAGTATAAGCACTGTTTGAATATATGTGTTTTATGACAAGTATATCTGTTTAATGTAATATTTTCAACTTTTATATAAGTTGTAGCAGCGATTCCTGACTTTTGTGGTCACAAAGGGATATCAGATGTTTAAAGCAGTATGTGATATGTTATGTACTATGAAATAGTTAAATGAATATGAATTTATGTTTGGTTAATGAAACAAGTTTAAAATATTAAACTTATATGATAAGGTTTAGAATGTAAGTTAATAAAATATAGATTATGTTTTATTTAACCTGATAATGCCGCCAAGACGTCAAACTCAGAACCAAAGGGCAGAAGAATCTGTCAACAATGCTGGAGGACAACAACCAGACCTGATGCAAAATTTCGCAAACATGGTAGCTCAAGCCATGCAGAATGGAATGTCGACCGTAGGAAATCAACCGGATAATCGATTTGCAAACTTCAAATATTTTAAGGTTGTAGGACCGCCAGAATTTAGAGGTACCACTGACCCGATAAAAGCCCAAACTTGGGTTAAGGAAATAGACAAAAAGCGTGTGTAGTCGCTAGGGTAGTTGAGGGGCAAAAGACAGCTTTTTCCACCTATATGATGAAAGGAGAGGCGAATTTCTGGTGGGAGGCAAATCAAGTTAGGGCAGGAGAAGGAGTGATAGCATGGACTAGGTTTAAGACGCTGTTCTTTGAGAACTATTTCTCGTCCAGTGTGCAGGCTAGGATGGAGGTGAAGTTTTTGGAGTTGAAGCAGGAGAACATGGCAGTTGCAGAGTATGCCGCAAAGTTCAATGAATTAGCTAGGTTTTCTCCGCATCAAATTGATACGGAGGCAAGGAAGGCAAGGAGGTTTGAGCTGGGCTTAAAACCCTGGCTCTACAATAAGGTGGTGGTATTGCAAATAAATACTTTTGCAACACTTTTGGAGAAGGCTATCATAGCCGAACAGGGAAGTGAGGCCATGAGCCTCTACAATAAGGAAAAAAAAGAATAAGGGTAGGGTTGAGGGAGCTGGGAAGGTAGAAGCAGGTAGTGGTAATGGGAATGGAAAAAGAAAGTGGAACAATTTTGGAAATGTCCAAGTTAAACAGGAAGGTGTGAGGAAGCAGGCTATGCAGTGTAAGAATTGTGGGAAGAATCATTCAGGTGAGTGTCTTAGTGGTAAGTTCGTGTGCTATAAGTGTGGGCAGGAGGGACATATCTCTCCTAACTGCCCCAATCCTAGGACGAACAATGGGTGTTTTTTGTGTGGATCAACGGAACATAAGGTAAAGGACTGCCCGAAAAGGAGAATGGAAGCAGGAAGCTAGAATGCGGGGAAGGGCAGCGGAACACTGGCAATAACGGGACCAACTTCAACAAAATCAACCGCAAGAGTCTTCAACATGATGGTTCAGGATACCGTAGCAGCTGGGGATGGAACTTCAGGTATTATTCGAATAAATTTTATTTTCTTATACATGATTTTATTTCAATTTTTTGTTATAAAAAGATTTTGAAGGAGAAATTTGAGTTCTGTTAGAAATCAAATTTTTGTTTGATCAGATAGACAAGTTTTATGTTGAATAGTTAAAGACCAGTTCGATCGAATCTGATCGAGATCTACTTGAAATGTTTGTGTATGCTATTTTCCCTAGTATCTATAAGTTTTAAAGCGGTAATTCCGGGGACGGAATCCTTATAAGGGAGGATGGATGTAATAACTCAATGTTTTCAATATAATTAAATAATAAATTTTGCATTTAATTTTTTTATATATATAAAGGTGAAAATATGTGCAAAGAAAAGTATATGCATTTATGTGATAAATAAAACTTATTTATTACATGAATAATTGTAAATAAATTCTTTTAAGAATTATTGATCATTATAGATTATATTCTTATTATAAATTAATTTTATAATAAAATTATTTATTATTTATTTTCCATGAAAATATGATTATTATATATATGACATGATTATAAGGATTATTATGATATGTATTTTTATTATAGTTAAGTTAATTATTTTAACTTAATTAATAGCAGTATATATGAAGGTTATGTGGGATATAGATTCAAAACCCTAATTCGGATTTTGAATAAGGAATGAGAATATTAATATAATATTATTTATATTTCAATAATATAAATATACCTGATATGTGTGTAATGTTAATGTGTGGAATAGTTATAGTAAAACAGTGCAAAATCCTAGCATTACTGATAAACTATAGTACATAAGTCAATTGCGATTGTAAGTTTTGTTAAGTCGTTATGTTATGTTATGTAATTAATGACAATTAGTATAGATTTAATGTTAATTAGGTAAACCCTAATTAATATTTAGAAACCCTAATTACTAAATTAGAACCCTAATTGTTAGGTTGTAAACCCTAATTATTAATTTAGCAAGGTTAATGGTAACTAGTATATTATGAAGCCTAATTTACAAGTCCTAGGTGATTAGTAAACCAAATTTAATTAGGGAACCCTAATTGTGACACCCCCAAAATAGGTATACATCACCCATCTTGAGTCGCAAAATACATGGTACAAAATTCAAATACAACTTAATTATATAACGGTCGTGTAAAATACGACAAAATATAATCTAAGAGTTTTAATAAGAATATTATCATCTAGACAATATCCACACCAATGGAGTCCTCATTACATTTATTGTCACACTATTTAACAGAATAGTGAGGTCTACTATAGCTATCATCTAGACCGTCACTCCGTTCTCCGACTAGTCCCGGCTATGTTCTCATTTCCTAAAGAGAACAATAAAAGAAAGGGTGAGCTCAACTAGCCCAGTAAGAAATATTATGACTAAGATAATGCAGAATAAATTATCCTTAGTCTTCAACAGTATAACAACTGATAGAATACAATAGACAACAAGTTTTAGATCAACAACTGCAGCGAAAATAAGCAATCCATTAGAAGAGTCAAGTAGAGCATAAAATCTATTATCTTCTATGATTTAAAAAGTTTTTAATCAACTTTATCGCTCAGACTCAGCTTAATAAATAAACCACATTATCGAATCATTCCTGCACCCTGGCCAAGGATATTCATGTAATCATCAATGGTCATGATTATACCGAATAATCCCTGGTCATAATCATACCAACAACTATCCATCAATGCACTACAGGCCAATGAAGACTTTTACCACATCATTCGTTACATTACGGTCATGATTATACCGAATAATCCCTGGTCATAATCATACCAAGTCCATCTATACACGTAAGCCAAAGATGACTTTCATCACAATATAAACATGAGGATGATGACAATGACATAATAATTCAATAAAACAAGTTCAAGGATAAATTTTAAAGATTTATAATTTAATTTATCTAGAAATCAATAACATCCAAATTGTCAACATGATACTGCTTTGTAGAGTAAAATTCAAGAATAATATTCATGTACCAAAAATAATTTGAACAGAAAAGAAATATATTTTTTAGGCAAATAGTATCCCGTGAATAGTAACCCGTGAATAGTAACTCATGAATAGTACTCTGACACGAAAAGTGCCCCGAATACCTGAGTGAATAATACTAGAGTGAATAGTAACCCGGTGAATAGTAACCCATGAATAGTAACTCGTAAATAAAATACCAAATAAAATGATATTTAATGACGAGTACAAAAGAAATGATATCTCATACGAGTATAATAGAATATACGAAACTGCAAATGGATTTTCACCCGCCATGCGGTAATCCATGTAAACAGATCATTTCCATAATTTAATAAGGAATGAATACAAAGGATCATTCACCATGCATGCGGTAGTCCCACATGCATGAGTTATTCCAATGTAATAATAAAGAATGGAATAACAACGAATTCACTGCATGCGATAGATCGCCTGAGATAGGTTATTCCAATGAATAATAAAGAATGGAACCAAGTCATGCGTAATCCGCATGAGGCAGGATATTCCAAATGTAATAATAAAGAATGGAATAACAACAAGATTCACCGTGCATGCGATAAACCGCATGCAGAAAAGTTATTCCAACATAATAATAAAGAATGGAATAATGTAAGAATTTCACCGTGTATGCGGTACTTGGATAGGCAAAGTTATTCCAACATAATAATAAAGAATGGAATAACAACCCTTACGAGTATTAAAAAAAATAACTTTCTTCATGAAACGAAAGAATAATACCCCTTACCTTAGAAGAAACTGGCTACTGGAATAGTGAGGTAGCATACTTCTCTTCTTCTTCCTCTCTATAATTTCTCTCTATAATAATTGCTCTATAGCTTTAGTGAATTGGTGAAAAATAATGAAGGAATGAGCTTCTATTTATAGGAAAATATAGGTTCAATAATTGCACATTTTGGGGCTCAAAATATTACAGTATGATACCTTCCTCTTTTTCTTCATTTTTAATTTAGTCCTGCAAGTATTATTAAACTTGCACCACCTCCCCTAATAGTAAATAATGTTAATCAATAGTAAATCACGTGAATCAATAGCTCTAGACATGTGAAAATATGAATTATAGTATAGTACCTCCATCTATACCTCCATTTTTAACTTAGTCATGCAAGTATTATCAATCTTGCACCACCACCCCTAATAGTACAAGAATGTGAATCAATAGTACACACATGTGAGTAAATAGTTATAAGCATGTGAATTAATAGCAATTAATTGCTCATTTATCCGATTAATTACCCGACTGGTCAGTATAACTTCCAGACATCAATTAATATCGAAATAAATGTCGATTTCCACTAACACTAATAATTCCAACACAATGGAACTATCAATTTCATCTTTAATCAACACAAACTTATTCATCATTAATATTATAACACGCAATATTTAATAACCAAGTCGTTCCCAGGAAAGAGGGGGATTTCCGATAAGGATTTCTCCTTATTGGCGCGCAAATAGGTGACCAAACCTCTCCTTGACAGAACTTCTAGACATTATCAATATTGCAAATAATAATATGAATAACTTTGTCGTCTCAATTATTGATTTAATAATATATCATATTATACAGATGATACTGTGATAATAATTGAATCAATAATATGAGAGATATAATGCATCAATTACTATAGTAATAATTGAGTATAACTGAGTGAATTCTCACGTAAGCATCAATAATCAATACCGTGTGCTACTATGCAACCACGCGTATTACTGTACTTTTACTACCGAGTAGTTCAACAGTTTTAACGATAACACTTTCGTCGTTATAAAAAGATAATTCTGTCATTTTCTTACTACGACAATACATCCGTTGTGGGGTCCACCAATGATTGTGTCGTCGTACGAATATTCCCTGTTAAAACGAATATTCCCCGACCAATCGAATATTATATAACAACTTGCTTACTTTGCAAAATTTTCAAATATCACCCTTAACTTTAAACTTTTATCAATTTAACTATTTACCAAAATAAAAAAATTGAATACTTTTATTTCATAAAATTCGGGATCTCACAATCTCCCCTCCTTATGAAATTTTGTCCTCGAAATTTATGTACGTGAATCGGTATGCTTAAAGAGATGAGGATACCTCGACAAATTCTAACTCTTGAGGTATAACCTTGAATGTCGAATATGATCCAGTAGGCACTCAAAATTTTTACGTACTCTTTGTTATTAACATCATAGGAGGACAGATTCGTCTTTAAGAGGGAACCCCGAAAAGACAATCCAAGCCCGTCTGGGATACTACTAGGAAGTTCAAAGATCAAACCCCTAATCGCGATGCAGGAGTAACCAAATCCAACCTCAGAGATAACCCCGAGGCCTGCAGATACAATACCGGAACTCACACCGGAGAAGATCGATTAATCTCGGAGATGACCCCGAGGTATCCTGTCTCAGTCCCAACCATGGGAATAGCCACCAACCTTGGTGATGACCCCAAGGAATGCAATTTCGGAGATAACCCCAGAAATGCTTGTTTCAAATGCAACCAGCTTCAATCCCAGCGCTCACAACGAGATGCACTGTACCAACCCGGCAATAACATCGGGAAGACAGGCACACCTCAAAGGTGACAATGAGGACCTTCAACAATTGCAGCATTCCAATCTCAGCGAAGTCTGAGCAACGTCTGCTTTATCAGCCCAATCCGGCGATACACCGGTGAGGGGCAACATCGTCATCTCATCAACAGATGCCACATCACGTCTCTATGCAACAATGTCCCATAAGACTAACTAATCCCGAGTGACTATTGTGCAGGGTAACAGATGAAAGTTGAAGCTTGAAGACCGGAGGGCATCGTCCCATCTTAAATGACTTCAAACAAACTCTAATCCCATGCCATCGTACAACTCTCGACAATGGCGGTCCGAAATAGGTCCTGTATACCTCAAACGGATGCCCGAATTGCGCTTCTAAAAGTTCGAGTGGACATTACAGTGCCTGAGTGCACGCACTTCGAGACAACCCGACCCGAAAAACCCAGGCCAACCCGGGTTGCCTCTGGTACACCTGCGGCTAATATGCCTATAAATAGAGGGCTTGGGGTGCTAATTTTTAAGAGAAAAAAGACGGGGAAACCCTGCACAATTCGCTCCACACTCGCCCATACAGTGTATTTTCACCTTTTAAACACCTGTGAGCTCATATATAGCCTCTTTTTGTACCCACAAAAGCCAGTGTGTACCCACTTTAAAGATATAGAAGCCTTCTTTATCAGTCAACTGTAAGCCTTCTAACACACTTTAGATTCTTTCTCTTCATCTTTACACACACCCTTCTACACGTTGAAAGTCGTGTTGCTTGCTTTTGCGGGACTTGATCAGTGATTTGGATTCGATTATATATAGATATATATATATATATATATATATATATATATATATATACATATATATTGACTTACATTATCGAGTTATGCCTCGATTGAGCCTGAACTTGATTCAAAGTGCGTTTACTCGCTTTTATATATATATATATATATATATATATATATATATATATATATATATATATATATATATATATATAACTGTGTGGTCGGACTTTGTTTGATGAGCCTAGACTTATCTAGTGCATTTTTATATATATATATATATATATATATATATATATATATATATATATATATATATATTTATATATATGAACTGTGGTCAGACTCTATTCGATGAGCCTGAGTTTTATATCCGGTGCATTTACTCGCTTTTATATATATATTTATACTTATAAATATGAACTTGTGGTCGAACTCATTCGATGAGCCCTCGATTTTACATCCTATGCGTTATCGCTTTTATATATATATATATATATATATATATATATATATATTTATTTTAAATCTTGCCTCGAGTTTCCTTCGTGGCGCTTGATAGCTTTTTTACAACTTTATTTACATTTTCGATCCCCATGGAGGTGCTTCAGTAGTTGGTGATCATGTCTCGTATATATATATTTCTGCCTTTTTATATATATACCGCCATCGCTTTCATACAAATTGCGGTATTTTGTGCGCCTAGGATTCATGTGATCATAGATTCATCCCATTGAATCTAGATTCGGTTCCCATGATGGACATTTTTTAGCTGTAAGCAGCTTGTAAATTATTCTGCGGTGTCTGAATTTCCTCAGATGGTTTCCATACCCACGAGGAAGTCGGCATTATTTTTGTATATTATTTTCGTATGGATGCCTCGCATCCGTCAAATAAAATCAATCAAGCCGGTCATTTAATAAAATGGGAGTGTAAAAGGTCTCAATTCCTATTGAGCATCAGGGTTTGAAAACCTCTTTTATAAAACATCACTGCCATATCTTGCTAAAAACTGAATTTTTACATAAATTCAAACCATGTGTATATAGGTTCGAACGAGGCCTCACACAACTTCCATATAACAACACATTGACCCACACACACACACACACACTCAGATAATAGTTTCTTGGGAAGAGGCAGTCACCGTGATAACACGGATGTCGGGGGGTGCCTAACACCTTCCCCCCCCCTGCATAATCAAGTCCCCGGACCCTAATGAATCTCGGTTTCACCGACCCGTTTAGTAGTGTCACATCACTGGGTCAATGTGCAAACCTTTTCTCGGTTGTGTTGGTACAACCATTTAAAAAACCAACTGGCGACTCTTAACAGTCCATCGTCGACATTATACATATCGGACCTTTTTCACTTGTTTTTTCAAACAAATCTCACCTAAAATGAGAACACCAAAGAACAAGTAACGGAAAGGGACACCCAAAAATCTCGACATCAACAGGTGGCGACTCTGCTGGGGACTCCAGTAAGAGGACTTAAGCCGCTATTTCAATCTTTTTCAAAACTATTATCTGCTTGTGTGTGAATGTTGCATTTACATTTAACAAATGTGTACGAATGCATTTCCTTATTGCACTTAGTGCTTCGCACCATAACTGCTTGTGATGTTAGTGCTTCGCACCATAACTGCTTGTGATGCTAGTGCTTCGCACCATAACTGCTTGTGATATTAGTGCTTCGTACCATATCTGCCTGTGATATTAGTGCTTCGCACATGTCATAATTTTCATGCGGTGAGACGCGATTTATGTGAATGTATATTGTGTGGTCCCTCCACCAGGAGGCTATCCCGTCGGTGTTTGATTACTGGACTCGTGAGAAGACTAATTCTCCGAGGCTCAGGAAAGGCACCACCCAAATTTGCTCCAGTTGAAAGACCGGATTAACATCCCGTCTAGTAGATTGCGATGATTTGGGAACCTCCATGCCAAAAAGCCACGAGAGTAACCTAAGATAGGTTAGCCTCTGATAAACCTAAAATGGAGGAAAGTCTCTTCATGCTCTCATTTCAATTACTAGTAATTTCATTCCATATATATCTCCATATAATGAGAAATATGAAGAAATGTGTACACATACATGCTACAAATAGCTGACATCTGTTATGTAGGATAAAATTCCTAAAATGGACACATCACATAGCATGTTATTATATACATCCCCTAAAGACTAAACTATGCTAGTCTTTCGCAGGGAATCAATCGGACCTACTACCCGTTCAAAGTCCAAAAAGGTAATAGGCCTACAGTTAATCATGTCGTCATCCAACCAGACTGAACTTAATCCAGTTTCTCACAAAGAATTCGACGGATTAAGCAAACAAATTCTGATTTGGTCGTTTCTACTCAAAGAATTACACACCACACACAGGTCGTAAAAAATACCGACATACCGAGCCCCCACACAAGGAGGAATCCAGGTCATTACCATACCTGAACCACAGGTGGATACGACCAACAAAACTCTTGATGCTGCCCATCCCACTGGAGATCCAGACACTGGTGACATCAAAAAGAAAGTCCTCCAAATGGAAGAGACCCTTCGCGCTATCAAAGGAATTGGAACACACGGGAGTGTTTCATATGCTGATCTGTGTATTTTTCAGGTGTTCATTATCCAGAAAACTTTAAAACTCCTGATTTTGAAAAATATGACGGGTTAGGAGATCCTTACACACATTTAAAAGTGTTTATTGGAGAACTTGGATCCTATGCAGAGGATGAAAAACTCAGAATGCAATTCTTCCAAAAGAGTCTAACTGAAGAAGCTCGTTCGTGGTACACAAGATTAGACAACTCCAAAATCCATAGCTGGGAAGAGCTAGCACATGTTTTCCTCACTAAATACAGCTTTCAAACTCAGATGGCTCTGATCGGTATCAAATTACCAAGATCAAGAAACAGTCTAACGAGTCTTTCAGAGAGTATGCCCAGAGGTGGAGACGCCTGGCTGCCGAAGTTAGTCCTGCCATGACAGAGTCGGAAATGGTCATGACTTTCATAGACATACAATAGGCTCCCTTCTATGAGAGAGTTTTAGCCGGCATCGGCAAGCCATTTTCTGAAATGGTCAAACATGGGGAGATGGCTGAGATGGGATTGAAGTTAGGAAAGATTCAAGACCTAGCTGCACTCAAAGCTGTTGTTGATCACATCCAATCTGGAAATTATGGGAACAACCCCCGTAGGGTCCATAAAAAGAAAGAGGAAGATGTTTCCCTGATACTACAAGGGCAAAAAGGCAGTCAGAACATGCCTATTCAAAGGATTAACTACACTCCCTATCCAACACAGTCCGCAAACCCTCCAGTACCGAAAGGTGGAGAAGTCAAACGCCCTCGAGTGTTGACACCCTTAGGGGATACCCTCGAGAACATTCTTAATCTTCTAACAATACAGAAGAAAATTACGCATCTTCTTCCACCAGCTAGCCCTAATGGACGGGGTTTCAACACTGCTAGGAAATGTGCTTATCATGCCGGGGCACCTGGACATGATACTCAGGATTGTTGGGCCTTGAAACACAAGATCCAGGACCTGATACACAATGGAGAAATCGTGGTCACCAAACCAGATCAGCCTCATGTTCAAGACAACCCTTTTCCTCAACATAAAGAAGAAGAGGTCAACATGATTAATTAGAGCAGTGGACAGAGTTCCAATTTTAGCTATGATTCCTCCCAGACCATCAAAGACGTTGATGACAGATGGGATTATGCCAAGTTCCAATTCACAATGGAATGGAAGATGAAAGCTCTGTGCAAACAAATTGAACAATTGGCAGAACTGGTGACTTATCAGCATCAAGTGACTCGTCAGTTAATCAGCCAGAAGCATGCCAGTCTCCTACCCATTGTCATGAATATTCCCTCGTCACTTTCAGAAAATGAAATGCTGGAAGACAAAGTGACATAGAGAACAAATGCCAAAGCCAAAGCTTGGGATTTTGCAAAAAAAGGAATTCACCTATCTCGGGCCAACCTATGGAGGAAATCCTTCATATGTTAATCAATGAAGGAAGGATCGGTTCCTTCTACCTCCAATCAACCCAGATTCAGACGGTACAACTCTGATGGAGTATGTCAATATCACTCCCAGTCTCGTGGTCACAGCACAGAAGAATGTTGGGCACTCTGCCACTTTATTCAAAATCTAATCGACAGTAGTGTCCTGCGCCTAGCAGACAACGATACGGTGTTACGTGCAAGTGAGGATGTAGGCCCTACTAAGTGGAAAAGCGTGGTAGCAGTCATATCCACTGAAACTAATGGGATTAATACATTGCTCACAATGCCAACAATTCAACTCAAGGGAGGAAACCATCCTTTGAAAGTGGCCGCTCCCGAGCCAATCAGCTTGCTGTGCAGAGCATAATATCATATTGTTAGCTTGCGCAAGGTTCCGTGGAATTATGGAGAAGGTGAAGGATTCACCTCACATACAACTGATTCACTGTCGAAGGAAAATCCATTGTATCTTTCCCAACGGATGATGAAACCTACCATCAAATCAAAGGGGAAAATACCCATGGAGAAGATTGAAAAATTCCTCCGCACTATGGGTCATAACGAATCCACGGTGGTTTTAAGCTTGAAAGAAGCTCCACAATAAATATTAATTTTGGACTTGGTCCTCACTTCCGAGAATCACAGGAAGGTCTTGTTAAAGGTTTTAGAAGAAGCCTATCTTCCGACATCAGTGGATACAGAAAAGTTTCAACACCTGGTCGATCACATTTTCAACAACAATGTGATATCCTTCACTGATGATGACATACCATCCGAAGGGACCGGTCATTGCAAGTCGTTGCACATTGCGGTCTTGTCCTCCGGATATATGGTAGCTGGAGTCTTAATAGATGGAGGTTCCTCACTGAATATCTGCCCATACGCTACCTTGGTGAAGATGAATATCAATCTCAACCGAATTCGGAGTAGCCATACTATCATCAAAGCTTTTGATGGAGCCCGACGAAATTCTATCCGAGTAATCGAAGCCGCTAATCGAAATTGGTCCTCGCACATTCTCGCGATCTTTCCATGTGCTCAAGATTGATTCGGATACAACCCGCTCTTGGGACGACCATGGATTCATATGGTCGAAGCGATCCCTCCACTCTTCACCAACAATTGAAATACATTATCAACAATAGCCTGGTCACACGATCAACGCTAAACCGGAGATTCCTCAAGACGGAGACATGTCTTTGTTCATCAATGCCATCACGGATGTAGAACCGACCGGTTTTCATGCTTTGGAAATAAGCAACACCCAATACCATGTTATTGGAACACCATTGCCCGAACCCAAGATTTTTGCCGAGGTAATGTCGGGCACTCAAGAAATGATGTCGTTGGGTCATAAACCAGGATAAGGGTTGGGTAAAGATTGCCAGGGTATCAAGTACCTAATTCACTTAACCAGGCAAGCTGGAACAGCTGGGCTAGGCTATTCTGCCAATTCTAGTCACAGGAATCCTCATAAATATCAGCAGATTCCTTCAGCTTCAACCATGTGGCGTTTATCTTCGCCTTTAAACTCTGAGTCCGCACCACCTCCCGTAAAGGTGCCAGCCAATGTAATGGCTATGTTGTGTCCCAAGCCGGTACCGGTGAAAGGAAAAGAAATCTATTTTCCAAATCCTATAGTGGAAGAAGAGGAACAAAGAATCAAGCAAGACGTCATACGGATGATGTCCGGTATACGCATCATTGTTCTTGATGAACATACCAACAGATACACCCCAGACGATGATTGCCCAGACGTAATGGCCATCATTCGGGATAGGGAGGATGATGACAATCCCTCCATCACTGCGGTCCACCCGGACTTTACCCTTGCCAATTAGGACAGCATTCCTTGCATTGGTCGTCGATGGTAAAACGGGCGAATAACTCTTTCTGCCCTGTAGATATAATAACTGCTTACTTTTCTGTATAGTATTAGCAGTTTATTTTGCCAGTATATGCTAACACTGTGTATGATCAACACATTTCATATATACTAAGTGAAAGCATATTTTGTTTCAGGACTCTAAACTTAGATGCGCCTCTACTTGCTGATACGATGCATCTCCTACACAAGGATTGTACCTTTGATGTAGAGATGAATTCAGCCTTGATAGATATACAGGATGACATTGAGGTGCCTCCAGAAATTTAAGAATGGGTCAAAGACAAATCTAAACCCAACCTTGATCAAACCACTTCTTTCAATCTCGGAACCTTAGAAAGCCCTAAGTTAATCCAGATTGGTTCAGACCTTACCCCAAACCAACGGAATGACATAGTTACGCTATTAACCCAATTTCAAGATATGTTTGCATGGTCTCATGAAGACATGGTGGGTTTATCCACTGACATTGTCCTTCATCGCCTTCCCATTAAAGAGGGATTTAAGCCAGTCAAGCAGAAACTCAGGCGATTGAAGCCTGAATGGAGTTTAAAAGTGAAAGAAGAAATTATGAAACAATTTTAAGCTGGCATCATCATGGTGTCTACATATCCTAAGTGGATATCCAACATCGTGCCCGTACCTAAACCTGGAGGGAAGGTGCGAGTTTACGTGGATTACTGGGATTTGAATAAAGCTTGCTTGAAAGACAGCTTTCCCGTGCCATTTATCCATATTCTCATTGACAATACTGCGTAATACGACATGTACTCCTTTGTTGATTACTTTGTGGGGTACCATCAAATCATGGTCGCCGAGGAAGATCGTGAGAAGACTGCTTTCATCACTCATTGGGGAACTTTTTGCTATAAACGATTGTCATTCGGCTTCATCAATGCCAGATCTACCTATCAACGAGCTATGATGGCTCTTTTCCATGACTTAATGCACAAAGAGATCGAGATTTACGTGGATGACATCATTGTCAAATCCCGGAAGGAGGATGACCATATAGACCATCTCAGAAAGTTGTTCAACAGGTTGCGTAAGTACAACTTGAAGTTGAATCCAGCTAAGTGCGCTTTTGGCGTTAAATCAGGTGAGTTGCTAGGATTTCTAGTCAGCCACAAAGGGATAGAGTTGGATCCTGCCAAAATCCAAGCCATCACTGAAATGCCCATTCCTCAGACAGAAAAGGAAATAAGGGGATTTTTGGGAAGAATCAACTTCATCAGCAGGTTTATCTCCCAACTCACAGCAACCTGTGAGCCAATCTTCAAGCTATTAAGGAAGAACTTCTCCATGAAATGGAATGACGAGTGTCAGAAGGCTTTCCTTACAATCAAGGAACAGCTAGTCAAAGCTCCTGTTTTGGTGCCACCTAGGGATGATGTTCCCTTGTTCATGTACCTGTCCATAAGTGGCAATGCCATGGGCTGCATGCTGGGAAAGAAGGACAATAGAGGCCAAGAACGAGCCATCTATTACCTCAACAAAAGGTTCAGAAGCAGTGAACATAAGTACACTCTGATCGAAAAGACGTGTTGTGCTTTAGCATGGGCTTCCATGAGGTTACAGCATTACCTCCATGGTCACACAACCCATCTCATATCCCGTGTGGATCCTCTCAAGTACGTGTTCAACAAACCTATGTTAAATTGCCGACTGTCCAGATGGCAGTTGATCCTACAATAATTTGACATCGTATATGTGACTCAAAAGTCCATCAAAGGTCAAGGAATTGCGGATCAACTAGCCGTCGCACCTTCAGGGGATTTTAAACCCTTGGAAACATATTTCCCCAATGAAGGAGTAATGACAGTGCAGCAACACCATCAGTACGATACACGCCAATCATGGAAGATATATTTTGATGGAGCTGTTAATATGGAAGGTTACGAGTGGAGTAGTTCTAGTATCGTCACGGGAAGCGATATCCCATCGCCGTCAAATTACGGTTTGTCGGCACCAACAATACTACCGAGAATGAAGGTCATCTCATGGAGCTAAAACTTGCCCGCTCAATGGGCATCAAAGTGATTAATCGTCTTTGGAGATTCGAGAGTTGGTAATCGAATAATCCACCGGAATCTATCAAACCAAGGAATTACATTCGCCTTACCATCTATGAGCAGTTTTGAAGATGGCTTTGGAGTTCGAAAAAATCTCCTTTCTACATATTCCTCGTAATAGGAATGATTTTGCGGAAGCATTAGCAACTTTGGCCTCCCTGATTCGCATATCAGACAAAGAACATTTGCCGAGCATCACAATTTCCCTGCACAAGGGCCCAGCCTATGGGAATTACATTGGAGAAGTATCGGATGAGCTACCTCCCATCCAACATCCTTGGTATCAACATATCAAGGAATATCTACGAGATGGATCTACACCCGCTGAGGTGAGCCCGACTGAGAAAAGGCGGATCCATAGACTTGCTATGAAGTTCTACCTGAGTGGAGATGCGCTCTACAAAAGAGATGCAGGACTAGGTCTCCTTAGATGTTTAGACAAAGATCAAGCCCAAAGGCTTATGGATGAAATCCATGGCGGAGTCTGCGGCCCCCACATGAGTGGCCCCCTCCTTGTCAAGAAAGTCCTCGTGGCGTGACATTATTAGCTATCTCTCAAAGTTGACTGCAATGACCACGTCCGAAGATGCTATCAGTGCAAGATTCATGGGAATGCTATACACGCCCCTCCATGGGAACTCCACAATATGAGTTTGCCTTGGCCCTTCTCAATGTGGGGAATGGACGTTATCGGGCCCATTGAGCCTAAAGCCAGTAATGGTCATCGGTTTATTTTCACCATGATCGACTACTTTACCAAGTGGGTAAAAGCAGCCTCCTTCCCCAGGGTTAGTAAAGAAGTCATCATTACTTTCATTAAAAACAATGTCGTTTGTCGATATGGACAACCAGAGGTGATTGTGTCAGACAATGCTAAGAACCTCAACAACAAAATTATGGAGGAATTATGCAGTAAATTCCATATCAAACATCTCAACTTTGTCATCTATCGTCTGAAGATGAACGGTGTTGTTGAAGCGGCTAACAAAAACATCAAGAAGATTATGCAAAAGATGTCCGCCAACCACAAAGATTGGCCTGACCTATTGTCTCTAACTCTGTTAGCCTACAGAACCTCGGTGCGTACTTCAACTGGGGCAACCCCCTACGCTTTAACCTATGGGATGGAAGCAGTGCTCCCCATATACAGCGTTGAACCTAGTATACCAGGTTCGAACTACGCAGACCTGATCTCCTCGTCAATAGGAGTATGTAGGCAAGCCATTCATGGTGCGGTCTCACCCTCTACCAAAACACAAACCCTTGTCAACTGGTACTGTGATCATCCTTCAATCAACCACATTTCATTTGGCTTCAGACCAAAGGGATGGAATTACCTGAACTCCTCCCAAATAGGAGATTCGGCGACCATCTAAGCTGTGGTCATACCTCGAAGAGCAACACCAATCCATAAGAGATGGAATTAACTAGGATTCTCCTAAATAGAAGTACTGGCGACCATCTGTGGTGCGGTCAATCTCAGAGAGGAAAGCCACACTCCTCTCCACATTTCCATCCAGAAACCAGTCCCAAGACACCAAAGATGGTAGGGATACACATAGATCGATGATCCATTCTGAACTATCCAGAGATAACTCAATGTCCATCCACCCAGGAGGAATTCGGAATACATCAAGATCACAAGCCCTGAAGCAGCAGGAAAATATCAAGCAAATAGTAAGGCATATCTAAAAGGGAAGTGATCCAAAAATATATTTCCCTGTCATATATAATGTTATTTGATATATATACAATGTAAACTGTACATAACAAAATGGTTAAGCTAGTCTGTGTAGGTAAATACAAGCTCATCTACAAGTCAGGATATATGCGAGCTAACAAGCCCAACATGGCGTCCCTCTCAGAAGACGGAGGCGAAGCTGTGGTCTCTTGTATGAGAATATCCACACGACCCAAAAGATCTGTAGCCATCTGCATGGTGACCATATGATCATCAATATATGAGCTCATCTCTGCAATCATGCTAGTGGTAAGGGACCTCACTGCAGTACTATCTGTGACGATTACATCCTGGGCAGATATAGCACTATCCCGCTCAACTATCACTGTATCTCTGGCTGATATAGCCTCATCCCGCTCAACAACAGCGGCATCTCTGCGATCTAATGCCTCGTCTCTCTCCAATATAGCGGCGTCCCTCACATCAAGAGCAATCGACATCATAGATCGAATCTGGTCTCTCTCAAAGGTCATCAGATGAAGACTCTGCTCTAAGTACTGTGCCGAGTGTTGAATCACAAAAGTACTAGTACTAGGAGAATTTAGAAGAAATGCTGGCAACCCAGCAGCGGGCTCCTCCTCGATGTAGGTATCAATGTCCTCCATAGGATCTACATCGTCTAACTCGCTCTCTGGTACTACAAATACTGCTGCAGCCGATAAAATCTCTATCTCCATCCATACGGAATACCCTGCAGAATAACCGGGATGACTGACAGAAAAAGCAGCTATCTCACGCTGATCCCAACAAGCATACACACGGGATCGGTCCTCTGCTGAGAGATATCGAGAGGCCGAACGCTGACCTATTGTCCCCTCGAAAGGATGAAAATCCTGGAACTGGTCGAACTGCGACATCACGGCCAGTGGGTGATAAGTAGTCACGCCCCTCAATCTAGCCAGAGGGAGGAAATCCATACCCGGAGCATGAGTAATGAAGCTGTATGGTGAGCAAAGCCCCGAGCACGACAATATACTGAATGGATCTTTGATATCTGCCAAAAATGCGGACCAGACCGATCATCATGCAGACACTCGATGGTCGAAAGGAGTATGACATGGCCACATCATGGGAGAAGTAGTACCCATGTCGTCTAAGGGTACCAACCGGTCTCAAGTGTGACATAAACCACACGTACAACATGACCAAACTCCCTGTGAACACTCCTGTAGGATACGTGCAACAATAGGATGCCGACCGCAGGGTCTCTGCTATGATCATAGGTATAATGGTGCGACCCTCTCTAAGAGCTCTCACAACCATAATAACACCAATGTCTATCTCGTCCATATATCGTGGCATATAGACATACGACAGTACGCACAACAGCAATACATCAACTCTGGCCAAACGCCAATGGTCCTCCGGTGCGGTGAAATCCCCGGAATATCGTGAATAGCTATCATCTGAGCCAAATCTGTCGTATAGAAAACGCTGGGAGATCACATGGCTAGATATCAGCTCGTCCTGCACTACTCTGCGCCTCAATCCTGTGAGAGTCATGAATCGTCTACTCATGTCTCCCAAAGCTAGATGCAGGCAAGGTCTGTCTAAAGGCAACATCATCAAACGTGCATACTCCTCCAGAGTAGGAGTCAACTCATGGGTGCCAAAATGGAATACCTGCCTATCAGGCAGCCAATGCTCTAGCATCCCGTCTACAAATCCTGTAGGAACCTGAAAAGGCAATAAAGTCATGGTATGCTGCAGCAACTGATCTACGGTCACCCTATCTAGGGGTGACATGCTATCGTACCACGATCGCATACCTAATGCCACCAATGACGGTGGGGTATGATCTATACGGCTAACTGTCGAAGAAGACACATCCGGTAATGGGGCCGTGTCATAAGACCATTCAGGGTCAATGCCAAATATCTCTGGACATACATACATATGCATAACATGATACATGCATAACAGATAATGGATGGCAATATGATATAGGGAATGAAAAATGGTGCATACATTCCTAAGTATATCATCATCTAATACATCAGCTCTGTACATCTACAAATACAGGGAAATGGGGCACAGCCGCTCTACTACTAACAGAGGCCTATCAAAAGATATAGCGAGAATAGGGAACAGACACCCAATATCTAATAGAGGCCTATCAAAAGATATAACGAGAATATACATCAAAAGAAAGTCAGGGTCTCGATGTATACATCCTCAATCCTGTCTACCTGATGTAACTCCTCCTGAGTCACTGGATCTCTATCAACAGGGATACCAGGCCTATAAAGAGCCGGCAAAACCAAATGGGTCGTCTGAGGGGCCAGCACCTGAGCTGGAAGGAACAAATGACTCGCTTTTCTTCGGATCTCGCCCCAAATGCCGTATAAATATATGTGCCTTATCCAACAGCCGGGTTAAGCTATCAATCTGGGTCATATGAGTCGAAGCTCGGACACAAGCTACCCAATCCATCATCATCAAAGATCATGGAACCATATCCCCTATGAATTGTGTGGCGCGGGACTGGGCTCCAATAGTGCGAGGGGACCACCACAGCTGAAACGTCTCTTAAGTACATGGACCCTCTGATAATGCAAAATCATCAACCCCCAACAATGGGATATCAGTGATGGGTGACTGTGATACGGACCAATGACGCCTAGCAGGAGGCAAGATCGGTACATGGATCTCCTATGTAGTGCTCCTAATAGCACGCTCTCCTAAATAGAGCTCCCATCCTCCATCAGTGAAGAGAGGAACTCTCCTGGTAGAGATCAAATACTCAACTCCGGTAGGATGTCCATCCTCAAAGTCGATGGTCAAATGCTCCGTTGAATAGGGAACCCATGTAATGGTACCCGCCGTCAGCAACTCCAGCTGCATACGGCAGTGAGTGAATCCCTCAGCTACAAGGACCTCCGGCAAAATAGAATGGTGCCATCGTCGCCCTCGTGGATAGGTGTCTAAACCTAACACACTCACAGGACACAAGCATGGGAGCTTCTCATAGGCCCAAAACTGCCAACACAATGGCAAAACATTTGCTATCAGTAAACACTCTTAACCTATGAATGGGAAAAGACAAGAGAAATACTCACCAGCAGAAATGGGTAAAATCCTAGCTAAGCCTCGGTCAAACCCTGTGAGCGCATGCGCATGCCCCGGAGGAAATAGGCAAACGTATAGGAACCTCAATCATACTCTCCTATAGGATCCACATCGCGTGTGGCGCCGACCAAAGCGAAAGATACTGTGGAAGAGTTATCTGCTATGAAGCAGCCTCGAATGATCATTAGGAACAATCGTCGTAGAACGCGATCCCTGATCCTGACATCATCAGGCATGGGCTCACTCAATAGCCCGCTCATAGCATCTACGCTCAAAGGACTCGAACAGACGATCCCGCCTTTGAGCGCCCACCGCAGAACTCCTAATAAGGATCGACGGCTAAAGTGAGGGGTAATATTCACCATGCAAGGCACTGGCTCCCCTCCAAACTCCATACCTGTGATAAATCGCCAATCCATAGGCGCCATCATCGCCTCGCAATCCAGCAGATGGAGTGACTGAGTTTGATGAAACCATCACTCAGACAATGCCCTAAGATAACCCCAGGGATAGCGACGGGGAAGGATGGAGAAGAATGCCCCGAATCCCCACTCATGCACTACCACCGATCCGTGAGTGGGATGAAGCGCTGGTACATGGAGTGAATGCTAAACCCGGTTCCTCGAGGTCGTGTAAATCCTGGAACCTGCATGAAATGCAGATCAACATCAGAACCCTTTAATCCTCATCAATAGGAAAGAAGGAAGATCAAAGTCTAACGTCATACCTCGTTAACATGCAAATACATCGATGGATGTCTGCCCAAATCACCCAGCAACACTGGGTTCACTACCTGAATGCTTGGAAGCTCCCTGCGAGGGACATGTGCAGCAGGAGCGGGATCCTTAATCAGAATATCTGCCTCCTCGTCCTCAATGTCTGGAATATCTACTTGGATAGGACGTATCACGGCCTCCACCAACCGACGAAGGTCATTCAGCGAGAAAGGGGACGAGGCACTTGAAGCCCCTCCGTCAGACGCATGAAGCGGTCTCAGAAGAAGCGCTTCGGTGATCCGGATCCATAATATCTGCACAACAATTCTCCAAATCACCTCAGAAAGGGTGTGGTATTTCCTTACCTGGAGCTTTTTTAAAATGCATTTATGACTATATGCATGCATGCATTTACTTTAACATATAATAGAGTTAAAATGCATGACTACCCAATGCCTACATTTGGAAAAATTTTGCCATAGTCCCCTTTAAAAATAGGACTATCCCCATGCACGTATGCATGTCTAGGTGGCCATTCAGTAGCACACCTGCCCCAAAGTCATATACATAATATATGCATTAAAAATCAAAATCATCATTCATAAGGCCAACCTCAATACTAGGAGTACTTTGCCTTTCTACCTTTTGCTCATTGAACCTCAAATAGGACAAAAAATAACAGAAAAAGGTGCCAATTAGACTGTCTCAAAAGTCAAATTTTTTCACATCATTATGTTCAAAGATGGTTTAATTCTAACATTTACTATGTTTAATATTTTTATCAAGTCATTTGTGCATACATAATCACTACTATGTGTTTAGATGTATTTCGATGCGATAATTCCCAATCTAATGATGTAAACTTGAAAAATACATGCATACGTTACTGAGGATAGTGTAGAACACACATGACGGTGATGAAATTTGAAAAAGTTCCAACTCAAGCAGATCCAAGATGGCTCGCGGTTTTCTCTATGCGAAGCAAGTTGAAAGTGACTTGTGAAGACCAACCTGTAGGATTTATGATCCACGGTTGGCCGAGGGCTCATCTGCGGCTGCAGCAGGTGCACCTGCGGCACCCCTATGTGGGTCCCATCCCTCCGGCTCGGTCTAGTTCGAGTTGCAAAGGAGTTCTTACGGACTAGAAAGGTCAAATCGGGAATAAAAATGCCACGCGATTGAGCAAAATAGCATGCAATCCTGGTCTTCTCAGATGAGACTTTGAATCTGTACATCACTCATTGGTAGTCACCCGAACATGAGGTATACCCTGCCAACGATCTCATTTATCACAAATCACATCCGGCAAATACCCTAAATGAGTCCCCGACGGGGGTTACAACGTATGTCCCCGACGGGGGTTACAACGTATGTCCCCAACGGGGGTTACAACGTAGATCCCCGGTGGTGGTTACAACACATTCATCCGTTGACACATTTATCAATGATGTGACAACTTTAATTGAACCAAAGTAGAAAAAATAATAATTTAATCACCTGATTGAAAAAAATTGAAAGATCGATCACCAAAGTAGAAAAATTCAATAGTTTAGAGTAGTAATTTATATTTAAGCCTAATTATTAATTAGGCGTAAATATTGATTAGCCTAGTCAACGAGGTCGTATCATCAGTTTATGACGTGACAGGTTCATTTGAACGAAAGTTGAAAAAAATAATAGTTTAATGACCTGATTGAAAAAATAAAAAAATTAATCATCGAAGTGAAAAATATTAATAGTTTAGGGTATTTATTTATATTTAATCCTATTTAATAAGGTAGAATCTATTTACTACAATTTATTATGGAACTTCTAAAGTTATATTATTTTCCAACTCCAATTATATATTTATATTTTTTTTATCAATTTAATATTAAACTGTGAATCAAATTGAAAGTAAGAGGGGAGGTGATAAATAAAAATAAATAAGCAAGTAAGAAATATAAGAGGTTTTGTATAAGAGCTAGTGTAAAATCCCAAATTTTACGAATAAAGATTTAATTTTCTCAAAATATTTTTTTTAATATTATGGTGTGAATTTGATATAATATTATAGTTGTGGGTAGTATTTATAAATTTTGCAAAGTATGCAAGTTGTTATATAATATTCGATTGGTCGGGGAATATTCTTTTTGTTGGAGAATATCCGTACGACGGCATAATCATTGGTGTACCTCACAACGGAATTATTGTCGAATTGAGAAAACGACAAAAGTATTTTATTGAAAATAACTGGCGGAAGTTTTTTAGTTAATATTGTTGAACTACTCGGTAGTAAAAAGAAATGCTGATGTCTGGCGTGGTTTGCGGGTTGCATAGCAAAATACTACGGTATTGATTATTGATGCTTACGATAGAAGTCACTCAGTTATACTCAATTATTGCTATAGTAATTGTTACATCATATCTCTCATATTATTGATTCGATTATTGTCACAGTATCATCTGCATTATATGATATATTATTAAGTCAATAATTGAGATGACAAAGTTATTCATATTATTAAATTGCAATATTTACAATGTCTAGAAGTTCTGTCAAGGAGAGGTTTGGTCACCTAATTGCGCGCCAATAGGGAGAAATCCTTATTGGAAAGCCCCATCTTTCTTGAGAACGGCCTGGTTGATAAATATTATGAGTTATAATATTAATGATGAATGTTATTAATATTGATGTTGTGCTCGGAGTAGAATTTGGAGACGCGGACGTGATATTTGAGTCCGAAACGATGAAATTAGTAAAAATAGACTATAAACACAAAATTTGCCGGTTTTTACTATTTGGTTAAAAAGTCAACAGTTGACTTTTTCGGGAAAAGTCAAACTTTGAAATTTTAAAATTTATATTTTTGATAAAAAAATTATTTTCATTATGTTGGAATTATTTGTGTTAGTGAAAATCGACATTTATTTCGATAAAAATTGATGTCTGGAGGTTATTTTGACCAATCGGGTATTTGACTGGATAAATGAGCAATTGATTGCTATTATTTCACATGATTATAACTATTTGTTCACATGTGTATACTATTGTTTCACATTCTTGTTACTATAAGGGGAGTTGGTGCAAGATTGATAATACTTACATGACTAAGTTAAAAATGGATGTATAGATGGAAGTCTATATTTGTAATTCAGATTTTCACATGTCTAGAACTATTGATTCGCATGATTTACTATTGATTAACATTATTTACTATTAGGGAGGTGGTGTAAGTTTGATAATACTTGCAGGACTAAATTAAAAATGAAAGAAAAGTTGGAGGTATTGTTCTCGTAATTTTTCGAGCCCCAAAATGTGCAATTATCGAAACTATATTTTCTATAAATAGAAGCTCATTCTTCATTCATTTCTCACCAATTCACTAAAGCTATAGAGCACTTATTATAGAGAGAAATTATGAGAGAAGCTATAGAGAAAAATCTATAGAAGAGAGAAGCTGCTACTTCACTACTCCTATATCCAGTTTCTTTTTTACGGTAAGGGTGTTATTTCTTTTGTATTCAAGAAGAGAACTTCGTTATTCCATTCTTTATTATTCTATTGGAATAACTCAGATCATGTGAGCTACCCTATAATTAGTGACATTCTTCTATTATTCCGCTTTATTATTACATTTGAATATCCTCATCACCAATGCGTTTTACATGGGACCGATTAAAATCTTTATTATTCTCGTTAGAATATCTTGTTCGTGCGTTTATTTGGACACGGTTCCATCTTTATTATTGTTATGTTGGAATATCCTCACATGCATGCGTTTCTGCCGGACGTGGTTAAAATCTTTATTATTCGTTGGAATATCCCGTCGATAATTTTGCCCACGATTGGTTCGTTACTTATTATTTTGTTGGAATAACTTTGTCTATGCGAAGTACCGCATGCATGGTGATTTCTTTTGTTATTCCATTCGTTATTATACTCAGTTGGTTAAAGTTTTGACTTCTATACTCCATGAAATTAGTGGAATATCCTTGATATTTATGTTTCATCCAGTATCTTTTCATGGAAATATTCTTCTGAGCATTCTTGAATTTTACTCTACAAAGCAGTATCATGTTGACAATTTGAACGTTATCAGTTCCTGGATAAACTAATTCTTGAACTTGTTTTATTAAATTCTTATAACATTGTCATCATCCTCATGTTTATATTATGTTGAAAGTCATATGTGGCCTGTAGTGCATAAATGGACTTGGTATGATTATGACCAGGGATTATTCAGTATAATCATAACCGTAATGTTACAAATGATGTGGAAAAAGTCCTCATTGGCCCGTAGTGCATTGATGGACAGTTTTTGGTATGATTATGGCTATGGATTCTCTTTGGCCGTAGTGCAAAGATGAATTGTTTTATGGCATGATCAGGATCGTTGATGAAAACATGATTATCTTAAGCCGTAGTGCATGGATAATTCGTGGTCGTGATACTAAATAATATCCTTGGCCGTAGTGCAGGGGTGATTCGATGATGTGGATTATTTATTAAGCTGAGTCCCAGCGATAAAAGTGATGAAAAACCTTTTAAATCATAGAAGATAGTAGATTCTATTCCCTACTTGACTCTTCTAATGGATTGCTTGTTCCGCTGTAGTTAAACTTGATGTTTGTTATATTTTATCAGTTTAACACTGTTGAAAGCTAACGATAAATTATTCTACATTATCTTAGTCTTAATATT